>JAYESA010000018.1:47001771-47404271 GCA_036927795.1 Iris macrosiphon
GATACTGGCTTGGTAGCTGTTGTTGTAAGCAAACTCTACCAAGTGCAAGTGATCCTCCCAAGAGCCTCTGAAATCTAAAACACAAGTGCGAAGCATGTCCTCAAGTGTCTGAATGGTCCTCTCTGACTGACCATCTGTCTGCGGGTGATATGCACTACTAAACTTGAGCTGGGTGCCCAAGCTAGCCTGCAGACTCCTCCAAAAATGCAAAATAAAGCGACTATCCCGATCTGATACTATGCTCACAGGAACTCCATACAGTCTGACTATCTGGCGCACATACATCTCTGCTAGTCTCTCTGTAGATGTACCCACTTTGAATGGTAGAAAGTGGGCCGATTTGGTCAACCTGTCCACGATGACCCAAATCGCATCCTTCCCGTCTGGAGAACGGGGAAGTACAGAAACAAAATCCATGGTCACATGCTCCCATTTCTACTCCAGAATGGGTAACGGCTAGAGCAAACCTCCTAGCCTCTGCCTCTCCGCCTTCACCTGCTGGCACACTAAGCATCGGGATACGAAGCGTGCTACCTCCCGCTTTCTCCCGTACCACCATATATGCTCTCTCAGATCTCTATACATCTTGTTGGCACCTGGATGCATAGAATACTTGAATTGATGCGCCTTCTGAAGAACCTCATCGCGCAATGACCCACTCGGCACACACAACCTGGTACCGTGCCGCAATGAACCATCATCAGCAATGGTAAAGTCATCTGACAATTCCATCTGAACCTGCGCCCTGATGCTCCTCAGGGACTCATCCTCAAACTGTATAGCCCTGATCCGGTCTACCAACTCTGACTGAATCTGCAGTCCCCACATCTGTATCTCAACTCCAGGCACTATCACCTCAATGCCCAAGCTCTCTAGATCTGCCAGAAGATAACGATCTGTAGTCATGCACATAGCTACCGGATACCTGCTCAACGCATCCGCAACTACGTTCGCCTTCCCTGGATGGTACTGCAATAATATGTCGAAGTCTTTCATCAACTCCAACCATCTCCTCTGTCTCATATTCAGCTCTTTTTGGGTAAACACGTACTTCAAGCTCTTGTGGTCTATGAAGATCTCCACACGCTCTCCATATAAATAGTGTTTCCACAACTTCAGAGCAAAGATGACCGCTGCCAACTCCAAATCGTGGATAGGATAGTTCTTCTTATGAGGACGTAATTGCCTGGAAGCATAGGCAATCACCCTCCCATTCTGCTGCAACACACAACCCAGTCCCTTCCCCGATGCATCACTGTAGATAGTGAATCCTCTAGAACCTGATGGCAACGTCAACACTGGAGCTATCATCAACCTCCTCTTCAGCTCATCAAAGGCGATCTGACACTCCTCTGACCAAGCAAACTCTACGTCCTTCCGAGTCAGCCTGGACAACGGCTCTGTAATCCGAAAAAAATCCTGAATAAATCTCCTGTAGTAACCTGCCAATCCCAGGAAACTCCTGACCTCGGCTACTGAACTCGGAGCACTCCATGCCTCAATTGCCATGATCTTTCTCGGATCCACCGAGATACCCTCTCCAGTCACCACATGACCAAGGAATTCAACCTTGTCAAGAAAGAACTCACACTTCGAAAGATTTCCATAAAGCTTCTCCTTCCTGAGAGTCTCCAGCACTATCCTCAGATGCTCCTCATGCTCCTCTGGGGTCTTCGAATACATCAAGATATCATCTATAAACACCACCACAAACCTGTCCAGATGCTGATGGAACACCTTGTTCATCAGATTCATGAACACTGCTGGGGCATTAGTCAACCCAAACGGCATCACCAAGAACTCATATTGTCCATATCTGGTCCGAAAAGCTATCTTCGAAATATCCTCCTTCCTGACCTTCACCTGGTGGTAGCCTGTCCTCAGATCAATCCTGGAAAATACCCTCGCTCCGCTCAACTGGTCAAAAAAATCATCAATACGCAGCAGCGGATACTTGTTCTTGATTGTGAGGTTATTCAGAGCCCTATAGTCGATACACATCTGTATCGACCCATCCTTCTTCGGCACAAAAAGTACCGGAGTACCCCACGGAGAAGAACTAGATCTGATAAATCCCTTGTCCTGAAGCTCATCCACCTGCTTCTTCAACTCTATCAGCTCATTGTTGCTGACTCTATAGACGTGCTGGGATATCGGCTCCGCGCATGGCACCAAGTCTATAGAGAACTCCACATCTCTGTCCGGAGGTAACCCTGGCAACTCCTTCGGAAAGACATCCATGTACTACTCTATCAGTAGATGTAGCGACCTCGGCTCTACCACCAGGGCTCCGCAGAAGACTCCCTCGCTCTGCTCCGCTGCTCCTCTGGCAAACTGAAACTCTGGCTCACCCGACGGACTAAACAAAACTCTGCCTCCATGATAATCTATACTAGCACAATGCGTACTCAACCAATCCATCCCGAGTACAATATCGTAGCTCGGAAGTGGCATTACGAGTAGGCACACACTCAACTCCCGGTCTCCCAAGGTAACTCTTTGGTCTCTGCAGACATCACTGACTAGGATGATACCACCCCCGGTCGTGATCTTGCAGAGTCTAGCTAAAGGTTCAGCAACAAGATGGTGTCTAACAGCAAAAGATACAGACACAAAACTATGGGAAGCACCAGAATCAAATAAAACAAGTGCTGGAATGGAATCAAGAAGAACAGAACCTGAGATCACATCACCAACGGTGCAAGATACGATATCATCAAGGAAGGACAGTAATATTGCAAAAGAAAACAATTTCAGGAAAATTAAGATAGCAAAAGAAATCAAAAAGAGTCCTAGTTGTGATTGAGCACACTCTCTCTCAGCCTATATCCTATATCCTATTGCAGGTAAACCTAAAAACTAGACCTGCATGGGCCGCCACTAAAAATGTGTCACGACCCGCACCTAAAAATCGGCATGAGTCGTGGGTACGTCCAGCCTACGCCACAGAATCGGCGGTAGAATGCTGTAAGGTCCGTTCTAGGTCAACCAAATATCTATATATCTCACAGAAAAATCTGCCATGACATCTCCAAAAAGGAGGACAATCACGCAATATATATATGAATAATCCTCTCCAAAAGGAGGGCAACCACGCAATATATATGAACTCTCAATCATAAAATTTAGGGGAAGAATAAAAGCACGATATGATATCAACAAAGAAACAGAACCAAGAGAGCAAGACAATATCCAAAATATACAGTCAAAGGCCATAATAGCTACAACATCTCACAGGCAACAAAATAATAAGTACAATCATCCAGAAATAAACCACTAGGAACAACCCAGGAAACCTATCTAGCTAACTAGGGCACTAGGCGTCTCCTCGGCGCACTCCTCCTCGATCTCGGGGTCACAACCCTCGTCAACACCCGGCCCGTAGAACGTCGGGCAGTAGTCCTCAAGATCCTCTGGAAAAAATATGCCCAGTCAGGACTGGAGCAAAGTACATAACTCTGAAAGCAACTCCAAATGCATGGTAAGGTGTATATGACGAGCAATAGAAAAGTATACAAGATGCACACGAAATAAATATATGCTGGAGCACAATAAGTAGCTGCAATATAAACTGGAGAACAATACAAGTAGTAGAAAAGTAACTGCAGGTGAGAAAATATGAATACTAGCTAAGTGCCTTGAGCACAAGTTTGTTATGTGATTGGCTTAGGTTGCACATAAAAAATACTACGATAACTCCGTTATGCGTGAGTTGCATAACCGAAATACACATGAATACTGTTTGGCTTTGATCACATAACCAACTCCTACTCCCCTCCCCCACTAATACCATTGGATCCAACCACAACACGCTATGTACATGATAATAGCTCGCACACACGAAGGCGAGAGCACAAGAAGCACATAATAGAACATGAGAATCAATACCCGAAGCACATGATGAAATACACGTGATAGAGTACCCGCTGAACACGGTAAGGAAGATAGCATCTCATGACAGGATCCACTAGTACCAGCTCGTGTAACAATGTATCAGAATCAAGTATTACAGTTCTAGAACAGGTGATATAAACGCTATCATGAAATGGAAACTATTAGAGGTAGGTACTCGCCTGATGTCCTGAGCAACTGATGAGGATCGAGATCCGGACCGGTGTCGCAAGAACCTAATGTGAAAAGCAGAATTAAATAGGGTTCTAAGGAGTTAAACTGATATAAAATAATTAAAAACAGGCTTCTAGGGCTATTCTAGGTCGAACGGATCAAACCGGTAAAATTTGGGTCAAAAAGTCAACCCGGGGTCCAAAAAGTCAACGCTAGGTCAAAACTAGGTTAAACGTTGATTTTTACGGTCAACGAGGATAATTATGGTCAAAGCTAGGTCAAACTAGGGTGCCCCTAAAATTTTAGGTCAAACCGAGCTCATTAAGCTAGAAAACTCTCAAACTGCCTAATCGAGATACCGGGATACCCTCGGTATCCGATACCTCGCCCTAGGCCACGCACCCCGCCTAAACCCGCTAAAACCTATGCTAGCACGCGTAAATATATATACATAAGCATATAAAAATTATTTCAATACATTTCCTAGGCTAATGCTCAAATACCCCGCTCGAAACTCAATACCTTGGATATCTCAAGGTATTGAGATACCTCGGTATCTCAAGGTATTAAGATACCGCTCTCAAACCCCTTTAACTAGCTATTAGGCTAATAATTATATACCTAGTTATTAATCTAGGCTAGAAAATATATATATCTATCATATATTTACATATCTAAGTACCTATGTACATATATATATATATATATATATATAGATATCCACACACATATACATATACCCATTTACCTTACCCAACCTATACATAATATATATTTCTAACTATAATATATATCTAGCTCTAGGTATATATATATATATATATATATATATATATATATATATATATATATATATATATATATATATATATATATATATATATATATATATATATATATATATATATATATATATATGCATATAGATATAGATATAGGTATCTACTATCCATCTACCTATCAATTATCCATAGATATATCTATCTATCTATCTATGTATCTAATTTCACTACCTATCTATCTAACACCTTATCTATTTACCTAGTATCTATCTAACCATCTATCTATCTTATTATCTATCTAACTATCAACCTATTTATAAATCTATCTATCACTCTACCTATTCCTAACCCTCACCCCTCGCTACTAGCCTCGCTGCTACTACTGGAGCTCAAACTGCTGCTGCTGCTGGCCTGTGCTTGTTGCTGCTGCCTGTGCTTCATATTGCTGCTGCTGCTGCTCCTTTTTGCTGCTGCTGTGCTGCTGCTGCAGTGCAACAGCAGCTGCTGCTACTGCAGTGCAGCAGCACCTGCTGCTACTGCCTGCTGTTCACCCCCCTCCTTCTCACAAACACACACACACACACTCCTATATACATATATATATATATACATATATATATATATATATATATATATATATATATATATCACTATATATATATATATATATATATAAACATACATATATCTCTAGATATATATACAACTAGATATATATATATATACACACTTATATATATATATACTCTAACACACACACTAACACACTCAAAAACACTAATACACACACACACACACACACACACACACACACACACACATATATATATATATATATATATATATATATATATATATATATATATATATATATATATATATATATATATATATATATATATATATATCAACACATATATATATATATATATACACACACACTCTCAAATATATATATACACATACACATACACATTTATACATATATATATATATATATATATATATATATATACATAGACATAGACATACACAAGCACACTTATACATATACATATATATATATATATACATATATATATATACATAGACATATACATACACAAGCACATAGATATAAATACACACATATATATATAAATATATATACATAAACACACATACATACATATATATATATATATATATATATATATATATATATATATATATATATATATATAGACACTTATATCCAAACACCACACAACACACAAACAACACGCCCCACTCACGCCCAACAACCCCGACACTCACCAATACCTAAAAAATATATAAAATATAACTCGAGAACTCTAGCACACACTCCTCGATGCTAACCCAACACGCGCACAAGCCCGAAACTAGAAAACCAAGTCGAAATGGTCGTTCGGTCATTTCGACGAACACGCGGTGTGCGGTTCGGAAAATCTCCTGAAACGCACACCAAACGAACTCAGAATTGGCCCAAAAATTATCCACGGGTTCTAAACGATGCCTAGATCCTAGAAAAAATGCTACCGCATCGATTCTAGGCCCGTGGCGGAAACGTGCATGCACTTAGAATCGGCGATGACGAAAAACCCTAATTTTGCCCGAAATGCCCGTTTTTCTGCGACACGGCTTCCCGTGTCCGAACGAAGACACGCTCTCACCCTCAAGACATCCGACAACGTCTACCTAGGTCCGTCTAACCTAGGGCATCACCCAAAATTGGGCCAAATTTGGATTCCATCCGAAATTGACACAAAACCTAATGTCAAAGTCTCTAAACTCAACCAAACTTGTTCCAACTTCCTCCCACGGGTAGGCTTAGGGTCTAGGAATGTTCTAAATCACTAATTACACTACATAAAAGTAATTAACAAGGGAAAAATTAGGGTTTACCTCTTGGAAGTTGAAATCCCAAGGCCAAAGTCTCCGATTTACTTGAAATTACCTCCCTCAAGCTCCAAGCCACCAAATCTTGCCTCCACACTAAATCTAGGCTCCACACACCTAGGTTAGGGAAAATACAAGATTAGGGCTAGCAAAAAGAAAAAGGAATGGAAGAAAGAAGGAAGAAAAATGGAGAAGAGCCTACTTGGAAGAAGGAAGGAAGAAGAAAGAAGAAGTGGAGAAGAAGAAGTGAAGAGTATGAAGAGGGGGGCTGTGCTTGCTGCGATCGGGTGGGGGGCTGCTGTGTTCTCACGGAAATGGGTAGGTAGGGGCCGGCCACACAAATATAGGTCACATAAAGTCTCCAAATGACCAAAATGCCCTTCTAACTTGGGTTTTGGGTTTCGGGGTTCCAAAAGCACTCAAACTAACTCCAAATCTCTCCAACTAACCCACTAAAAATATAATAAATAATTCTAAGCCCCAAAATAATTCTCACAAGGGTGTTGGTCGGGTCGAACATGGGTCCACTAGGGTCTGACATGGGTCCAGGCTAGCCAAAACCCTAAAATAATTAATTAAAAATAATACAACCACTAAATAAATATAAATATAATTAATTAAATATAATACAATACACAATTTATCAAATAAAAATTAAAAAAAACCTTATTTTCTAGAATTGGGTACTGACAACATGTACCAAGGAAATCTTTTGGTTCCGCAGTACCTTCTTCCTGTGATCCAGAATATCCACCGGCTGCTCTGGATAACTGAGAGTCAGACCCACATCGATCTCCGAGTGATCCAATACATGTCTAGGGTCTGCCACGTACCATCTCAGCTATGATACGTGGAACACATTGTAAACTCCCTCTATTACAGACGATAATTCTAGTCTGTAGGCCACTACATCGACCCTCGCAAGAACACCGAAGTGTCTGATGTACCGTGGACTAAGCTTCCTGCCTCCATTAAAGTGAATCGTGCCCCGTGTAGGAGAATTCTGCTTGAACACTAGATCGCCAACCTAGAATAAAGCATAGCCTTAACACTCAATCTAAAATAAAGCAATCACAAGCAATACAAAATAAAACATATACCTCAAACTCCAATGGTCTCCAGTAGCTGTCAGCCCAATGCCGCCGTCTGTCCTATGCCACCCGATGTCTATATCTAATAAGCTTCACCTTCTCAGATGCATCCACAACCATCTCTGGCCCCAACAAGGCTCTCACCAACATCATCCCAAGATAAAGGAGTGAGATATCTTTGTTCATATAAAGCCTCAAATGGTGACATCTCAATACTGGCCTGGTAATTATTGTTGTAAGCAAACTCTACCAGGTGAAGATGATCCTCCCAAGGGCCAACGAAATCTAAAATACAAGTGTAAAGCATATCCTTGAGAGTCTGAATAGTCCTCTCCGACCGTCCGTCTGTTGGAGGTGATATGCGGTACTGAACTTGAGCTAGGTGCCTAAACTAGTCTACAAACTCCTCCAAAAGTGGGATATGAAGCGGCTATTCCAATCCGAGATGATGCTTTTAGGAACTCTATGCAATCTGACAATCTGTCGCACATACATCTCCGCCAGCTTCTCTGTAGACATACCCACTTTGAATGGCAATAAGTGGGCCAATTTGGTCAACCTGTCTATGATGACCCAAATTGCATCTTTCCCTCCTGGAGAACGCGGAAGTTCCAAAACAAAATCTATGGTTACATGCTCCCACTTTCACTCTGGAATCGATAAATGCGTAAACCACCCGGCCTCTGCCTCTCCGCCTTTACCTGCTGGCACACTAAATATTTGGATACGAAGCGTGCCACCTCCCACTTCATACCATACCACCACATATGCTCCCTTAGGTCTCTATACATCTTGTTAGCACCTGGATGCATAGAGTACTGAGAGTGCTGTGCCTGAAGAACCTCCTTGTGCAACTCTCCACTTGGCACACATAATCTGGTACCGTGCCACAATGATCCATCCTTAGCAATATTGAAGTCCTATGATAATCCCATCTGAACCTGTACCCTGATACTCCTCGGAGTCTCATTACCATACTGTATAGCCCTAATCCTGTCCATCAGCTCAGACTGTATCTATAATTCCCACATCTGTATCTCTACACCAAGAACTAGAACCTCAATGCCCAAGCTCTCAATATCAGCCAATAAGTGTTTGTTCATCGTCAAGTACATAGCTACCGGATATCTGCTCAAAGCATCGGCGACTATGTTAGCCTTCCCTGGATGATACTATAATGATATGTCAAAGTCCTTCATCAAATCTAACCACTGTCGTTGTCTCATGTTTAGCTCTTTCTGTGTGAACACGTACTTCAAGCTCTTATGGTCTTTAAAGATCTCCACATGCTCTCTGTACAAATAATGTTTCCACATCTTTAGAGAAAAATAACCGCTGCCAACTCTAAATCGTGGGTAGGATAATTCTTCTCACGAAGATGTAATTGCCTTGAAGCATATGCAATCACTTTCCTATTCTGCTATAAGACACATCCCAAATCCTTCCCTGAACCATCACTATAGATAATGAATCCACCTAACCCTGATAGCAACGTCAACGCTGGAGCTATCATCAATCTCTTCTTCAGCTCATTAAAAATGGCCTGACACTCCTCTGTCCAAACAAAATCCACATACTTCCTGGTTAGCCTAGTTATCATCTCTGCAATCCTGGAGAAGTCTTTCACAAATCTCCTATAATAATCTACCAACCCGCAAAAACTTCTGATCTCTGCCACTGAACTCGGAGTAGCCTACGACTCCACTGCCACGATCTTCTTCGAGTCAACAGAGATCCCATCATATGTCACCACATGACCAAGGATTTTATCTTATCCAGGAAGAACTCATACTTTGAAAGATTTCCATAAAGCTTCTCCTTCCTGAGAGTCTCCAGAACTATCCTCAGGTGCTCCTCATGCTCCTCTGGGGTCTTCTAATAAACCAGAATATCATCAATGAACACCACTACAAACTTATCAAGATACTGGTGGAACACCTTGTTCATCAGATTCATGAATACCGTTGGAACATTGGTCGATCCGAACGACATCACCAAGAACTCAAACTGGCCATATCGAGTCCGAAAAGCTGTCTTTGGAATATCTTTCTTCTTCACTTTCACCTGGTGGTAGCCTGACCTCAAGTCTATCTTCGAAAATTCCTTCGTTCCGCTCAACTGATCGAAGAGATCATCTATCCATGGCATCAGGTATTTGTTCTTGATAGTAAGGTTGTTCAGGGCCCTATAGTCGATACACATGCGTATCAACCCATCCTTCTTCGGTACAAACAATATCGGAGCATCCCATAGTGATGAACTGGATCTGATGAAGCCCTTATCCTGCAACTCATCTACCTACTTTTTCAACTCTGCTATTTTGTTGTTGTTGACCCTATAGACATGCTGCGATATTAGCTCTATGCTTGTTACCGAGTATATAAAGAACTCAATATCACGGTCATACGGTAAGCCTGGCAACTCCTCCGAAAATACATCCATAAACTCTGCTATTAACGGATGTGGCAGCTCCTTCTCTTCTACCATGGCTCCACATAAGTCACCCTCGCTCTGCTCTGCTGCTCCTCTAACAATCTCAAACTCTGACTCTCTTGGTAGTCAAAATAATATCCTGCCTCTACGATAATCTATACTATCATGGTGCCTACTCAACTAATCCATCCTGAGTACAAAGTCGTAGCTCAGAAATGACATTACAAGCTAGCACACACTCAACTCCCGGTCTCCTAGCATAACTCTTTGATTCTTGCAAACATCACTGACCAGGATAATGCTACCCCCAATAATGATCTTGCAAGTCCTAGCCAAAGGTTAAGCCTTTAAATGATGCTTAAGAGAAAAAGATAGAGATGCTGATGCTGATGCTCAGCCCTATGGTGCACCTCTCTGCTGATGCTGGTGCTGGGCGAACCATTGTTGCTGCGTCAGTAGTGGAGGTCCCCTCTGCTGTACTATAGGTGGCCTCGCTGGTACTCCCTGAACTGGACTCCACCCTGAGCTGGACGAGTTGAATCTATATGACAATCTCTCAACTGATGGTCTACTGAGCCACACAACAAATACCTACCCAACCTCTTTCTGCAAATATCCCACCCGTGCCCTCGCTTCTTACAGAAAGAGAAAATATGAGCTGGTTGGGCTGGCCTCTGCATCTAGTATGCCTGTTGCACTGGTGCTCTGATCGGGGCAGAAAACTGCTGTCGTTGTGGCTGAAAAGTTCTCTACTGCTAGAAATAGGATCGTTTGGCTGGACCCGCTCTACTTCTAGCTCTCCCTAATACATCTCTCCCCCTCTTGGACTTAAGCTCCAAGCATCCTCAACTACCCAGGCATCTTCCAGAATCTCCTTGAATGTCACAGTACGGTGACCTCTAGTGTGCGATTTGATCTCCCTGACCAAACCCTTCCGAAACTTTCTCACTCTAAATAGAGGATTTTGAACCTCTATAAATCTGCCCAATCAACAAAACTCGACGGCGTACTCATCCACCGTTATACTCTCCTGGACAAGATCCTGAAACTGGCTCTCCAGGGCACTCAGAGCCACATCGGGGATGAACTTTTTCTTGAAAATCTCTTTGAAAGCTCCCCAAGTCTATCTATGCATTGCAATCCTCGGATCTATGCGATACTATGTAAGAGCTATATCGAACATCTGGCTACCGGCCGCATTAACCTGTAAACTCTTTGGGATTTGCGCTAACCGTAAGATCCTCTCGATATCCTCTATCCCATCATCTGGTATAGTAACCCTCCGGTGTGCTTGAAATCCTTAAGCAGCATCCTCTTAAAATCTACAATAGTGCTTAGCCTCAGCAGTTGAGTGGGATAGGGCAGAACAATATGCGACTGAACAAGTGCTACTCTCTCCACGGATACAAGCGCTAACTAGTGGGTGTTCTCGATACGCTGCCTTATTACATCTGATTGGCGTTGTTGTGCCTCGGCCTGGGCCCTTTGGGCCTCTATCATCTTCTTGAAAAGCGTAAACATCTGCGCGTCATCAACTGGTATTGGAGGTGGTGGATGACCCTCTGAAGCGACTGGGGCAGTCCTTTGAACTGGTCGAGGAGGACTCCCAAAAGAATCTGAGGCCCCCACCTGAACCGATAAGGCAACCCTCTGAGGTAGAGGATGCAGTACTGTATTAGCTGCTTCCTGCCTCAGAGATGGAGAAGTCATCGACCTCGCAGAAACTGCTCTAGAGCACTGTGATCTGATCTTCGGGGCATCCTGAAGACAGATCAAACAAAAGAAGTCAATACAGCACAAGATACGATACCATCAAAGAAGGACAGTAATATTTTAAAAGAAGCAAATATTCAGAATGATAAGGATAGCAAAATCAATAGATTGGAAATGTTCCTAGTTGTGATTGAGTATACTCTCATCCTATATCCTATTATCATATATCATATAGCAGGCTCGTAGTAGTTCTCCAAATCTAAGAACTACTACGATATCACACTAGTTGCGACCTCGACCTGCTTGGGCTACCACAAAAATGTGTCACGGCCCACACCCGGTGTGAGGGTACGAGTACATAGGTACGTCCAAACTATATCACAACATCGGCAGTAGAATGCTGTCTAGGTCAACAATACTATCTAAATATCTCACACAATATATATAAAACCTGTCAATGATATCTCAACTCGATACAGAGGGCAATATGCTGATATAATGATAATCAATACTTAATTACAATAAAACTATGGGAAGATAATGGTACGATATGGAATAGAAGAAATAAAATCACAAGTCAAAATATAATCCAAATCCAAGTCTAATAGTCTAGCCACAACACAAATAGTCTGAAATATATATAACATGCCAGATATCTAAGTTGGAGACATATCCAGTACAATAAAGGAAAGCAACTAGGTCTACTATACTAGCTGAGTCTCCTCAACGGCTGAGACTAGATCACCCTAATCTAAGGGTGCTACCTCAGACGGCTCGCCATCACGTGGCTCGTAGTAAGTGGGACACTAATCCGCTAAATAATCATCTAAAAAATATATCCAGTCAGGATTGGAGCGAAGTATAAAACTCTTAAAGCAATACCAAGTACATGATAGATCATATATGACAAGCAATAGAAAAGAATACAAGATGCACATGCAACTAGAAAATAAAAATATAACTGAAATAAGCAGATAAACACAATAGGTAGTTGGAAAGTTAAATACATGCAATATGGTATGAACTGTAAGTAAGAAAAACTAGAATACTGACTATGTGATTTAGATCATAAGTTCGTATATGATCGGCTTGGGTTGCACATAATTATACTAAGGTAACTCGATTATGCGTGAGGTGTATAATCGTCATACACATAATTACGCTAAGGAATTGATCACATAACCATCTTCTACTCTCCCGTCCCAACCAATACTCATGGATCCGATCATGATACGTTATGCACACAAATATATTATAAGCATACAGAGTACATGAATATGGCATAAGCACACGGGCCCCATAAATAGATACATGCACAAAGAATACCCGATGCATAAGATAAAGTACATGTGTAAGGAGTACCCGATGCACACGATAAAAGGGATAACATCTCCTGATATGATCCATATAGTACCAGTTCGTATACTAATGTGTCAGAATCAAGTATAACAATTCTAGAACATGTGATATATACACTATCATATAATGAAAACTAATAGAGAGTTGTACTCGCCTGTGATCCTAAGCAATGAATGAGTCTCGATATCCAAACTGGTGTCACACAAACCTATATATGAAATATCATGTTATTTGTTGTAATGAAATGATAAATAAACTAAAATAAACTAAATATGATTTTCTAGGTCAAACTAGATTTTTACCTTCATTCTAGGTCCAAATCTAGCTTCTAGGTTGATTACAAGTCTAATCTAGTTCATACTAGGTGTTACTTGGTTGTGGTTAGGTTTCTAGGTCTATAACTTGTAGGTAATAGGTAAACTAGCTAATATCTCTAAGGTATATACATATACTAGTTAATGCCTTATTATTATATATATATATATATATATATATATATATATATATATATATATATATATATATATATATATATATATATATATATATATATATATATATATATATACATACATACATACTTGTATACTATTGTATCCAAAGGTACCTCATTAATAACTTATTATCTTAAGATTCCCTACCTCACCATAACATCTGATACTTGGTATTCACATTATTTCCTTAGGCTAGAACTAGTACTTAAATCAAGTATCACATGGATACCTTAATACCAATCCATTACCTAGTGCTTAGGGATACCCTCACTTATACCCTACCTTAACCCCAATTCTAAATGATACTCTAATCCTTAACTGGTACTCCTAACTCAAATACTCGACCTCCCCCTATACTAGTTGCTGCTAACAGAACTCACCTCCATATTTATTCCAAGTGACTTGACCAACTAACCCCTTCCAAATGAACAACAAACCCCTTACCTACTGGACTAATACCTTACCTTACCCTACCATTAACATTTACGTCTTATAGTCACATTTACCTTTACACAATTTTACCATAGTCACATATCTATACCTGAGCCCCATTGCCATGTACTGCTGCTGCTACAGTTCCTATAGGTACTAATCAATGCACACAGTGCACTAATATATATTTTTCCTTACCTAACTTGTTGATACTGTTGTTATTTCTGTTTCTTAAACCTGAGCAATCCCACTCCCCCTTTTAGTTAACCCAGTACTTAAGCCATTGCCTGCACCCTCATGCACTAGTGTGCATCACAGTTCATTTCTACAACTACCAATGCTCCTGAATACAACTCCCTTAACACAAATACACACACTTGTTCATATAACAACTGAGATCAACCCTTACATAACTGAAACTGAGACTTGCACTCACAATGATTAACACCCCAATGGCATCTCACTTACTCACTACTGACACTCAGTCCACAAGTGTATTCACACATACACAACACACACAGACACCCACACACACACACACACACACTATATATATATATATATCGATTCAAGAACTTGCTCCTACTAAACCTCAACCGTCAGAGTTATATATATATATATATATATATATATATATATATATATATATATATATATATATATATATATATATATATATATATATATATACACTAATGCTAATACAACTATATATATACATATCTATGTGATACTATAGATAAATACACTCTTACCAATACTAATGTCATTCCATTAAACACTAAATGAGCACTTCATGATACATTAGTACTCTATATGATACTCATGCAACCAACTCCTACACACACACTCCCATGGTCATGATACCACTCCAATTAAAAATAACATGTCTAATATACTAATTAAAGTCTAAATAGAACAAATGATAGCTATTACAAAGTGTGGTGAGGAATTTGATATGTGTATCACA
The DNA here is from genome assembly GCA_036927795.1 of Iris macrosiphon. Classification (NCBI taxonomy): domain Eukaryota; kingdom Viridiplantae; phylum Streptophyta; class Magnoliopsida; order Asparagales; family Iridaceae; genus Iris; species Iris macrosiphon. The sequence goes on from JAYESA010000018.1 coordinate 47,017,010, forward strand.
AGTGTCAAGAGAAAACCCCAAAATTTATCCAGTATCATGGCGTATCATGATACAGCCTACTCGTATCCAATTGTGGACTTGTATCTAGCCTCACACCACCAATATAAGTCTAATTAGACCTAATTAATCCAATAACAAATACTTGATGCACCGATCTCGAATTTTTTTCCAAATTGGGCACAAAACTTAATGTAAAAGTCACAATATGGGTCATATGAACCAAGTTCTTCTTCCTATAGGTAGTCCTAAGCCATGGAAGGGTTCCTAATGGTCAAATATAATAATTAGAATCTAATTAAAGGAGACTTTCATAATTATACCTATTGGAGATGGATTTCTAATGAATTGCTCAATGAACACAATTTGAATACAAGCTCCTAGCCAAATTCTTCTTCTTCAAGTGCATCTTGCAATCCAAGCTTCTAGGCTCCTTAGGTGATAAAAATGGAAGAGATTGAGAGTGATTTGAGAGGAATTGGTGGAGGGATGGAGTCAATTTGGGAAAGAACTCAATTGGGGATCTAATTGAAATAAGGAATGCAAAGGAGAGAGAAAGACTCTCCCCTATTAGGGTCGGCCATGCTACCCCTCTCCCAAGCAATATACAATTTTCTTTTTGTCCCCACTAATTAGTCATGAAGGGTATTTAATTAGGAAGATTAATTAAGAAAACTTATTTTCCTAATGGAGATTTAATCTAATCTCTAATTAAAGTAAGGGGATGACTTAATTGAGTCTAATGGGCCTCTAGTCAAATATTGGGTTCATGAGTCATGTCAAGTCTAGTTAGGGCCACTAGTGTCAAATCTAATAATTAGTCTAATCCACTAATCAATAAATAAAAAAATAATATATAAAATATAAAATTATATAAAAATAATGTGTGATGACAAATTGTCCCTTTCTAGAAATGAGGTAGTGACAATAATGGGTTAACTTATGATATAGAATGTATTTTGACACTTAGGTATTACTTGAATTAGACAAATGAAGTAGATTTTAAGTACCATAAAAATCGAGGAATTAAATGAAAAGGAAATTATAATTGGGATAATGAAGTCGAAAGATAAATTAGAACTTTCTAATGATTATTGTTTTGAGTTCGAGAAGTTTTCTAAAGTCAAAGGATTAAATATCGATAACACTATGAAATAGGAATTATGGATATAATAAGGAAGCTCATGGTAATAAGAATGTCGTAATAAAAATTTATGATAGAATCCTATACTAGAAAGTATTGAGGATAGGCTGGGATATTGTGAGATTATGAGTATTAAAAGAGAAAATTTTAGAACCTAAGTAAATGAGAGCATTCAAGGTTGATGGAGGAATAAGATTTTGATCAAAACATTGATATGGTTTTAAATTTTTTAAGTACAGTGGTTTTAACTCTGAGTATTGAGATTTACAGAATAAAACAAAAAATTTGGAAGTCACATACTTGGGGTATAACTAGATTAAATGACGTATACATCGAGGTTAAGCTATAATACGAGAATAATTGGGGAGTGAAAGTAGTTGAATTGGAACGATGATACTGAAGATCATGAAATAGATGACAACTGACAAGAGATACGTGATACGAGATACGAGATATAAAATTAGCTTGGGGTATATACTTAGCAGATAAAAATCTTGAAAATTGATATAATGGATATGTAAACTTGAAATTGAGGTTTAAATTTTGAGAAGATGGAATCCTCAATAGACAAGATTGAATTGGGTGTCTATATCTTACAGAGTTTGTAATTGATGACAGATGATCATAAGGTTAACTGGAAACGACAAAGAGGTAAATATTGATGGATAAAGAAGAGTGAACTTCCAAGGAGTTTCATGGTTATAAATGTTAAGATCGAGAGATTGGATAGATATGATAGAGATTAATGTATCAAGGACTATGTAATAATTTATACTTGAAGTTTCAGGATTTGTATACTAAGAAAATCAAGATTTTTTAGGAACATGATAAATATGTTTTATCCACTTAGGAGAGGGATGATGAGATGCGTGAGCGATACCCTTATCTTTTCGAGTCATGATGTATCTTTCTTTCCTTTTCGTCCATGTTTTATGTTTTAATTTCGAGGACAAAATTATTTTAAGAGGAGTAGATTTGTAACCACCTAAAACTTGAGTAGGAATATTTTTGTTAATTTATTTTTTGTTGCTAATAATATTAGTTATATTATATTTATTAGTTAGTTTAGAATTAATTATATCCATTAGTCATGGATATAATATTCTATTTTAGTTAGCTAGATGATATCCATAACTAATTAGATTTCCTCCATAACCAATTGATTTCTTTTCCATTAGATCTAGAATTCAAATTAGAGTGGGTGAAGTGGCAAACTTGTAATTTTGCACCATCAAACCAACCTATACATGGCCGTCCACTAACACACTCCCATGCATTCTATTTTTTCCTTTAATTCTTTTTCTTTTTCTTCACCAAGCTTCTTCTCTACCAAATTTCAAAACCCAATTTCACTTCCAACTACCCAAATCAACCCAATTCACCCTCATTATTCTTCCAATGGAGAGCTAGAGTCTTGGAGCACAAGAGGAGTTTAGAGAGGAGCTCAAGTTAGAAGGATCGTGTCTAATTCATCCTCTTTGTGTCCAATTGGTGGATCTTTATTGGAAAACTACTCCCAATAGGTAATCTATACTTTTTCCCTAATTTCTATGGTAAAAACCTAAATTAAACCAATAAGAAGCCACCAATAGTTAGATCTAACCCTCTAGGTGGTGAATTATATGGTAGAGAGCCAATTTCTAGTATATCTATCTATTTTTATGGCCAATTTGGTAGAATTATGAATTTGTGTCCACCATATTTGTGTTGTGTTCCCAAAGAAATTTTTGTATCCAAATTGGGTTGTGCTTGTGTCCTAGTATCCAAAATTAGATACTAGTGTTTGTGTCATGATACATCATGATACGCATGACAAAATTTGGTAACTCATGTGTATTTGTATTTCTTGTGTCAATTATACATATTTGCTAGTTAGATCTATTCATATTATGTATTATATGTCAACTTTGTTATCTATATTTTCAATTGGTGTTAGTATCTTAGAATTAGTGTGGTGTACCAATTAGGGATACTTGGTATCAATAGAGTTTGTATCCATAAGACGATTGGTGTTGTGTATCATAGAGTGATACTTGGGTATCATAGTGTGTGTGTGTTGGTGTTTTTGGATGCGTACATATTGTGTGTTAGAGTTATAAGTATAGGTAAGTATCAGTGTGTTCCAGAGTAAGTGTCATAGGTGTCCTAGGTTGTTAATATATTGTGTCCCTTAGACTGAACCTGGGTAGATAGATATGTAGTGCACAGTTAGTCACAATAACTGCCACTATAGTTGTTGTAATATGCCGCAACCCGAGCTCAGTACACTATACAGAACTAGGAGTTTCTACTGCACTCTAAACTGCAAGTTATGCAGCAGTTCCAACATACTACACTCGGACAAGATCAACATGCACATTAGTAGTGGGTTGCTGTAACTGAACCATTGCTATAGAACTGAATTATAGGATCAAGAACAACAGTAAGGGAGAGGAAAGTCTATGCAACAACAAGAAGCAACTGCATTGGTGTTGCAGTTCTTGCTGCAAACTTTAGCAATAGAAGAAGTTGTTCCAGATTGCAGGCAGCCACAACTGTGTGTACCTGTGAGTATTAGATATTAATGATAACAAGTGTTAATTTTATAGTAGGTTGGTTGTGTATAGGTAAGGGTATCGATGATGAGGGTAGTGCAAGTGAATAAATCATGAGTATGTATGTATGTGTAAGTATTGATTATCAAGTGAGTTTATGTGTAAGTATTGATTAACAAGTAAGTACCCTAGATTTAGTATAGTGTGTTTATGTCATGAGTAGTTGAATGTGTATCCTAGTATCATGATACAAGTGAGTATCATTGTGATACTAAGATAATTGGATATAGGTAAGGTATTAGGGTTAGATACTTGGGTATTGGGTAAGTATCAAAGTAAGGGTAAGTGTTGGGGTTTGGATAAGGGTATTCTAGTTAGGTATCAAGGTATTGAAAAAGGATACTAAAAGGGTTATATATATATATATATATATATATATAGGTATGCATAGAGATATTTAGATATAACTTGGTAATAGTTTATTTAACTATATACACAAACCTAGTAGGTGTTGGAGAACCGAAATTAGATACCTACCTAGTATGAACCCATGGACCTAGAAATTAGATATAACTAAGGTTGTTATTGATTTCAATTCACCTATTAACGCTATAAATTTATAATATAGGTTACTTGGGCTCTGATACAGGTTCTGACTTGTACCACCGGCTCAGGTCCACAGGCGAGTACATTCTCTGATAGTTTTCTTTAGTTGATAGTTTCTATGATACATATTTTTAGTGATGTTGTACTTGATTTCTAATACACTAGTATACAGATTGGTATATCATGGATCCCTAGTCATAAGATATTGCTTTTCATGCCTTGTGTAGACCTTGATTATTGTGCTTGTATTTAGACCTTGCATTATGATTCATGTGTCATGACTTGTCGGGATACGGATCCATTATACTAGTCGAGGTAGAAAAGTGCTAGTTAGATATGTGATCGTACCCTTAGAACTTATGGTTGTGTAGACCTTGTGAATAGCTAATCATACACCTCACGTATGATTGAGCCGGATCTTATTAGACTTTATTTTTTCCAAGCCGATCACATATCGAAACTAGTATTTCAAAACACTTAGATAATTATAGTTTTTTTGTTCATTACATACTTGTTGACTTATGCCATATTGCTCATGTTACATATTTCTTACTACTTGCCATGCCATGATATCAGTTTTACTTTTCTTATCATATATTTTATTACTATTTATATTTTATAGACTCTACCATGTATTGAAACTGCTTTTATTATTGTACTCATTCTATCCTGACTAGATAATATTTTTAGGTAATTTTTGGAGTATTGGTGCCCTACTTACTATAGGCCATAAGAGGTTGACGTAGTTAAGACTGATCCTCTTCTTCCGGAGGATCAGGTAGTGGTTGCCGGAGAGACCCACCCTAAGATTATCTAGATAGTTAGCTTCCATATTTCTAGTATTTGATACCGGATTTGTCTCTGAAAACCTTTGTGATATATTTAGATATATTTGAGATTTAGACTTGTTTGGGTATTGTGGTAACTTTTGAACTTGTGACTTTATTTCTCTTCTCATTTTATTCTATCGTACTTTATCTTTTTAGATATTGTAATTGAGTATTATCATTGATTATATTTTTTGTCCTCCTTTTGAGGAGTTAAGATATTATTGTGTAATCTTGTGGATTATATTTGTGAGATATTAGATACCGTTCTACCGCAGACACTGCGGCCAGGGACATCGAGTCATCACGTTTCTCTCTTTTCGCTGGCTGCTCGACAACTATGGCTTGTAGATTCGCACAGAACAGAAGAAGAAGTTCACGAGGCGAGGCGAGCGAAGTGAGTCGAAGTGAGGCGAGCGCAGTGAGGAGGCGCGAGCTTTCTCCGCCAGCGGCTTATGTAGTGGTCGGCCAACTAAAGCTCGCTAAGCTTCGCTTCCCCCCCTTCATGAAGTAGTCGGCATTCTATAAGCCACTTGACTTTCTGCTTTGTTTGATCGCGCTGCCGGTACGACCGCTGTCATGAAGATTGCGATGCCTAAGGCAGGAGAGAATAGATCGTTCTAGCGAGTAGTTGCTTAATATCCTACTTATAAATTCTTCCTTAGTTTGACAACTGATAGTTGACCGGAAGTCAGATGACTGCCCAAACTCCACGACTCATGTCCAATTTTTTTGGTGCTGGTCGTAACATGCACTCCCTTCCATATAATAGATACCAAATTTCTTGCTTCCTCTGGCAACCACCAAAGAACCTTTGGAAAGCATCCATTGATTATTCTGAAAAAGATTGAAGAATCCATCATCATCCAACCTTCCAACCGACACTAAATTAAAACAGATATTGGGACATGTCGAACTAGTTTAAGCGTATAAATTGCTTCTATATTTGTCTTTAAATTTTCATCTCCTATAGCCATAGTGTTTGACACATTCTCGTTGCCATATTTAATAATCCATATTCTCATGTTTTTATGTAGCAAATGGTGCCCTATTGTGAGATATATGTGCCAAAACCCTTGAGTCCACCAACTAAGAATTTTTATTGCAGGCGAGATTCATGATCATCTCATCACCCATAATAATGACATCGCCTCCATGTGCTGACATGACCGTTGTTATGTTCTTACTTTACTTTCTTTTCTCGTCCTTCTTCTCTCTCATCTAAGCAAAATAGTTTTACTTGATATGGTCCTTCTTACTAGGGGTGAGCAACGGTTTGGTTTGGCTTGAACCGAACCGATTAGATAAAAATCGAAATAAACCAAAAATTGATTTTTAAAAATTAAAATAAATTAAAAAATGAACCAAACTGAACCAAATTTGAACAGTTCAATTTTCGGTTCGGTTCAGTTTTATAGGCCCAAATGGGTCGGGTCTTCTAAAAATAAAAATATATCTTCTGTACCGGCCTTACCATTTACAAAATATAAAAGAAAAAAACAAGAGCAAGTTCATGAGCGTATTCTCTTTCAAAAAGACCAAAACTCAAACAGGAAAAAAGAAGTGTTTAATTTCAATTCACCCAAAAAAAATACTTATGGAGTTTTTCAGTCAATTTACGTCCTTGCTAACAATCAGAAAAGAGAAATGTATGCATGATCCAATGTAATTATAGTAAGATCATCATTGTCCCTATAATACTTGTGGTAACATAGAGGAGGGAGGAAGCTTGAACCCGTACCCCTCCGTCAGCTTGAAGAATATTGCCACCTCTGTCACTGGCTTGCCCCTCATCAAGCCTTATGATCTTCTTCATTGTGAAAATTCCCCGAGCGTCTCCAGGACAACCATAATGCTGGCGAGGTGCCATATTACGCTGATCAAGACGAGCCCTGCGAGGTAGACGAGCATGGCCATGATGACCAAGACGAGGCCAAAGATGCTCTGGTCGGTGAGAATGGTGAGGATGACGACAACGGTTAGGTCGGCGATCTTGTAAGCGAAGAGGAGGAGGAAGACCCAAAGGAAGGTGACTATGAGGTGCTTCCAGACCTTGGAGGGAACCACGGTGAACATCTTGTCAACTTCTATGGAGAAGAAGAGGGAGAAGATGGTGTAGACGACGGAGGTGGAAAGGAGGGAGAAGAAGAGGAGAAAGAGGATGTAGAGCATAGGCGGTCCATTCGACGGATAGGCGGGAGAGGAGGCGAACTCGGCGGTGGAGTCGAGGGCGGCGCACTGGAGCTCGGTAGAGTGGGAGAATGGGGGAGGGGAAAAGGCATGAATCTTGGAGAGAGTGTTAGGTCTTCTTTTTTTTGTTTTATATCAAGAAGGCTAAAAAGGTAAATCTCTAACCTGTTTATTGAATCGATTTTCAGTTCGAGTCAGTTTCGAAATTCCAAACCCGAAAATGACCCGAAACCCAACTAATCTAAGACTTAGAATCGAAATTAGAAATAGATTTTAAAAACCCGAACCAAACTTCAATTTTGATTCGGTTTGGTTCAATTTACTGTTGAAAACCATTTAATGCTCAACCCTACTTCTTACGATAATAGTAACATTCAGAGTCCTCATACCACTACAAAATACTACAAATAGTGGCGTAACTCATTGACGGAAGGTCGTTAGTCAGCGACGGGCTTGTGACTTACTAGCGACAAAAATGTAATTATAAAACATACATCCAATATTTTATTGCTACTGTGTCAGAATATGTATAGCGACTGAACAACGACAGAATACTTCCTTCGCTACGAAATGTTTAACTTCTCCAATAATGCTTTCTCTCCCCATTCACAAACGAGCCAAAAAATTTTGGTTAAGTGCAAAATCTCCATCCTCTGCGCCGACCACCTCCTCCTCAAGACTCAATTCTCTGGTGGATCGAGCCTGCGCACCCCGACGTGTCCTATCTCTGATGAATCCAGCCTGCATCATGTGTTATTCCTCCTCCATGTCTCATTCCTCCTCCTCCACCTCTAGTATTATGAACTCTCAAAACCTAACCTTAATTTTATTTTTTTAGAAGTTTTTAGTCATATATATTTTTGTAGAGTTAGAATTTTATGTAATAACTAGTATTTGATCAATTCTTTATTTATAATTAAAGAGTTTGCAAAATTGCATCATAATTTTTGTTCCTACTTTGCACTTTAAAACTGCTAACTCTCGAAATGAACTAAACAATCAATCATGACCATATATATTGCTCCATCTTGCTAGTAACAAGATGATGACAAAGTCATATATTAATGGTTTTTGTTACAAAGTTTTAAAGTTTTGCTAACTTTTTACTTACGAAATACAACAAAAAAGTACAAAGAACCCTAACACTGAAAATTCTAAGTACAAGTTTTTAGAGATCTTGGGAAGTGTGATGATGGAGATCGAGTACTACAGCTGACTCCTTTACTCCGTTGACGGTCCGACTACGAAAGGGAATTGCAAGGTCTCTGGCTTACAGGCAAGAAGGACAGCAATTGGACTCTGTTTGTTCTTTATGTGCCTCTCCTCTCTTGTGTCTGTGGGAATACATATCCCTGCTATTTATAACCATATGCACTGAGATGGCCATGAATGCGCATGTGCTAAAAAATTATTTTTTCAGTCTATGTGTGCATGGCGTTGGATTACCGTATGGAATTCTAAATAGAATATTATTATAATTGTGCACACATGTTGCGGTCCAACTTCCATATGGCATTGATTAGGATCGACTACTGGTGAGATCTTGGAATGTGCCCATATAATCTGGGCTATTTACAGCGGTTGCGTGCATGACTTGGTCAATTTGACACATGACATGCGTTGGCTATTAAAGATCTCTTGTTGCTTACAATAGTAGAATTCTGCCGCATTGAGGCTTATGGGTTCACTGTCGCATGAAGACTCAGCCGTATGAAGACTGTGCCACATGAGAAGGCTCTGTCGTATGAAGGCTGTGCCACATGAGGCATTGTCTTGTCATAAATATGTGGTACTGTACAGCTATGTCTGACATTAGTAATTATCACATTGATTTAAGTGCTGACGTCTGTCGTCTGAACCGAATACAAGGCGTTCAGACCAATAAATGATGTCAGTGCCATTAATGTTATGACTAACATAAGTAACTTTATGCGACAAGATTGTATGCGACTAGGATCTTTTCTGCATGCTTTCATGACCGCTACCCGTGTCGCATGAATGAAGACTTGGTTTAATGCCGCATGAGCTTCATACCGCATGGATGTCTTGAACTCTGTATGTATGCGCCCTATAATATGACCGTATGGATTTAAATTTTTTTATGCTTCTACAATACCCCCTTCAAAGTTTTTAAACTTGAATAAGTTTGGAATACTTTGAAAGAGAAGCATGGACGAAAGAGCTATCTGTCGCATAAGTGTTCCAGCTGCATAGACTTCTTACCACATGGATTGACTGTCAGGCTGTCAAATCTTCATTGATGAGATCGTATTGGAACAACTGCCAATGCATGGGTACGGGATTTTAGGCGTCAGTTTGACTTATGATTAAAATGAGTCATGAGAATCAAGGCATCATTTCCCATCAACTATTAAGGGACCGAGTTTCGAGGTTCATCTACATAACCCTTTGGTTCATTGTCATGATCTCATCACACGACTTTGGGCTTATAAATAGGTGACTAAGGGAGGAGAATTTTTTATCTCTCTGCTTCTTCTTCCCTCGTGACAATGTCGAAGTCCTCCGTTCCCCTTGCCAAGGAGTTTGTCAGGGGCAAAGTTGATACGCGGCCCCCTGATATTGGTGCTCCGATCGGAGGTATAAGGGTGCCTCAGTCCTCTCTTTACAATGTCAAGTATGTCCCACTGTGGTAATTTTAGTGGAATTATTACCCATGGCACAGTTAATAATCAAGTACATATAACAAGTTTGAACGAGACCCTATCAGAGGTAATATGGATGTGATAGGTTGGGGTAATTCTGCTAGAAAATTTCTGGGGACTTATCATCCCTGGCTTACTTAAGGCTAAGTACTGATGATAAGATGAAATGACAGACACCATCAGAGGTATTATGGATGTGATGGTAGAAAGTCAATAAGCAAGAATGTTTGCTCGGAGGTAATGTGGACATGGTAATATATAATTTTGTAGAGATGGATAAAACAAGGTAGATATAATATGGATGCAACCATTTTCTTTCGATAATTAATTTACTCTACTAGGGAGAATGAACCGATGGTAGTTCAGAGGTAGTATGGACATGAACTAGTGTAGGTGATGATTTTATCTTAACTGGGAAAGCAATCTTTGGGGAGAGAAAGAGAGCATATTTGATTCGTCTGGGATCACAAATGATATGTCCTATAAGCAATTGGGATCCGAGGATACGCCTGTTTTCTTGAGGGATGTAACTTTGGGTGACCTCAACGAGAACGTTTCGTTGGACCTAATAGCTCTTCCACTGGAGAACTTGGGAGGATTTATTATCTATCGCATATTCAGGATTCTTAAATGTAGATAATTGATTTTACGATGCATTATGGGGATAAATATCACACTGCACATTTACATTTGTTGGGGTTATGATAAAATGTAAGCGTCATATATTTAACTTGCTCCGCTGGGGATGGGGAAGTATATGCCTATCTTAGACGTAGTAATTTTTTAGGAAGTTGTCGTTGATTGGCATTATTAGCAAGTCTCCGTTTGGCTTCGCGAGCTGGTATGTGCCGTTGGAATATACTAATTTCTCTATGAAAGGGCCTTTCCACTTGGCTTGGAACTTCCCTGCTGTCTTGTATATCATGACCATCGGTATTCTCACTGTTAAGACGAGATCACCAACTTGAAATGTCCTTTCCTTCACCTTTTTGTTCAAGGCTCCGTAAATACGTGCTTGATATAACTTATTATGTTGTTAAGCCAGGAGATATTTCTTATCAAGTGCTTCTAACTCTTGTAACTGCCAATGATGGTTGTCTTCGGCTATCAACTGGATGGTGAGGGTACTCGGAGAGAACGTGTCATACCCGATTCCAGATTTAGTATTTTTTGAATTTTTAGAATTTAATTTTTTTGATAATGTATTCCTGCTGTATTTTTTATGTTGGTCCCTGTCATTTTTATTTATTATTCTATTTTTTTCCTATTGTTGAGAGAGACTACCCGAGACTGGTAGAATACCCTTTGGCATTTTCATAGACCCGGTTTAGGACCCGCATGTAGAATGGACCCTTGGTTCGGTTTATTTTGGGTGAGCCCATGACTAAACCATCTTTCTCTCCTCTCTTAGTATATATATATATATATATATATATATATATATATATATATATATATATATATGAGCATTTCTCTCTGTTCTCTCTTTCTTCTTCATTTTTTACCTTCTCCTTCCTCCTCCCCCTCAAGCTCCCCCTAACCTAACCCTAAGGGAAAGTTGCTACGACTTGGACCGTGAGAGGTAGAGGCTAGGAGCCACCCAAGGCAAGTATATCTTGCTCAATGGTGAAGTCATAAATATTCCTATTATATATATATATATATATATATATATATATATATATATTATTTTTTAAAAAAAATTGATGGAAAATGTTCTCCTTGAGTTGCTGATGATATTTAGTTCTTGGAGTTTTGGATTTTGATATATAGATTTTTTTAGATCTGAGTTTCAAGTTTAGGGTTTATATGTGTTCCATGAGTTTTCTTGGTTTTGATCTATTAAAACTTAGTGTTTTCGAAAACTAGTAGTTTGTTATGTTAGAGCATTTTATCTTGCAATTTGGCTTTTGTTTCACTTAATTTAGAGTTTAAATAAAGTTTTTACGAAGAAAACAAAATTTTAGTTTTTGGAGATTTCGGTCATGGCTGAACCTGCTGTTGGAGAGGACGAAGTCTTCATGCGGCCAACGACCTATGTGACAGAGAGCGCTATACGTCCCGAGAGGGTTATGCGGCCTAAACTCTTACCGCATACTGACAGTATGTGTCCATCTTGTTGGATGCATGACTGTATATTTACACAAGTGTCCTTGAACACCTTGTATTTTCACTCGCTGAACGAATAAAAAAATTTCTAAAAGTCCAAGAGGGGCATCTATGCGGCAACCTGAGCATGCGGTAAGCAGACTTATGCGACATTGGAACTATGCGCCTCTCCTCTTTTACCGTATAACTCTACTTCACCCTTGCATATCTTTTTATGATTCTTATCTTTTCTTTCTGACACACTTTTTGGCCTGTCACATCAATCATTTATGTCACTTCACTGAAACTTTATTTATTGAACCATCACTCAGCACTTGCCCCTAGGAGTAGACTTTAACCCTGAGCAAGCGACAAGTGAGTCCATGCGGCCAGTGAGTCCATGCGGCCAGTGGGCGCATGCTGTAACGCCCCGCTCCGAACGGTTACTTATGGAACACTAAGCTGCTTCGACTCGGTTGAGAATCGAGTCTCGGGGAAACCTTACCGCCAAATCAACACGGACGAAGTGCAATGAACCCTTCGAATTGATCGAACGGCTTCTATTGAAATAAGTCCAAGAGTTTTCGTTGGTTGCTTTGCTTCTTGGTTTTGTGTTACTTTGTGTTTTGAGTTGCTTTCGATGACTTGGTTTTCATGATTTTGCTTTCTCGCTTGTGCGTTCTTTTCGAATCATAAGGAAAAGAGATTGAAGTATGCTAACCAAGTATTGTTGCATTTTTAGGACGTATAACCAAAGAGTGAACGTCGCTTAAGGCTTCCCCATCCTCTCGTTCGATTCATTCGGTGAGTGGCTTAGGCCCTTCGATGAATCCTTTAGTCTGCATGCCTAATAAAAGAATCTCTAGTTCACTTGAATTATGTTTCCTCACTAAAAAGATAAGCTAAAGAGAAAGAAAAGTATTGCATGCTTCGTGTATTGAACTGCTACCTTACTAGTTTCTTATCGAATGCTTATTGTCCCTTGTATGCTGTGCCTTGAGTATTATGGCTAGAAAACTCTGGACTTGGTCTAGAAAATGAGAAGAAGAGATAGACTTGTGTGTGCATTATTCATCAGTTGCATGATAGCATATTTTTCTGATAGGGCTTGTATTCATGCATTTGGTCAAGACAACTTGTGCACAAGGATTATCTCTCGAGCGGTCCCTGGGGCACTGGGGATCGTTCGGCCGGGAAGAGATCTAGATACCCTGAGGCTTGAACGTCCTTATTTACGGGAGGGTAGACTCGTCCATTAGTGAGATGGGCTTGTATGTCCCAACTGCTAATCCCGTGGAGGGGACCATCATATAGTTAGGGCGCATGCTAGGTTTACCTTCTTGCATACCTAACACTTGATGCCTATTTATTGATTCATAAGTTATTTATATGCAAATTTTTGTGTGTCTGCTGCAGGGATAACCGCTCGGCTGTGGATAAGAATTATCATATGCATATGCTATAAATTGTCTATGTTTCCTTGCATGAATTGTTAAAAATAAACTAGACAACCAGAAAGATCACCTAATAATGCTAGCTTTATATGCTTACTTAGTGTAGATTTCTTAGGTGAGTTCGGCCTCAGTCGCTCACCAGTACATATGGTAGTACTGACCCACGTTTGTGGGCAATTATCCAGGTGCTGGAAGCGAGAGTTTGGCAAGCATCCTGAATCTGAATCAGTGCCTGCGCACCCTTCTTTAAGACTGTGTTCGTACTGCTTCCTCGGTTGCTTTCCTCTCCAGTGGGCTACTTCTCTTCTGCTAGATATTTTGTTATTTTGGTCCTACTACAAGGATATAATGTTTGGGCGTTGTGGCTAGTTTTGGGAATGTAAAAAGAGTTGTAAGCCTTCTAAGGCATATTTTGTAACTCAGCCAAGCAAGCACTTTGTAATCCAAATCTTCAGTATTCAATAAAATGGAAGTATTTTGTGTGCCTATCAAATGTGTTCAACTTTGGTTCTCTGCATTTACTCTGTGGCTATATATGTATATTTTTGTCTAACTTGTGTCTTGTGCAGGTACGTTGCCTGGTGCAAGAGCAACTTAGGCTTGCACGGCATCGCGCCCAAGCGAGGACGAGCGATTCCGTAGGGACCAAGCGAGGACGATCGGCCCCTACGGGATCGGGGCGCGACAGGTAGTATCAGAGCATGGCTTTACATCCTTGGCCTCTTCAAATATTATTTTCGAAAATGATATGAGTTTTCAAGCGATTTCAAAAGTCCTAAATTTTGAAAATAGATTTCAAAGCTATAAGAAGTAAATCGAGAGTATGAAAGGTCCCTAAGAGTGTGAAAACCCAACGCCTCATGCAATAAGTCCATAATACGTTATGAGACTAACGCAAGCTACTCTCTTTTGCAGCAAGGATTACAAAAACAGGTGCTAGTAACCCTGAGACATCGCGCGCAACGAGCGTGAGCGATAATCAAATCGATAGGCTGATTGTAATATTTCAAAATCAGAATGATCGGCATGCTGCACAACAAGAACGAGTTGAGGCTCAGCAGCAACGAGCTGATGCTAGAGCCTTAGCACAACAGCAGCAGCTTGAGTCTCTGACTCAAATTGTGACAACACTAGTAGCACACAGTGGTGCATCGGGAACCACTGCAACACCAATGACTGCCCCGACCATGCCTCAAGGAGCAGGATTAGCAGAAACTAGCGAGCCTCGTCGTGCGGCTGGAAAGTCTACCTTTAAAGGCGCTGAGTTCCTGAAGTTGAACCCTCCGGAGTTTAAAGGCAGGACCACGCCGGATAAGGTGATGGACTGGATCGCAAAGATGGAGAGCTTGTTTAGCTTTGCTTCAATACCTGCGAACAAGAGGGTGGCGTGTGCAGATATGCAACTGCGGTTACGTGCACACGATTGGTGGGAGGTGAAGAAAGCAGATCTAGCCACCAAGCATCAGGATGGTAGGATCACTTGGGGAATGTTCAAGGAAGCATTCCTTGCACACTTTCTTCCGCCAGCTGTCAGACAGAGAAAAGAAGACGAGTTTACCGAACTTAAGCAAGGGAACATGTCCGTCGAAGATTATGAGTCAGAATTTTTCAAACTTGCTAAGTTCTCAAGCTCGATGATACCTGACGAGGGAGCCCGCGCACATCGGTTCATAAAAGGCTTAAACGATAATCTGAGAAAAAATGTTATGAACCGGGAGTACAAAATATACATCCAAGCATTTGAGGCAGCGGTGCAGAATGAGCAGTTTACGCCACAAAGTGCTCCGGAGAAGGCACCCGCTCCTCGAAACCCTCATGCTAAAAGATACCATAACGGAGAAAAGAAAACAGCGGGCGAGCGGCGCCCAGGTTCTATGTGCAGTTACTGTAACAAATCAGGCCATACCGTGGATATTTGTCGTGCTACAAATAATGAGTGTTTTAACTGTGGGCAGCAAGGGCATCTGGCAGTAAACTGCCAAAACACGAGGGTCCCACCGCCATACCAGAATAGGAACAACAAGACTGCTAGGGTTGAGATTCAGACCCCTC
This sequence comes from Iris macrosiphon, assembly GCA_036927795.1. Taxonomy (NCBI): domain Eukaryota; kingdom Viridiplantae; phylum Streptophyta; class Magnoliopsida; order Asparagales; family Iridaceae; genus Iris; species Iris macrosiphon. The sequence continues at coordinate 47,032,565 of JAYESA010000018.1, forward strand.
CGGGTCCTACTCAGGAACCAACTGATCAGACTAGGAGGCCGAGAGTTTATCAGTTGAATATGCGTGATGAGAGTGGACACGATATTGGTGAGTCTGTTTCCTTTGAAACTCTTGATGCTTGATCCTTGTCTCCTTGATCTCTTAAGTTTCGAGGATGAAACTTTTTCTCAGTGGGGTAGTATATAATGCCCCGCTCCGAACGGTTACTTATGGAACACTAAGCTGCTTTGACTCGGTTGAGAATCGAGTCTCGGGGAAACCTTACCGCCAAATCAACACGGACTAAGTGCAATGAACCCTTCGAATTGATCGAACGGCTTCTATTAAAATAAGTCCAAGAGTTTTTGTTGGTTGCTTTGCTTCTTGGTTTTGTGTTGCTTTGTGTTTTGAGTTACTTTCGATGACTTGGTTTTCATGATTTCGCTTTCTCGCTTACGCATTCTTTTTGAATCGTAAGGGAAAGAGATTGAAGTATGCTAACCAAGTATTGTTGCATTTTCAGGACGCATAACCAAAGAGTGAACGTCGCTTAAGGCTTCCCCATCCTCTCGTTCGATTCATTCGGTGAGTGGCTTAGGCCCTTCGATGAATCCTTTAGTCTGCATGCCTAATAAAAGAATCTCTAGTTTACTTGAATTATGTTGCCTCACTAAAAAGATAAGCTAAAGAGAAAGAAAAGTATTGCATGCTTCGTGTATTGAACTGCTACCTTACTAGTTGCTTATCGAATGCTTATTGTCCCTTGTATGCTGTGCCTTGAGTATTATGGCTAGAAAACTCTGGACTTGGTCTAGAAAATGAGAAGAAGAGATAGACTTGTGTGTGCATTATTCATCAGTTGCATGATAGCATATTTTTCTGATAGGGCTTGCATTCATGCATTTGGTCAGGACAACTTGTGCACAAGGATTATCTCTTGAGCGGTCCCTGGGGCACTGGGGATCGTTCGGCCGGGAAGAGATCTAGATACCCTGAGGCTTGAACATCATTATTTAGGGAGGGTAGACTCGTCCATTAGTGAGATAGGCTTGTATGTCCCAACTGCTAATCCCGTGGAGGGGACCATCATATAGTTAGGGCGCATGCTAGGTTTACCTTCTTGCATACCTAACACTTGATGCCTATTTATTGATTCATAAGTTATTCATATGCAAATTGTGGCTAACTTGTGTGTCTGCTGCAGGGATAACCGCTCGGCTGTGGGTAAAAATTATCATATGCATATGCTATAAATTGTCTATGTTTCCTTGCATGAATTGTTAAAAAGAAACTAGACAACCAGAAAGATCACCTAATAATGCTAGCTTCATATGCTTACTTAGTGTGGATTTCTTAGGTGAGTTCGGCCTCGGTCGCTCACCAGTACATGTGGTAGTACTGACCCACGTTTGTGGGAAATTATCCAGGTGCTGGAAGCGCGAGTTTGGCAAGCATCCTGAATCTAAATCAGTGTGTGCGCACCCTTCCTTAGGACTGTGTTCGTGCTGCTTCCTCGGTTGCTTTTCTCTCCAGTGGACTACTTCTCTTCTGCTAGATGTTTTGTTATTTTGGTCCTACTATAAGGATGTAATATTTAGGCATTGTGGCTAGTTTTGGGAATGTAAAAAGAGTTGTAAGCCTTCTAAGGCATATTTTGTAACTCAGCCAAGCAAGCACTTTGTAATCCAAATCTTCAGTATTCAATAAAATGGAAGTATTTTGTGTGCCTATCAAATACGTTCAACTTTGGTTCTCTGTATTTACTCTGTGGCTATATATGTATATTTTCGTCTAACTTGTGTCTTGTGCAGGTACGTTGCCTGGTGCAAGCGCAACTTAGGCTTACACGGCATCGCGCCCAAGCGAGGACGAACGGTTCCGTAGGGACCAAGCGAGGACGATCGGCCCCTACGGGATCGGGGCGCGACACATGCATCCAGGAATTCTTATGTGTATTTTGTGTTCCCTTTAATTATGTTCATTTAGTAATTCATTTTAGTGATTATTGTTGTATGCTTTCTTATGTCGATACAACTTTATGTTACCAGATAAGTTTTGCATATAAGTTCACAAGATAAGTTTGTGTACAAGTTCACCATCCTCACGATACCGTAGAAATGTTTGTGTATGAAAATCCATTACATTTGACATCGGGAAATCAAGTGTGAGTATTGTCCGGTGTATCGAGTGTCGCGAATACGATAACTCATAAAAAGCTCTTACTCGTGACTCGTTATTCTAGGGAGTTCTCAAGTGTCCATGACTCGAGAACTTAAAATAATTTATTAATGATTAAACAAGATAAGATTTATCTATAATATTAGGAGGGAAGAATATTGCGCTACCGGCTACCACGATCCCCAAGGGTCCCATGCGGCATGGACAACCCTGCAAGACAAGCGCTCCATGACTGACCAAGTTTACGCGTGCTACGGCACTTACAAGACAAGTTTATATACAAGTTTATGTTGGTAAAGCAAATTTATTATTTCAAGTTCAAGTTTATGCTTATAAGTTCAATTTCAGTTTATGACAAGTAACAAGTTATGTTGTTATATGGTTGAATGTGTATTTAATATACTAGACAAGCGTACCCTTGGCCATCCGGGTTAACTACAGTGTCGGTGGTAGCAATATTCTTAAAAACATGTATTTAATAATTAATGTATGTGACAATACTAGCTAGTTAATCATAGCAAGCCGTAAAGTTGTTTGGTCGTACGATGAATGATGTTACTTTTATTATAGCTCGCTCTTCAATTTTTATTTTCTTCCGGCGCGTGGTTAGGGTGCTAAGTTCTGCTCGGGTGAAGGTCTGCAACCCCGGTCCTTGTTTGGTTTAAGGTTTGTAGTCCCGATCTAGAGTAGTTCCTATGCTCTCTTGTCGTTCGTCGCCTTACTTTCATTTATGTACTTATTATCAGCTCTTATAGTATTATTTTTGAGATAAGTACGTTGGTACCGTACAAGTCTTAATCTGCATTTATTTCTTATATGTCTCTTCATGATTATGTTATGATGTGTTTGGTCTATCATCTCGAGCTTATTTGTGGTACTTGTTGCTTAGGGTTCTGACCCCACTGGCTTTGCATGGTAAAGTTACCCCGAAGAGAACCAGGATCTACCGCGCTTCTAGTAAGATGGATCGCACTCGTAGGACTGCGGTCGAAGCTCGCGAGTCAGTTTTATTTCCTTCACCCCTCATCATGATTACTTTATTTTATGGTTTTTAGCAAGGGGCAGACTTAGCTCGTTATATTTTTGAGACTTCGGTCAACATGATGTATATATTAGACCATGGCTAGTATATTTAAATCATGTATATTTAAACTCTGCTAGTGCAGCATTTTGTATTTACTAGCTTCATGATCATATGTGACATATAATTTGGGACACCTTTTTACTTTCATGTATGATATACTCTTGTACTTGTGTTGTTGGATTGAGATTATAGGATATGTCGGCCTTAGGACTGACGCCATAGCATGTTAGAGTTCACCCATCTGTCTTCTTGACAACCTTAACACATTGCGGCTTACTTTTATATTCTGCAAGGTGCAGTTGGCCATGACAGTCTCCATATTTATCCAGTAATCTGGGAGTAGGGCATGACAAAAGGAATTTTAATTTCCAGGGGAAGGACTGCTTCGCTCTCATAAATCAAGGAGAATAACGTGCTGCCGGTTGGAGTTCAGACCGTTATGCGGTAGGTCCAGAGACATTCACCATGCGTCTCATTTCGATCATGCTTGTGAGAGAAAACAAACTTCTTGAGTAGCTTGATGATTGTCTTGTTGAATGATTTCGCTAATCCGTTCACTACCGGATTATCGAAGCTATGTTCTGAATTCGGTTTTTATCGCAAAACTTATAAAAAGCGTGGCTTACAAATTGCACACCGTTGTCATGGATGATCCTTCGAGGCAAATCGAAGCAGTAGATAACGTGATGCTTGACGAAGCTAATAATGTTCGATGCCTTCACTTCAACAAGCGATACATTTTTTGCCCATTTAGAGAAGTAGTTAGTTATAGCGAGAATAAACCGATGCCCTTTGGATGACGGTGGACTAATCGGACCGATGATGTCCATGCCCCATGCTTCAAACACCCAGGATGCAGTTGTCGGGTGTAAAAATTCTAAAGATTGGTGGATGAAGTTAGCATGGATTTGACACAGCATGCACTTCCTTGCATATTCTACAGCATCTGCTACTATCATGGTCCCATAATAGCCCATGTGTCGGAGATGCTCCTGCAACTTAGGACCAGGTTGGTGCACATTGTAAGTACAGTCGTGAACTCTACGAAGAGTCTGCTTCGCTTATGTGCCCGATATGCATCGTAGCTGGAGTCCGTCATATGAATGGTGATAAAGTATTCTTGTGGATATATTATAGTAGAACTTGAGGGAGCGTCTTTTGACAGAAGTAGCCTCATTTTGGTCTTCAGGAAGTATTTTATAGACAACATAGTCAATAAAGGGGAATCGCCAGTCATTGATGTCAATGCCTGTCTCAGTGACACAGCTTTGACAATCGTGTAGGTCATCTCTAACACAGACCAGTTCTCGACCAATCACCATAATCGAATCTTGGGTTCTAGTAGGGAGAGCCAGGGAGGCTGTGAGACAGACAAGAGCATCGACTTTGGCATTTTGTAACCTGGGCACGTATTTTTGAAGAACCCTGTGAAGGTAGAGATTATATCAATTGTTGTTTGATGATGAGGGATCAAATCCTCGTGTCGGACTTCGTACTCGCCTAGGACCTGGTTGACTATCAACTTAGAGTCGCCATAGACTTCTAGATAATCCACCCCCAATTATTTAGCCAGTTAGAACCCGATGATGAGAGCGTTGTATTCTGCCACATTATTGGAATACAGCTCCAAAAGAGAATATGGACGGTGGATGACCAAGTTGTCGGGAGAGACTAGCACTACCCCTACTTCGACAATAATATTGCCCTTGGGCCCTATTCTTGAAGCGTCGTCGAAGAACATTTGCCAGATGGACTCTTTTATTGTAGTGTTGGATTCTAGTACCTCGTTTAGAATATCATCATAGAGTTTCGATATCTCTGTCATCGGATGAGCTGCCAGAAAGTCGGCTAATACTTGGCCTTTGACCGCCTTTTGAGGGATGAATACCATATCGTATGGCGAAAGCAGTATCTCTCATTTGGCTAGGCGAGAATTTAATGCCCTTGGCTTAGTCATGAGCACTGTGAGGGGGTTGACTCGAGAAATAACATAAATTGTTTGCCCGGTCACATAATGGCTTGTCTTCTGAATGGTGAAGATCAAAGCGAGACACTCCTTCTCGATGGGTTTGTATTTGTGCTTGGCATCGACCATTATCATGTTGAGATAGTAGATGGCATATTCATGCTCTGTATCACTCTTTTGAGCTAATAGAGCGCCAAAAGAATGGTCCATTGTACGAAAATAGAGTTAAAAGGGTTTTTTTACGACTGGAGCCACCAACGCTGGGGATTCGTGAGATACCTCTTGATGTTGTCAAATACTCACTGGCATTCTTCGTTTCAGACGAAGGAGACTCCCTTCTTCATCAGCTGAGTAAAGGGCTGACATTGTCCGGAGAGGTTCAATATAAACCTTCTGATGTACGCCAACCTTCCTTGAAGGCCATGAAGCTCTCTGAGATTCTTCGGGGGGTGCATATCGAGGATAGATTTTGTCTTCTCGTAGTCTATATGAATATCCTTTGAAGTTATGATGAAACCCAATAACTTGCCACTAGAGACTCCCAAGAATAACTTGGTCGAATTTATCTTAAGATGGTGTGCCCACATCAAGTTGAACACTATATTTAGATCGTGGAGATAATCATCTCAAAAATAGCTCTTGACAGCAATGTCATCAATATAATATTCTATATTTTGTGCAGATGCTCACAAAAAATGGTGCTCATAGCTCGCTGGTATATTACGCTATCATTTTTTAGGCCGAAAGACATCACTGTGTAACAGTACACCCCAGTGGTATTAGAAATAAAACGTATTTTTTATCATCCAGGAATATCTTGATCTAGTTGTAGCTCGAGAATCCATCAATGAAGGACATACACTCGAATCCACAGGTATTGTCAATCATCACATATGTGATCGAGAGAGGGAATTTGTCCATCGGGCATGCCGTGTTTAAATCAAGAAAGTCTATGCAAACTCAAATTTTGTCTTTCTTTTTATGACATGAATGATATTGACTACCCAGTCTGGATGCTGCTCCTCACGAATAAATCTGCATGCTATTAGCTTATTCACTTCAGCTTCGATGGCATCCATAATGTCCTAACAGAATTCTGTTGTTGTTGCTTCACTGGCTTAGCATTCGGTAGGATTTTTAGCTTATGCATTACGATTTGAGGATCCAGCCATGGCATATCATCGTAGCTTCAGGCAAAGACATCGATGTATTCTCTTATAAGCTGAATATCCCGATCTTCCCTGACAAGACTTTTGCTGATGAAGAAAGGTTTCGTCATGACTCACACCCGGTGTGAGGGCACGAGTACGTGGGTACGTCGAGCCTACGCCGCATCATTGACGATAGAATGATGTCTATGTCAACAACACTATCTAATCATCTCACACGATATATATGTAACCTGTTAATAATATCTCAATTCTATATAGAGGACAAGATGAAATATTAATATGATAATAATCAATACTCATCACAATATCTATAAGAAAGGAATGATACGATATCAAATAAGAAAAATAAAAAGTCTCAAACTAGAATAGACACAACACAATATCCAAGTCTATGAGTCTAAAAATAACACAATAAGTCTAAAGTATCAAGAACATGCCAATAGTCTAGAAGCAGGGGACAAATCCAGTACAATGAATAATACTAGCCAAGTATCTCCTCAACAACTGGTACTGGTCCTCCTGTACTATGATGCTATCTCAGCTAGCTCTCCAATATGTGGTCCATAATAGGTAGGACATCAGTCCTCTAAATAATTATCTAAAAAATATATACAGTCAGGATTGAAGTGAAGTACAAAACTCTAAAAGCAGTTCCAAATACATGGTAGAGCATATATGACAAGTAATAAAAAAGAATACATAATGCACAAGTAACTAAAAAATAGAAATATAACTGAAATAAGCAGATAAACACGAAAGATAAATACAGGCAATATGGTATGCACTGTAAGCAAGAGCACAAGTTTGTTATGTGAACAGCTTGGGTTGCACATGAATATACTAAGATAACTCGATTATACGTGAGGTGTATAATCGACATGCACCGAATACACTAAAGGTTTGATCACATAACCAAATCCTACTCTCCCATGACTAATATTCATAGATCCAATCAGGACATGTTATGTACACGAATATGATATGAGCACATGCAGCACATAAATATGGCATGAGCACATGAGGCCCACAAATAGATACGAGCATAATGAGCACACGATGTACACGATAAGATACAAGTACAAGAAATGCCCGATACATACGTCAATAAATAATATCTTCTAATTTTATCCATATAATACCAGCCCATGTAACTGTGTCATAATCAAGTAATATAGATCTAGAATATGTGATATATACACTATCAAGTACTGAAAACTAACAGAGAGATGTACTCGCCTGTGCTCCTGAGCAAATAATGCAAATCAGTGTCTGAATTAGTGTCACACAGACTTATATGTATAATTTTATGTCATTTGGTCTATTAAAGTAATAAACATGCTTAAATTAGCTAAAATATGGTTTCTAGGTCAAAATTAGTTCATACTAGTCAAACTAGGTCAATACATTGATTCTAGGTTAAACTTACCTAAATAGTTGACTTTTAGGATCAAACTAGTCAACACTAGTCAAAACTAGGTTATATTAGTCAATCTAGCTAATATTAAGTATATAATTATCTCATATCCATGTATACTAGAGTTATTTAGTATCTAACATTAATATAGACTATAACTTGATATTTCTAATATTACCTTAGTATCTAAATACCTACATTACCTTAGTTATTTACTCATGCTTGATACCTTAGGCTAGTACTAATACTTAATCAAGTATCACATGGATACCTTAACTCAGGATGATTACTACGATACTCATGTAACATACATATATGTACACAGCCTATAGCTATCATAGAATACCTATCAAAACTATGATACTCATCCATCCAACTACTGCCACATACTTAGCATAACATTCATCTATATCTCTTAACACTCAACTCTCACTAACACCTCACATCACTCTACTTGGTATCATAACAACACAATTATAATTTGTGCACCATTGCACACTCTCTCTCCTATCTCTGTGATACGTCCATACCTGGACACTCTGTTGCCTATACTTCTTGATACACACACCTTAGCAATTTACCCCATCATATTGCTATCTAACATTGTCCAATGTGCACAATATGTACAGCACATCTCAGTACTAGCAACTAGTAGACTAACTTCTAACTGTATCAAATCTTCCCCCATCATTACCTGAACACTCCCCATACCTTCACCTTATTACTACTACAACCATCTCTTCTGGACACTCTCACATAGAACTTAAACTGAGCACTTGCCCCTGACTAGCGCACCTGATACACTTTCTCAACCACCCTCTCCAACAGGCACATCCACATGACCCGGGCACTCCACGCACAAACATGCATTGCACTCAATTATTGTACTTGTGTGCATTCCCTGACAGTACACTACCCAGGTTCCACACAGTGTACATCCTCCTTTTTTTCTATATGTTGTTGTTGCCTTTATCTGCACTGCAGTTCATGCAATTGCTGAACCCTAACCAATGCTCACTGCACTGTGCCCGACCTCATACACCCACATATCTCAGTCCTGCACTCGACTCACCAACACTCACATCATAGCACCATCATATATATATATATATATATATATATATATATATATATATATATATATATATATATATATACTTAGTGTATATGTATGCCTATATATTCATATGGTGTATATATACTTGTGGGGTGTTACCTCTGTGCACACGAGTTTAACATATGGTGTTGCTGGATGAGAGATGCAACTCGGGTAGCAGCACTATCTGTAGAGTGCAAACTATTTTGATGAGGGAAGGTGGAGTAATTACTGCACTGCAGAACAAATATATAATACATGAAACACATCATATTAAAGATATATAATATCATCTAATAAGGATATTAGCTATATATCATGTAATTAAAGGAATTGACATGCGTATCACAAGTGTCGAAGAGAAAATTCCTAAAATCATCCCGTATCATGTTGTATCATGATACGGCCTCCTCGTATCCAATTGTGGACATGTAGCTAGACTCACACAACCATTCTAAGTCCAATTAGACCTAATTTACCAAATGATAAACACTTAGTGCACCAATCTCGTATTTCTCCCAAATTGGGTACAAAAGTCAAAATAACTTTCATAATAGTCATCCTATGAACCTAGTTCTTCTTCCTATGGGTAGTCCTTAGACATGGGAGAGTTCCTAAGGGTCTAATATACTAATTATAATAGAAATTACTAGGGGAATATGGATTTTACCTATTGGAAGATGGATTTCCAATATAGCTCCTTCAAGTGGACACAAGAGTGAAGAATGGACACCAACTCCTAGCAAACTTCTCTTCCAATAGCCTCTTGAAATCTCCAAGCTCCTAGTTCTCCATGGTGAAGAAAATGAGAGGGATTACGATTGATTTGGTAAAATTTGGTGGAGGAATGAAAGGATTTGGGGAAGAACTAAATTAGGGCTAGAATAAATGAAGTGAGTAAAAAAATAATGGAGGCTTCCCCCCTCTAATTAGGGCCAGCCACACTCCCTCTTATGAGTCCAATGTAAATTATCCAATGTGCCCTCCAAGTTTGTCATGAAGAGTTATTTAATAATGGGGAAGGTTCTATTCCTAATGTAATAAATATTCTATCATATAACTAAAGAAATAACTAATTATTCTAGTTTAGTCGTGACTAGTCTAGTGGTCAAGTTGGGTTTAACCAAATACTAAGTCCAAACTAACTAGCTAGTACTCAAGGCAAATAATTATTGAGATATTTATATAATATAATAGAAATTATGAAATGACAAAAATATCCCTAGTATGGAAAAGTGGTGGTTACAAACCTAGCCCATAGAAAAATTGTCTTCAAAATTTAAGGAAGAACTAGCACTAGAACGGCACAAGCACAATCAAGAAAGAAGGAATACCCTACGACTCTAAGATAAGGTAATGCTCACACAACTCCACTCTTAGGAATATCACCCAATCCTCATGTTTTTCAAGTATTGATTCCTTATTACACAGATCTTAAAACTTCCAGTACAAATCCTTACACTGTTCTTGGTGCATTAACTTCTATCATACCCTTCTAATCTATCTATCCAAACATTAAAACCATAAACTCCTTGTAAGTCCGCGCTCTGTTATAAATCAATATTTTCTCTTGTCGTTTTAGTTAATCCTATGATCCTCTGTCATCATTTGCATATTCTTGTAAGATGTAGTTATTTTAAGATTTTAGTCTCGTCCATAGAAGAGTCCATCTTTCAAAATTTGATTTCCCTTTGAGTTTCCAAATACATTATATCAATTTCAAAATTCTATCTAATTTGCATTTTCTTCCAAACAAAATATTCCGTACCTCATTTTATTTGCCTTTCATCTACTATCCTCCGGTATGTGGTATTCTCATTCTGATTCAACTATTTGACCACCATTGTGCTTCTCTTGTAGTTTAACCTCCAACTTACTTCAATTCATATCTGTAAATTAATTTATCTCATTATAATCCTTACCACTCCAAAATTTTATTTTGTTCCGTCTGACATGTTTGAAATCTTAATTTTGTGTTTAATCGTAATATTGTTCCTTCATCACCCTCGAACACTATCGTTATTCGCATTCTCATCTAGTTTGTCTCCAACATAATTTCTCTCTCACTTGAATATACACATATTAAAATCCATCAAAGTTTTACCAATTTTCATTTAACCCAAAATTTATCTTAGTTATCCTTCATTTTTTCTTAACCTGTAAGTCACTGAAACTTAATATTCACTAGGAATTTCAGCACCATAAAATTTAAATCCTTACTTATATTTATTACCCCTCATCACTAGATTTAAAAAAATAAGATTTCCAAGATCAACACCACCCTTGTCTACTGTATTAGTCCTCAATATTACCTCAATATGCACCATCTACTAATAAACTACACCTCATTTCTTCGAGGTTTATATCCTCTATGGCTTCAAACATAATTTTTCGCTATCAATATTCAATTTTAACAATGATACTTTGATTCCTCAAAATAACATTTCTTTTAATAAAATCACTCCAATGATCTCGTCCAGTTCTCTTCAGAGTTCCAACTCTCCATACTTCTGACTTATGAAGTTCTATTAGCAGTGTTCATGCATACGTTTCCATCATCAAATCCTTTCTCATTATCTTTTATACCCATTCACGAACTCCACTTGTCATAGACCTTGCAGTCCCTACCAAGAGCTCCACCTATGAATTACTCCGCAATACCCTAAAAAGAATAGCACTACTATAATAGACAATAACATAGTCAAACTGGTATGACAAAATATTATAATGAATTGGGTACAAATTAATACAAAAATTGAGATACAGAAAGATACGATAGATGGTGGAGAACTTTATTCTAGAATATCGGCTCTATCTCCCTCAGAAGTATTGTTCCTCAAAGCTCATCCCTATACTTTCATATAACCTCGTGATCCTTTATCAGATTCCGTAATCCGTCATTATTTCAAAACAATTCTATTTTTCTCAATTTGTACCTTTAGTTAATCCATAATCTTGAGTTAATTTTGTATCCTCAATTTCAATCCCTTCATTTAATCTCGAATTATTTTTTATATTCCTCAAGTTTTCTAGATCCCTAATATTTAATGTTTCTATCAATTTCTTATCTCCTTTATCAATAATATATATCACTAACTTAAACATTGATCTCGAAATATTTATAACCTTTCAATCTTTATTTAACAAATTAACCTTATGATTTTAAAAAATAACTCCTCAATTCATAATCTTGGTGCCGACTATCATTTCCAATCTAAATTTATACTCAAGAGTCAATGATCCCTTGTTTCACTTATTTAAAAGTCCCAAGTTTCATGGTACAACCCCATAGTACCATCCTGATAACTCCCGATTCATATAATTAAATTTTAATTTGTGCCATCATCCTCAATACATCATAATCCCTAAAAATATCTACTTTAAATCTCAAAGCATTTAAAATTTATCCTCTTACACCCGCTCTAAATTTATATCCTTGAAGGGTCCTTTATGTCACAAGAACGATAATCTTAAAACTAACTCTCACATTTCATATTCCCTTGACTTGTCACCCTTCACAATTTATGTAATACCATCAATTTCCAAAATAATTCTTTATTTGTTTTAGTGATCCTCAATATCATATTATAAATATTTAAACCATTTTGCACATAACTACTTAGAATTTTAAATCTTTATTCCTCTATCTTTCCTAAAATCTCATGTTCATTATTTATCGGTTTGTCTTTATAAGTTATAACCTTAAAGTATTGGCAATACAAAAATCAGTCATCAATCCTTCCAATTCATCCCTTTGTCCTCCTTGATCATCATTATAAGCCAGATTTATGCAACCCCTATATATTTCTCTAATTTTATATGTTATGTTTCCTATCATTCTCCATTCACTATATATTATGGGCATCATACTGTCATCGTCAATTAACTCTCAAGAGTATCATAATGTCATCATTTTTGTTCATCGTTATGACTAAGATATTATCTAAAAGGGTATATCAAAATTATAAATTAATCTCTTTTCTCTAGCCAGTATTGGATGACTGGGCTCTCCCTTTGCTGTTCCACTCGAGCATAATTTCCTTATTTTATGCTCGTTGGATCCACAATAGAGGTACTATATCCTCTGAGGCTCCTATCATGCAATCTTCTTGCTTGCATCCCCTTCCGCTATGTTCAAACTCGTCATTTCTGAGTATATAGATGAAGATATAATGAGTTCAAAGGAATAAGAATTCAAATGTTACAAGAATGAACAATATTCAAGAATCATATGAGTATAAAAATTTCCTAGATGTGATTTAGTATTCTCTCATCCTAGCAATCCTAGATCTTATAGCAGGCTCGTAGTAGTACAACTAAGTCATTGCACTACCACGATATCACACTAATTGCGAAGCCTGACCTGCATAGGCTACTACAAAAATGCGTCACGATCCGCACCCGGTGTGATGGCACGAGTACGTGGGTACGTCCAGCCTACGCCGCAGCATCGACGGTAGAACGTTGTCTAGATCAATAATATTATCTGATCATATCACATTATATATATATATATATATATATATATATATATATATATATATATATATATATATATATATATATATACATAATCTATCAATGATATCTCAACTCCATACGGAGGACAAGATGACAATGTGTATGATAATCAATACACAATCACAATATCTATAAGAAAGGAATGGCACGATATCAAATAAGGAAGGAAAGTCACAAAGTCTCAAACTAGAATAGACACAACAAACTATCCAAGTCTATGATTCTAGCAATAACATAATAAGTCTAAAGTATTAACAACATACCAATAGTCTAGAAGCTGAAGACAGATCTAGTACAATAAATAATACTAGCCAAGTGTCTCCTCAATAGTTGGTACTGGTCTTCCTGTACTATGGTGCTATCTCATCTAGCTCTCCAATATGTGGTCCATAATACGTAGGACAGTCCTATAAATAAGCATCTGAAAAATAAATCCAGTCAGGATTGGAGCGAAGTATAAAACTCTGAAAGTAGTTCCAAATATATGGTAGAGCATATATGACAAGTAATAGAAAAGAATACAAGATGCATAGGTAACTAGAAAATAGAAATATAATTGAAATAAGAAGATAAACACGATAGGTAACTAGAAAGATAAATACATGCAATATGGTATGAACTGTAAATAAGAGCACTAGTGATATTGTCTATGTGATTTAGAGCACAAGTTTGTTATGTGATCGACTTAGGTTGCACACAAATATACTAAGGTAACTCGATTATACGTGAGGTATATAATCGACATGCACACGAATACACTAAAGGTTTGATCACATAACCAACTCCTACTCCCCTCTCCCGACTAATATTCATGGATCCAATCATGACATTATGCACACAAATACGATATGAGCACACAGAGCACACGAATATAATATGAGTACACGGAATACATGAATATGGCATGAGCATATGGGGCCCATGAATAGATAGGAGCACAAGGAGCACACGATGTATACGATAAGATACAAGTACAAGGAATGCCCGATGCATACAACAATAAATAACATCTCCTAATTTAATTCTTATAATACCAGCATGTGTAATATCGTGTCAGAGTCAAGTAATACAGATCTAGAACATATGATATATACACTATCAAGTACTGAAAACTAACAGAGATATGTACTCACATGTGGTCCTGAGCAAATGATGCAAATCGGTGTCCGAACTGGTGTCACACAGACCTATATATAAAATTTTATCATTTAGTGTATTAAAGTAATAAACATGCTTAAATCAACTAAAATATGATTTCAAGGTAAAAACTAGGTCTTACTAGTCAAACTAGGTCAAACATTGATTCTAGGTTCAACTTAGCTAAATAGTTGACTTTTAGGGTAAAACTAGTCAACACTAGCCAAAACTAGGTTATACTAGTCAATCTAGCTAATATTAAGTATATAATTATCTCATATCCATGTATACTAGAGTTATCCAGTATCTAACATTACTATAGACTATAACTTGATATTTATAATATTACCTTAGTATCTAAATACCCGCATTACCTTAGCTATGTACTCATTCTTGATACCTTAGGCTAGTACTAATACTTAAATCAAGTATCACATGGATACCTTAACTCTGGATGATTACTATGATACTTATGTAACATACATATATGTACACAGCCTATAGCTATCATAGAATACCTATCTAAACTATGATACTCATCCATCCAAGTACTTAGCATAACATTCTTCTATATCTCTTAACACTCACCTCTCACTAATACCTTCACATCAATCTATTTGGTATCATACCAACACAATTGTAATTTGTGCACTAATGCACACTCTCTCTTCTATCTTTGTGACACATCCATAGCTGGACACACTGTTGCCTACACTTATTGATACACACACCTTAGCAATTTACCCCTATCATATTGTTATCTAACACTATCAACTATGCATAATGTGCACATCATATTTTAGTACTGGCAACTAGTAGACTAACTTCTAACTGAATCAAATCTTCCTCCATTATTATCTGAACACTCCCCATACCTTCGCCTCATTGCTACTACAACCATCTCCTCTTCTAGATACTCTCACATAGAACTCAAACTGAGCACTTGCCCCTGACTAGCACACCTGATACACTCTCTCAACCACCCTCTCCAATAGGCACATCCACATGACACGGGCACGGCACACACACACAGGCATTACACTCAATTACTGTACTTGTGTGCATTCCTTGGCAGTATACTACCCAGGTTCCACACAGTGCACATCCTCCTACTTTCCTATATGCTATTATGGCCTTTATCTGCAATGCAGTTCGTGCAACTACTGAACCCCAACCAATAATCAATGCACATTGCCCGACCTCATACACCCACACATCTCATTCCTACACTCGACTAACCAACACTCACACCACAGTACCATCACAGCACACTGAACATAATCAGACCAAATGGACTGTACTGCTGTACAGTAATCACTCCACCTTCCCCCATCAAAACTGTTTTCATCCTACAGACAATGCTGCTACCCAAGTTGCATCTCTCATCCAGCAATACCATATGTTGCACTCATGTACACAGAGGTAACACCCCACAAGTACATATACACCATATGAACATATAGGCATACATATACACTAAGTGTGTGTATATATATATATATATATATATATATATATATATATATATATATATATATATATATATATATATATATATACACACACACACATACACACACACACACAATATGAACACCAAGCATGGCAATTAAACAAACAACTCATGTGCAATATCAATATACTCTTGATACCTATGATATACTCCTCAAATACCCATTCCATTGTGATACCACTACTCAAAATACATAAAACACATCCTAATATAGATATATAATATTATCTAATAATGATATTAGCTATATATCATGTAATTAAAGGAATTGACATGCGTATCACAAGTGTCGAAGGAAAAATTCCCAAATTTTCCATATATCATGGTATATCATGATACGACCTCCTCGTATTTAATTATGGATACGTAGCTAGCCTCATACAACCAATCTAAGTCCAATTAGACCTAATTTAATAAATGACAAACACTTTGTGTACAAATCTCATATTTCTCCCAAATTGGGCATAAAAGTAAATGTAACTTTCACAATAATCCTCCTATGAACCTAATTTTTTTTTCTATGGATAGTCTTTAGCCATAGGAGGGTTCCTAAGGGTATAATATACTAATTAGAATCAAAATTACTAGAAGAATAGAGATTTTACCTATTGGAAGATGTTCTCCCAATGTAGCTCTTTTAAGTGGACACAAGAGTGAAGAATGGACACTAACTCCTAGCAAACTTCTTTTCTAATAGCCCCTTGAAATCTCCAAGCTCCTAGTTCTCCATGGTGATAAAAATAAGAGAGATTAGGATTAAATTGGAGAAATTTGGTGGAGGAATGAATGAATTTGGGGAAGACCTAAAATAGGGCTAGAATAAATAAAGTGAGTGGAAAAATAATGGAGGATGTCCCCCTCTAATTAGGGCCGACTACACTCCCTCTTACATCATCATCATTGAAAGAGAAAGTCTCATTGGGCTTGGGTTCCTCCGCAGGCTTTGGTCTGGCTGAGGATGAGCCTTTGGATACATTGACGGTAAGGGCCTGCTTCCCTTTACCGTAGCGGCCTCCATTATGATTCTGAGGGCATTTTTCTCGATCATTATAGCCGGGGATCTAGATTTCGAGCACAAGAAATTCCTTTGCATTCTTTTGACTATGTTCACGCTTGCGATGAATGAGGACCAATCTACATGTAGTGCAGTGCCAATACAGAGTTTTACTGATAGCAGTATCTTCTATCAACAAGTGTCCATGAGTGCAGTCTCAGGGAGACCGAGGGCATCTTTAGGGATGTCTGCCTGAAGCGCTCTATGTAGGCATGCACTAGCTCCTTCTCCCTCTAGGCCACGTCGATAAGGGATGACATGGTCATATCCATTCCTCCGTCATAGAACCGGGAGAGGAACAGCCGTCGAATATCATCAAATGACAAGATATAATTGTTTGGGAGATTGTAGAACCATTCATCAGCCACCTCGGTCAGGGACCCCATGAAGAGCTTGGTGAGAAGAGTTTTATCTCAGGGTAGGTGTCCCATCATGGTTTTGAAGTAAGTCAAGTATTGACGGGGCAACGTCTTCCCGATGAACGAAATCATGGATTATAGTTTGTATTTCGGGGGAAATACGATATTGTACCACTCTGGAGGATAAGGCTGCCTTATCCCGAGACTCTGTAGTTTGTCTCGATTATTCATCGAGTCTAAGCGAGCTCACAATTCCCAGATGGCCTCTTGCGTGTCATTTAAAGCCAAATGAGCAGAGACACCGGTGGTTAGTAGAGTAGGTGCCGGTACGTTAGACTCCCTATTGGTTCTCGGAGTTCTGGGTTGTGGTGGGACCAGGTTTGCCCGGATATCCAAGATTGCCCGAGTCAGTATTTGCATTGAGGCGCTCATCGTCTTTATCATAGCTTCTAGAGCCTCAAGGTGTTGCCGGTCAATGGACCCCTCTCCATTATCGCCTCCCGCCATGTATACTGGCATCACTTCTGGAGAGGTGGACGGAGCCGTAGACCCTTCAGTTTCTTCCTCCGATCCCTGATTCCCGTTGTCCTCAAGGAAGGCATAAATTGTTGCATCGTCTTCATAATTCGGGGGATTTCTACCCCTGGATGCTGCATTAGTCTGACGGGCATGACTACCCCCAGGCAAGTTATTGTTTGTTCCCTGATAATCGTTGTCTTCATGAAATGACGAGTTGATATGGAACATCGGAGGATTGCTACCCCTGGTTCTCATAGCTACATGAACATCGGTCTCGCTTGAGGAAGACCTTGATCTTAGGCGGGTGCCCTGGAACACCCCCTCGGTAGGCACTAATGGTATACTGCCTCGTTGTTGGTTTCTTGTCATACTGGCCGAGATTAGAGGGTTGGACGAGCTTGTCTTCGAGTTTTCCTGCATAGAAGGATACTTCCAAGTTGAGCAGTATGAGGCAAAGGGAAGCTCCTCATCCTCTTCTTGCACCTATTTTTTGAGATGTTGTCGGACTGGTAGAATTGGTTGCAGTCGATGGAATATGGACTGCCTGGCGGAAGGAGTTGCCACTTTGGCACAACAGAAGTTGATGACGATGCTAGCACAAGTGCGCCCTGGAGAAGGTACTTCATGTGCAATAGTTGTTTCTCTCATCTTGCATTTGTCACTTATCACGTCAAACAAATCAGACGAGGGGAATTTTACCTTTACACCCTTTTTATGCGCATGGCCAAGCTGGACGCATAGGTGTGCGGGTAAAGCATTTTCTTCCTGACTTGGTTCATGTGCAAAGGCCGTATCCAAGTTATTTATGGAAGGCTTTTGAAGCTGACCCACTTCATGCGCACATGCTAGCTAGGTGCATGGGTCAGTTCTATATAACTTTTTGCCAGCAGCACACATTACAGTTAATGGTGTATGCTTCTCGTCGGTCGTTTGAGTAGTCTATAGAGTGCGCATGGCTCGCATTGCACTAAATTATGTGAACTAGCACTCGATGGCACATAGTACATAGAATACATAGAATCCAAGTTCTCTCCATCTCCAGAAGGTTAGCACATGGAGTTGGTACCGCAAGAGATCCTGTCAAAGATAGACTCTTTTTTCCATCTTTGGCGCATGTAGGGGCTTGCATGCGCTTGACGTTGGGTGCAGCATGCCTCTTCTTATGTCCTACTTGTTGTGAGTGCAAGTTTCTCTCAAAGGTGTGCGCAGATTGAGAGGAAGCTCTGGCTCCTAGGTTCTTGGCATCGTAGTATTTTTCTCTGCCAGAACCTAAGTGATGAGCACTCTTTGTCTCAAGAAAGGCTATTGCATGGGTACTGACAGCCTGTGCAGATGCATGACATGCGCTTTCAACATCGGATATAGAGTGAGCATCCTCCGTAGTTTTTGGGTGTGTCACACTGGCCTTTGCGACCCAAGTCCTACGGGTCTTCTTAGTCTTTGCCAGCCTTGGAGAGGGGCTTGCTTTGTCTCCGGAGAGCATATTTTTGAAAGCATGTTGGTCGAAGCGTACGACCAACATCCTCTGGGTTGAACCCAGCTTTGTCGCATCGGACTGCGATACAATCTTCTAGTCGGTGGAGAAGGACCTCCCAAGCAGAGTCGTCATCTTGGATGTACAAAGTTTTGAACTTTACTAACTTTTCATTTACAATTTACAACGAAGGAAGTACAAAGAATCCTAATACTGAGAATTCTAAGTACAAGTTTTTAGAGATCTGGGGAAGTGTGACGATAAAAATCGAGTACTGCAGCTGACTCCTTTACTCCATTGAAGGTACGACGACGAAAGGTAAATGCAAGATCCCTGGCTCACTGGCAAGAAAGACATCAATTGGGATCTCTTTGTTCTCTCTACACCTCTTCTTTCTTTTGTTTATAGGAACACATATCCCTGCTATTTATAGCCATCTGCATTGAGATGGCCATGCGCGTGCATGTGCTAAAAAATTATTGTTTTTGGTTATGCACGCATGACTTTGGGTTGCCGCATAAAATTCTCAACGGAATATTTTTGTAACCGCTCTCGCATGTTGGGGTACAACTGCCATATGTAATTGGTTAGGATCGGCTGTTGTTGAGATCTTGGAACGTGCCCATATAATCTGGGTTATTTACAGCCATTGCGGGCATAACTTGGTCAACTTGACACGTAGTATGCGCTGTCTGTTGAGGATCTTTTGTTGGTTACAACAGCAGGATTCTGTCGCATGGAGGCTTATGGGATCACTGTCGCATGAAGACTCTGCCTCATGAAGGCTATGTCGCATGAAGGCTTTGCCGCATGAAGGTTGTGCTGCATGGGGCCTTATTTTGTTAGAAATACGTGGCACTGCACAATTGTATCTGAGAGGAGTAATTATGGTGTTAATGTAAGCGCTGACGTCCACCGTCTGCACCGAATATGAGGCATTCAGAGCAATAAATGATGTTAGTGTCATTAATATTGTGACTGACAAAAGTAACTTTATGCAGCAAGATTGTATGCGTCAAGGATCTTTGTCGCATGCTTTCAGGACTGCTACCTGTGTCGCATGAATGAATACTTGGTTTGATGCCGCATGAGCTTCATGCCGTATGGATGTCTTGAACTTTGTATGAATGCGGCCTGCAGTGTGAGCGCATAGATTAGGATTTTTCCATGCTTCTACAATTAATTTGAATCCAAAATTTAATACATTGTAATATTCTAAAGTTCACATTAATTGTTTATATAGTTTGTAACAACAATATATTGATATATTGAATATAATACAAGGACCATACTATTAAGGAAGTATTTATGTATATGGTGAATGTCAGAGAACTACAAAGAATCTACGGCAATACATATTTGTACATAATTCTAACATAGAGATTGAGACACTTTATTTTTTGAGATATTAATTCTCGATGGTTAAATTTGTTAGGGATATTAGTCTAAACGTGAAAGTCTAAAGGAAATTAAGCTACTGCTTGATTGTGACTGTGCTCTAGTTAATGAGCATAGATTTTGGCATATGCCTTCATTCTCCTGTGTTTGACACTATCTATATGCCCCTCCCTCCCAAAAAAAAAATCTTAAAACACAATCACTATATATATATATATACACACACACACACACACACATACACGAAATAATTATCATAAAATACTTTATGTCAATTTCAACATGAATCGACACGATTTGCTTCATTGGATAAACACTCAAAAGAAAAAGTAACTTGATGATGAACGATTCATGCAACCTAACAATGAGGAAAGTGATATGTTTGTGACAATCTACATGTTTTCTTAAGAATTTTGTTTGTCCGGCCAAAATTTGCTATTTCATATCGCAATACCTATGATAAACATACTTGTTTTCCAATTCAGTGCAAGAAAAAATTGAAAAGTATTATATACATGTGGCTATCATATTCGTTTAGATATCAAATAAATAGTAATAGTACTATGTATCACTTAATACCCACTCTTAAACATTTCTTAATACTGTTATCGGAGTACAACAGGTTCTTGGCATCAATATTATTTCTCATGAAATTATAACGTGACACATTATTGATAACATAGTTGTAAGCACGATGATTATATAATATTTATTAAAATTACAATTTTTCAATCAAATCACAGAAATGACAAGTCAAATATTCGTATATCACTAGGACTCGGAGATGCTTTCCTTTAGATATGTTTCAATAATACATAAATGTGGAATTCTTGGATAAACTAGTCCTTTTATGGTATACATATAATTTAATTTTTCAGTATATATAAAAACCATACATATGGTTCAAATAATTAAATAATCTTATAAAAAGTTATAAGTAGAGATAGAATCACGATAGTGTTAAAGGAATGGGAAGTTTTTTTTATATCTAAATATCATTATTTTTATCTAATCCATATTTTATTGTCAATTCATATATTTATTCATGCTTTATTTGATTCTAATTTTATTTTGTTTACTTATTTTGGGTTCTTTCTGCTAAGAGCTGGCAATGAGCTGGAGATATCATGTGGGACTACTTTTATGGTCCCTATCTCAACTTTAGGTCAATAAAAAAGGCAAGAAATTCGTTTGCCTTGAGATTTAGGGTATGTATAAGATTATCAAATGTCATAATAATTTTTTATATTTTATATATTTTATATATTTTTTGTTTTTTGTTTTCATTTGCAAAGGAGCTACTAAGTGGCAAGATCACAGAGATGCTGCAATCTGGAAGTGCTACAAATCAATTTCTAGCAAAAGGCTAAGGGACATGATCAACGACCAAAAAGTGTTGGCCTTACTTCCGGGAGATCAGCGTAAGGAGTGGCCGAAGAAGTAATTTTGGGATCATATGAAAAAGGAGATAGTTGCTCCAGAGTACAAGCAAGGTCTGAGAAGACGAAGGCGACCCGTGCTAAGGCTGATCTTCACACTGGTTGAGCATTTTCGATGAATGGTAATGTCATAGCCTCGGTTCATAATACATTAAATTATTATTTTTCTTTACATAATAAATATTTTGTAAGATAATCTATTTAAATTATTATTTTTGGATATATATATATATATATATATATATATATATATATATATATATATATATATATATATATATATATATATGGGTATATAGGTGTATGTGTTAATTTTATTTGCAAATTTGGTCTTGTTGCAACTTCTAAATATTGGAATAGGGAGGGGGGTTATATAGAAAAGAATAAGGGGAGAAAAGTTAACTACCTGGTGCCCACCGAATTTGGCTCCCCTTAGTGACTCAGCACTTCAAATGAAGTGTTGGCAAAATATCTCCTCTTATTTATTTCCCACAAACCCACATGTCTCCTTCTTATTACTTCTATCATTTCCAATGAAACCCAGCACCTTACTTAGGCCCTTGATAAAGGCACTACAAAAAAGACTCAGGACAGCCCATATTTTTACCCTTGATAATTACAAGTTTGCCACTCCCAAAAATTACTCACCGGGCTGCTCACTCCCAATTGATTTTTTTTATAATCAGGACTCTAAAAATTTTGACAGTCCTACCAATTGGAAGGACTCTCAAAATTTTGACAGTCCTAAAAAAACATGTTAATTTTTTAGGACTGTCAAAACTTTGACAGTCCTTCCAATTGGTAGGATTGTCAAAATTTTGACAGTCCGGAGGGGAAGGTTACGCGAGATGACACGAGGGCGAAGTTGCGTGGAGGCCGAAAGAGGGGGTACAAAACTGCACGAGGCGGAGGAACGAGAGGAGGAGGAGGACAGGGGCTGGAGAGGAGGAGGAGAAGTCTAGAGAGGAACGAAGGAGCGGAAGGAGGAGGTCGGAGGGTACTACCAAAATAAGTCAAATCAGCGACGAATTTAGCGACTCTGGAAGACGACGTCGCGAATTTAGCGACTTTCAACAACGTTTAGCAACTACCTTTAGTATTATGAAATCTAACATCGCCGACTAGTCGGTAACCGTCGTTATATTTTTAATAACGATGACGTTTACCGACTCTACACCTTATATGTCGCAGTATATTAAAACTTTTGTGATGTTTAGCGACGTCAGGTATAGACGTAGCTAGATTAATTCATATAGAGTTCCGCTGGTTGGTTCGACTTTTCATTCCTCTCCCCAAAAATTATATTTCCCGCCCCTCCCCCTTGTTTCCGTCGACCGCCTCCGAGCCCCTGGCGACCCACCCTCCCCGGCGACCCTAATCCTCCCCGGAGACCTACCCGTCGCAACAACCCCGCGTCTTCGGCCCTCTTCTCCCCATGACCCCCAGACGTGACTCCTCCTCCTCCGGCGCGGCTGCTCCCCTCCAACGTAGTCCTCCTCTGTCGAGCCCTCCCTCAGGCGTTTATTCTCCCTTCCTTCCCGCTCGGTAAACCCTAACCCAGACCTGGACACAACCAGGATACACACACACTCACACACACATGACACAACCAGGATACACAAGGCACATGAACACACTTACACAGGACACAACCCCAATCCTGACACATGGACACGGACATATGGACACACACACATAGGACACAATCTACGATACACAGGATATACACATGGACACGGGCACACATACGGACACACATGGATACACACCCTAGTTAATATGGAAATTTGGTTGCATAATTCAGAAATTTGGTTGCATAATTAGGAATTTGGGTAGTACATAGCTATTTGTGTTCATGTGTATCCATTTAGATATATATTCTCTATTTGACTGTCACTATGCTACATAGTAGTTTATTAGGATTTTTAGGGAGATATGGATATTTAGTTAAAGTATTATTGTGATGTGTTAATATATATCTAGGTAATGGGTATTAGGCTAAGATATTATAACATATTTATTATATATAATCTATATTAAGTATATTATACATAATATAGTCTTTATTAACTAATATAACTTAGAAACCTAGTATAGCCAGGTATTGACCTAGAATGACTTGATAAACCTAGTATTGACTAGTTTAGCTATATAGGCCAATCCAGTTATCAACTTGGAACCCAAAGTATCGAAAGCCATGAGACGTCCATTTATTGGAGTTTGAAATCTTTGGCTCTACTTTTCGCTCTTGTACCAGAAGCGATGAGACATAAGTCTTCTATTCTCTTTAATATTTTAGTTTCATGTCTTTAGGCACTAGAGCGTAAGGTAGAGCCAAATGTCTCATGGATTTTAGGTTTAGTTACCTATTTCATATTAGGTTTATAGCTAGGTCCAGATACAAGTGAGTATATTGAGTATGTGAGTGTCCACGTGTTCCTTGTCCACATGTCTACTAGGTTTGGAAATCAATATCAAACTTATCTATTTATTTATTTATTTATTTATTTTACGGATACTCATGAGTCACGATATGGATACTCACGCATCACAACTCGAATACTAACGATATGACCTAAATACTCACTTTGATGAACATTTGGATAATATAGTTGAACGATGTCTATTCATCTTTGAAGAAGTATCTAGAAACGGATCTAAATTACTACATGCATCATTATTTGTGGATGTACAACCGTTATCCTAATGACATGTGCGGTGTGTGGGATGAATACGTAGAGGAAATAGAGCAGTTCCAACAGTTCGTCAATGAGTACATAGACGGCACAAAAATTAAGTGTTCGTGTGTAAAATATCGTAACTTGAAAGATCATCCAGAAGTGGAAGTGACTATCATTTGTACTCGAGGTATTTTACTCCGATTTACAATCAATGGACCTCACACAGAGAGCTTGTTCCTTTAGCAAGCATCAGAGCAGGAGTCTTATGTGGAGCCATATATGAATGTCCAAGAGCATGCTAATTTCGACAATGGGTACATAAACATGGTTTTTGAGGCTGCGGAGCCTACTTTCGATTCGGACAATCATGAACCAGGTGAGGAGGCACCGAATGCCGATGTCGCAAAGTTTATGGAGTTATTGGAGAATGCAAGGACTCCATTGTATCCTGGTTATGAGGGTCATTCACCGTTAGAGGTAGTCACCAGGCTGTTGAGCATAAAGTCTGATTTTAATATGTCGTAAGAATGATACAACCGACTGATCGAGTTGATTATAGTGATCTTGCCAGAGGGGGCCAAGTTGCCTACAGACTTCTACCGATCTAAGAGAATGGTTAGATCGCTATGGATGGGATATGAAAAAATTGATTCGTGTCACAATGGGTGCATATTGTACTATAAAGAAGACAAAGATGAAGCAGTATACAGATTCTGTGGTGCTAATCGCTATAAGACGACTGGTATTAGAAATATTTTTGGTGCAAGAAAGTCGACCGATTCGATGCACTACCTTCCTTTGACGTCGCGATTGCAGAGGTTATTTATGGTAAAGAAGACTGCCAAAAACATGAGTTGGCACAAGCAAAAATATATCGAATGAGTGTTGGATCATACATCCAATGAAGAAGTAGGAAAGAACTTTGATTGAGAGTACCCAATTTTGCTTTGGATTCGCATAATATCATATTGGGGCTCTCCTCCGATGGTTTTACCCCATTTGGACTTTCGGGATCCCAGTATTCGTGTTGCCCTGTGACCATTACCCCGTATAACTTACCGCCTTGGATGTGCATGAAGACTCCGTATATGTTTCTAACTGTTTTTATTCCGGGTTTGAACAATCCCAAAAGAAACATTGATGTATACTTACAGCCGTTAATAGATGAGTTGAATCAGCTATGGAAAGTATGAGCCAACAAGTATGATATTTCTAGAAAGCAAAATTTTTAGATGAAGGCAACACTTATGTGACGGTGATACATACATATCTCTGTGTATTTATGGCCTAGTTCTGTGATACTTATGTTTGTGACGGTGATACATACTTATGTTTTGTGATGGTGACACTTTTATCATTTAGACTTTTATTGTGGCCTAGTTCACAACTTCTGTGTATTTCTTTCTGTCATATAATCTAAATATTTATGTATATTTATTTTATCATTATATGTTGTTCTCAGATATGTCTGGATGACGCGGATCCTATTCCCGTGGTAGATCCTCTAGACATCCGTTTTAGGACACGGATACTCCTTCCCGATCCTCGTCCTCGAGTACTCCATACTATAGACCAGCAGTACCTCAGACTGCGACTGCGATGACCGTACATGGCAGTACTCCTGGGACTAGCAGTTCCAGGCTCGAGAGTATCCCGTCTAGTGTCCCTGATCCATCCAGTGTTCCTGCTGCTGACGGTACCACAGAGATAGATGAGGATATGGTGGCCGAGATGACTCTGTCTCCATATCAGAGCGATCCTCTGTGCGCTCCGTCGGATGAGACAAGAATGGAGATTTGGGCCGATGGCCCTACAAAGTAAGTTAATTAGCTAATTGTTTCTTATGAATATATATATATATATTTATTTATTTATTTATTTATTAATGAGTTTAATTATCAATGTATATATAGATATCGTCCCCCGGCGGTACAGAGAGCACTAGGATATTTTCTCAGGCAAAACTATGGTGGTCCATGGATAATCTATTCGGATGCCTCGAAAAAGAGAAAGACGTTCTGGTTTGGGCACTTCAAGGTAAAAGTATATTTGATTTTAACATCAGTAATATCTTTATGTTAATATTTTTTAATTAACTAGTGTACTTCTTATAGAGAACATATTTTTATCCACCATATTGGGCCGCACAGATTGAGTAGCAGTTTTCTTTCGTCGCTGCCAAGCTCATCCATGATGCTATGGATGACAAGAAGGCTCGTGATTGTGAAAGAAAACTAATACAAGGCCGAATCACGCCTGAACAATGGACTGTGATGAGGCCTAAATTCAACGAGGATAAGTATAGGAAAAAGTCAAAGAAGTCCAAGGCGGCTCGGCAGAGGGCGAGAAAGTGGTGTGGTGGGTCGATGCCGATGACGGAACATTTTTGCCACTTGGTACTTCTTTCATTGTATATGTACAATTTTTATTCATCGTGGCCTAATTTTTTAATTTAATAATAAATAATATATTTCTTAACAGGTCCAGAGAGGTGAGGAGGCGAACATGGTTACAGTGTTCTTCGCCACTCATAGGAAGGGGGGACAACTTATTGATGATAGGACGACACAGAGCTACATAAGTATTACTCTTATGTTTTGTTAATTTTGATATAACTTAGAAAAATACATGTAATTAGTAATAAGTACCTAAGATATATAGTAAGTAGAACGCTTATCGATAGATATATATTTTTCTAGGATGAGTATAGGAGTCTCCGCAAAGAGTCTACCCAGCCCACACCTGGAGAGGGGGGTAGTTCCTCGGAACCCTAGGCCTACCCAGCTCCGTCGAATGACGAGCTGTAGATAAGAGCCGTTGGTGGTCTACATAGGGGTACGTACTATGGTACGGGATCATACGGCCTATGTTGCATCACAGTCCTCTAGGACACCCTCTGCCGATATGCATACCCCACAACCCTCCCAGGAGTCGTAACGAGCCAAGGAGATAGTTGACCTTCAGATCGCATCTCTACGTGACGAGTTGATGCAGAGGATTACGGTGCAGCCGCAGCCGCAAATGGACGATGCGACACTCATAGAACATTTCGAATCGCTGGAGCGTAGCATCATGGAGCTAAGGGATCTGGCCACGTCGACAGAGCGCAATATGATATTGCTGCAAGAGTCGCAGTTGACCGTGGGTGCCACACTATCGAGGATGCAGGCGTCACATATTGAGATGAGCGAGCGAGTAGAGACCGTGGATGCTTCATTATCGAGGATGCAGGCATCACATCTTCAGATGGGCGAGCGAGTGGATCATAGTACTAGGAGGTTATTATCTGTCATGAATACTTGTGATGCTCGACAGATAGATTTAGAGAAACGATATCCTCCTGGTCTGCCTGCATCGTTATCTACATCAACTCCTGCAATCATATTCTGTGACGCTTACACATGAGCAGTTTTATGCGCTATTATCTTAGATTCGATGCGGCTCTTCCTCCTGATAAGTAGTCTTTTTTGACATGTGTGTATTAGCCCATTCATGGGAGTTTGTACTTTTTATTCGTACACTTTTATTGTGTGACTTATTTGTACATTTTTATTGTGTGACTGGATATTGTGTGACTACATTCGGACCTTAAAGCTTTTTATTGATTTATTTCATCATTGTTGTTTTGTGATTGTACCGATGTTGAGTGTTCCACCGAAGGGGTCGACAAACCCAAAGAATTCAACGAAGGGTTGCTCCGGGTCTGTTTATGTATTTGAAATATAATCGTACTGCAGGCATGTTATATTATGATATTGCAGACATTTATTTATTTTTATTTTTTAATCTTAGACGTTCAGCGACATTTAGTGACATTCAGTGACGTCCATAATAGTCGCTAATGACGTCACTAAATAATCAAATAATTTATTTTATGTCGCTGATCGTCACTAAACGTCGCTAAATATTGCTGACATGGCAATTTTGGCCATGTTAGCTTTTTGTCGTTGATTATGTCGCAAGTTGTAGCTAAACTTAACGACAATTATCGACTAAAATAAAATATCACAAATTTGGCGACCTGCGACTATAAGAGTCGCCATTCTTATGACTTTGTAACGTCGCTAAATTACGTCGTGACAATAACGTTTTTCGACGTCGTTTTGATCAGCGACTAGCTTTTTGGCGACTAAATCAAAACTTCGCTAAATACGTCGCTACTTAGTATTAGTGACATAATTTAGCCATTTGGCGACTCTTTCATGCGTCGCTAATTTGCCTTATTCTTGTAGTGGAGGGCGGAGGAGCGGGAGGAGGAGGAGAGGGGCTGGAGAGGAGCGGGAGGAGGAGGAGGAGGAGGAGAAGAAGATGTAGAGGTTTGGGGGGGAGGGGGTGGGCAGCCTTGAGACAAAATTGGGATAGTATGAGTAAAAATTCTTCATTAATGGGCTAGCACTAATATAGGGCTAGCCCTGAGTCTTTTTTTAGTGCCTTTATCAAGGGCCCTTATTTATTACCATCACTAGCACCCGCATCCCATCCTTCTCTTCTTCACTTCTTTCTCTTCTTCTCCTTCCACCTCTTCCATCCTCTACTACAACAACCACAACTACTACTACTGATGTCGCTCTTGCTCCTTGCTGCTGCTGCCGCTTCTCCTATGGCGGATGTTGTTGCGGGTGCGTCGTCGACCGTCGATCGACCACGACCCTCAGGCGAGCCCCCTTCCCGCAGCCTTCAACCACCACCACCACCACCACCATCTCCATCATCATCATCATCATCATCATCATCTCCAAAAACCAAGTCTTGTCCCTTCTTCTTTTTTTAAAAAAGAAAAAAAAAAGTGAAGAAGAAGAAAAGAAGAAGCTTGAAGATGAAGAAATTAGGAAAGGACGTCAAACCCTAACCCCCAAATTTTAAACCCAAATCTCTAAGGCAAGCCCTCATCCTCCTTGAATTTCATGTCTTTGAAATTTCTAAAATTTTGGATTAAAATTCATTTCAAATTCAGAATTTTAATTTGATCCTTTTTAATAGATTTATATGATTATTTATATAACACAAATCTGAAATGTGTTCAAGATACAACATGGACACAACGACAATGGTATATGTTAGGCTTCTTTGTTTGGTTAATATTTTGGGTTAAATTAGTTTAAATACTAAAAATTATGAGTGTATATATATTTATACATGTGAAATGATACGACACGAATACAAGAACTAGGATTCGGCATGACACATAAATGGTTTTTAACTTAATATAATAGAAGTTTTTTTTAAAATGTATGACATGTTAATGTTAGATTTGATATATATGTAGATAAATATATAAATATTACATAAACTTGAACATTATGGATAAATTTTATGATATATTTATACTCAAGTTTGTTAGTATAGAATTGTAAATAACTAGTTATTAACGTTGTTCAGGTGTAATGATATATGGATGTTACATTATGTAGGGTTCAAAGTTAAGATAGAGAAACATATATATAATTTAACGGGGTATACTTTGAATTTTGTTAATTCATTTTGGATTTATATTTTAGTAGAATAAATAAAGTTCAATAAATAACAGTTGTTCAAAATTATTTTGGGCATAGCTAAATTCTCTTGAGACTATTATGAGCCAATTATATGAAATACTAAACTAGGAATGTATAGACGACCTTGGAATGTGTTTTCATAAATAACACCAGGCCGACCGTATCATCTATTTTTGAGTCCTGACCTAATTTTTCCATAGAATTTAGAAATAAAGTAAATTTGGAAGGTTATAAATGACTTCGTAGAATTAGGAAACTCTAGACATAATATATTATGAATCATATCTTAATGTTCTCAGAGCGTATCAGCTCAATTTTAGTCAAATATGACATTGGAATTAAGTTGGTATAAAATTCAGCACTTTCATAATGCTTAGAATTTTCTTTATAATCATTTGAGTATTTGAAAACTAGGGTGTATTTATTGGTCCTTATATCTTAGGGAGATAATTTGTGTATAGGAGCTGAAATCGACACTTTGATGATTTTGACCCAAAATATTAGCATAAACACTGACATCTCAATTTTCTTATTAGAATATACAATTACTAATTTTATTGTTAAATTTATTAAATTTTTCTAGAACTTTAAATATTTCGAAAACACGGGATATCTTTTACTTATATAGCTATGTGGTTGATTAAGCATGCATATTTCTTAATCAAATAGAGCTAGTGCCTGAATATTTGAATGATTAATACCTTACAAACAAAATATTTGGTGAACGAGCTCTAGGGATCATATTTCTCATTTTGTATGTTTATGCTATTTAGATGTTTGTGTAAATTATGCATTATAACTTGTATTAAATTTCTGGACTGGTGTAGCAAACTTGGATCAGTGCTAGCCACTAAATAGCTAATTGCTAATGGTTAAGTATTGCTTGGGTAAGAAAGTTTATGTTGAGATATGCTCCACCGAAGGGGTCGGCAAATCAAGGGAATTATATGGAGGGTTGCTCCTGATCTTTATATAAATTGTGAAATTTTTGGACTCCAAAATAAAAATGAGGCTTTGCCAAAATTTTCTAGAATTTTCAGAGTTAGCCATTTTCGATATCCAAAATTTGGTTAAATATACTTTACCCTATTTTAGGAAAATTGAGTCAATTCCCTTAGAGACAGACTTATAATTTTATTTAAATTATAGGGGTCAAATTTCTTTAGAACTTAAGATATGTAGGACATGGACACATGGACACGCAAGTGAAACCTAATTACATGTAGACTGTGTTTCTGCTAGAAGAAATCCAAATATTAAATTGATAATATCCGATGTTCTGACATATTTAAAGTGAAAGAGAATTGGTATTTGATAACCTATGATTATGTTTTGATTTATTCAAAGAATGAACAAGTATTGAAATTATGGTATCCGATATTATGGTTTTATCCTTCTGGAAAGAAACATATATTGAATTATACTCTCGTTATTCGTAGTATTTAAATACACGAATCGACATCCAGAATCGTACATGTGATAGATAGGATTATTTATAGTTTTAGGTTAATGGATTGTACGGGAGAGAACAACTAGATCACACCCAAATTCTTTACAATATAATAAACAATATTTAAAAAACTGATTAGTAGTTTTTCGCCATTCGTAAGGCCATACGAAGCCAGGGGTGAGGCCTAGCTCACCGACAAAATTCCAGTCTAGTCCAGTAAATTCTTGGTATAAAACAAGAATTTAATAAATCATATTACAAGTTTCCCACAGTATATGTGGGGGGTCAGATCATTGGCATCGTATCCATCCAGACATAACCTGATCCTTGGTCATGGGATTATTGTCGAGAAAATAGGATAAATTTAATCCAAATGTGTTCTCTAAATTGTATCATCATATAAGAAACTTGTTTGTGATTGTGGTAGTGAGTAGATGATCCTAATGTATTAATTTATGATTATGGTTGTTATTGTGATTATGATTGTGATTATGAATGTGATTGTGATGATCATGAGTGTGAATTATTTGGACTTACTTATAAGACAAACATCGAGGAATTACTATAGTAGAATTTAGTCATAATCATATTTCAAGTTTATACTATAACAAGTTATTGGAATTTAGTATTCCATTTCGTAACCCTTTGGAATTTGAGAATCCAATCATTTTCATATTCTTATTTCATTTAATTTATTTTTCTCCGTCCTTGACTGAGGGCTTGCATGTTGTTTGATGATCAAGTTTTGTAGCATTATTTCAAAGGAAGCTGCTATCAAATATTGAAGAACAGTTGGAGAGCAAGATCGAGATTCTACAATTGAAGACAATCGAATTGGAACCAGATTTGTTCTTATTATTTATTAAAGGTATAATTGTATTATTATTTATTGGGTTAAAGGTTGTAATCGGGTAGAATAGTAAATTTTTCTATTTATAGTTTAGAATGTCTTGTAATCAACCTGTTATTTATTATATTATGCACCATGTGACCTGTTATAATCCTATCTTATAATCTTACGTACGATAATCGCAAATATGGGTACCAGAGTATTCGTATGTCGCGTAGTCTGGGGATGAGTTATGTACTCGGCTTGCCGTATTCCGGGAGAGGGGCGTGACAAGTAAGTATTCTAATTCAGTGTAATTTTTTAATACTCATATTTTTGTTATTAATTACTTAACTATTACAGCCCGAGGAGGCCTCCATGACAGTTGGAGACTCAAACACTGTCGACTTCCCCAAAAATTTTGAGCGGACCCATAAACGAAAGAATGATGGAAAGCAAGTAGACGATCGACTGCCAAGGAATTTGTAAGGGTCTATTCTTTTAAAATTTTGATAAGTAAATTTTATTATATTAATTACATATAACATTTTTACCCTAAACCCAGTAATAAAATCCTTAACCCTAACCCTACCAATAAAAAAAACGAATCCTAACCCAAACCCTAACCATAAAAAACTTAAGCCTAATATAAACAATCCTAATACTAACCCCAACCCTTAAAATACTTATATATAATCCGAAAAACCCTAACTTTAACCCTAACACAGATGATAACCCTAATTCTAACCCTATTTTTTATATAATTATAGGAGACTTTTGAGATATTAGAGAGTCAAGCCTCTCAGACTGTTAGGGGGGTGGGAGATGAGACTAGTCAGCCACGTTTTCCAGCTGGAAGGAACGATATGTGGGTACAAGCTATTAGGTGAGAAAAAGGTGGCATCATGTATGGTACAAGATCGTTGGCATTACAACCATCGGTTTACTCCAGTGCTCCTCAGCAACCTCCACTTGCATCATCACATCCCGGTACCTCTAGTGCTTCTTCTTGCATACTTAGTATGAAGCAGATATCGACGACGATGTACGACTTTTAGAGGCAGCTGACAGAGCTAAAAAAGATTTGTGCTCCTCCGACGATGATAACTCAGTCTGCTCCCTCGGTTGCCCCTGCAACTATGGTTGCTCCTGCTACTGCTTTGGCTCCTGCACCTTCTAATTATGATGCTATGCATCATGCCTTGATTACGTGGATGATGGAGTTTATGCGTAACCAGCAACACGCACCACCCCCACCTATAGGCAAATTTTTAGTATTTTTATGGATTTATTGGCACAACTTGAGGTATTCCATTTTAGTGTTATATTATTACTATACTATTGTATTTTATGAGACATTGGTATTGTTAGACTATGGATTTGGATCTGTGTTATATTATGTTATATGTGTGGAGCTATTAGATGTTTTTATATGAGTGGAGCTACATTGGATGTGTTGTATTATATTATATGCATGGAGCTATTTGGATATGTGTTGTTAGACTATAGATATTTGTTTGGAATATAGATGTTATTTTTTGTTACATGTTGTTTGCAGCAGAAAATAGTTGATTCTAGAAAAAATATCCAAGTTAGCGACGGAACAACAATTGATCAATGACGAAATACTAGAAATTTTATGTCTACAAAGGAATAACAATGGAATAGCGATAGCCAGCGACGAATCAACGAATAAATTTTTAGTCACTATTTTGATAACTTTTATGTTTTATACTCAAAAAGAATCAGAGACAATCACAATTTCCTTCGCTATGTTTGTTATTGTGCCAACGATAAAAAATTTAGTCATTGTTACATTGATAACATTTCGTTGCTATTTTTGTCACTGAGTAATTAATCAAGTGACATATCAGTAATAGAAAATAAAGAGCGATATTGAACTTGTGACATAAAAAGTTGGTCGTCGTTCCGTCGTTATTGCTATTTAGCGACAGAAAATAAAAATATAGCAACAAAACTTTTGTCGTTATTTTGCGGTATTTTTGCAGTGTACCAACTCTTGGACTTGCCTTTGCTCTTATCTCTACCACCGTCCAAACCCTTGCTTCTACTCCTATATCGGCTCTCTAAAACAAACATTTTTGAATGGGATGTGGATGAAATACCTTGATTTTTTTTTTGTATCTCTTCATTCAACACCTCACTCTTGGAGAACTCCAAACTAACCATGCCTTCTAGAGCAAAAGCGATCATGGACACTCGTACGATCTCCCATGAGTCTGACAATATACATAGCAACCAAAACCCATGTACCTTATCGTCGAACTGTACACCCACAGAGGATAACTGATCAACCATGCCCTAAAACTCACTCAAGTCGTAATAGAGAACTGTCATTGTACCCAAAACCCATCATCTGTTGGATCAGGAATAATTTGTTTACTTTAGTCTTCTTTGCATACAAGGATTCCATGTTCTCCTAAAATGTCTTTGCGTGCTCAATATTTGCGATATGATTATACACATTCTCATCCACAAACTGCTTGATATACCCATATACACCTGTATATGCTAGAAATTCTAGTCCTTATTAGATTTCTCACTAGGCTACTCGGAAGAAAATACCGAAAGATATAGCTTCTTGACGAACATCAAATCTTTCATCTTGCTCCGCCAATATTGATAATTGGAACCGTTTATATTTATCATGCGCACTGGCTTCGCATCCATCTTTTCTACTCGATTTGACTCTCAACTCCTGACACCTGACACCTGACAACCACTATCCTGATACCGCTCTAAAACTAAAGCTCCGATACCACTTTGTTGGAAAGAAAATACAGAAATCGTTCCCCTAAATCGAGAGAACTTGTGACCAAAGATAAATGCATAAATTAATAAGCCAAACCACAGTAAAAGCCCAACGCAAACACCAAGACTTTTACGTGAAAAATCTTAATGAAAAAGCTACAAGGAGATCAAAGTCCAATCCGAAAAACCTTCATTAATGTAATAAAGGAAAGTACACTGACTCCTTTACAAACTCCTCCACCGATCCATACGGATCACACAACTCTGACAGATGAAAATAGATTATAATGAGTAAACGAAGATTACCAAAGACTAGATGATGAGAAAAAACCAACGAAGAACTCCTCGAAACGATCTCTCTTCGAATCAACCTCTAAAACTTTGATCTCTTTTCCTCTCTTTAAAAATTACAAACTTGAGAAAGCTCTCACTTTTGATCTCTATATGATAAATGATGATAGAATAGGGTTACGAAACAACTATTTAAAGTCCCCTAATCTCGAACATATGGATCATTGATCACGATCCAACGGTGTTAATAAAACAGCTACATTCAGCCTTCAGCCCCAACATTGATATATTGATAGTATACCAGTAACAGTATACCAGTTGTGTACCAAAATTTGGCCACTTCTAGTCATAAATTGTCACGACCCGCACCCGAAAAATCGGGCATGAGTCGTGGGTACGTCCAGCCTACGCCGCAGCATCGGCGGTAGAACGCTGTCTAGGTCAACTAACTAAATAATAATCTCACACAAAAATCGGGCATGACCTCTCCAAAAGGAGGGCAACCACACAAACAATATATATAATCTGCCAAGATCTCAACTCCAAACGGAGGAGCAATATCAAAAGATAATCTCAAGTACTCAATCACGAATCTAAGCACGATAGATAACAAAGAAGACTAACAACTATAAAGTCTAACCACCAACTGCTACTACAACAACCACAACATCAATAATAATAATAATACAACAATACATCATCCAAAATAATATACAAACAAGGTCTCAATCCAAAACCGGAGACAAATCCGGTGCTAAAAGCTAATAAAAACAACAACAAGATCCTAGTGATCCCGGCTACCAACCCGGAAATCACCTCTAAACTAGAGGGTCCCTGTCTACACCATCGACAGGCTCAGGTCCATAAAACGTCGGACACCAATCCTTCGGATACTCTGAAAAATATGTCCAGTCAGGACTGGAGCAAGTACATCTCTAACAGCAGTTCCATTTAAATGATAAAAACTATAAAACAGTTATAGCAAGTAGCAAGAAGAAAGAAGTAAGTATGAAACAGGAAATAAACATGTATCACTGGTGCATAAAGGTAAAGATGCAGGAGTATCAAAAACAAGATAGTAGTAACTGTAAGATATAAGAATCTAAGCTAAGATCAAGTCCGTGCACATGAACGTGTAGTGAGTCCAGCATGAAAAACATGTAGTGAGTCAAGTCCAGAAACATGTAAGTGAGACAAGTCAAGAAATGCATGAGAGTCCAGACTATAAAGAATGAACTCGGTGTCTTTGAAATACTTGTTTCGACATGTAAACGGCTAGGGGTAAGTACGGCTCACCGCGCACTAGGTGCGCGGCTGCTATCATTCCAGATTAGACCAGAGGGAGTGATTCCTGATGATGCCAGATAGGAATGTTTACATGTCTACTCGAGTATTTCCCCGCCCCGACTAATACAAGTGGATCCAAGACCCGACACGCAAATCAAGATGAGTCCAGCCTGTATATGAATGATGCCTGTAGTGATGCCTGTAGGTGATGCCAGTAGTGATTCCAGAATAGAGGCCAGAAACATGAAATGTACGTGTCGCAAGTAAATGAATCCAGAAATATCAATCAGTGTCCCGTGTTGTGCCAGAATAATCAGATGATACTATACTAGAAGCTGAATCATAATAATCATCAAATAATGAAAACTATCAGAGAATGTACTCGCCTGACGTCCTGAGCAACTGGCGATCCGAACCGGTGTCGCAAGGACCTAATGCGAAAAGCAAGGTTAAACAGGGTTTCTAATAAGTTAAACAGATTTAAAATAATTAAAAATAGGCTTCTAGGGTCGTTCTAGGTCAAACGGATCAAACCGGTAAAATCTGGGTCAAAAAGTCAACTCTGGGTCCAAAAAGTCAACTCTAGGTCAAAACTAGGTCAAAAGTTGACTTTGGCGGTCAACCGAGTCAACTACGGTCAAGTCTGGGTCAAACTAGGGTGCTCCTGAAATTCTAGGTCAAACCGAGCTCATTAAGCTAGAAAACTCTCAAACTCGCCTCCTTGAGATACCGGGATACCCTCGGTATCCGATACCTCAACCTAGGCTACGCACCCCGCCTAAACCCGCTAAAACCTATGCTAGCACGCGTAAATATATACACATATACATATAAAAATCACTCCAATACTATTCCTAGGCTATTGCTCAAAAACCCCGCTCGAAACCCAATACCTTGGTTATCTTAAGGTATTGAAATACCTTGGTATCTCAAGGTATTGAGATACCGCTCTCAAACCCTCTAACTAGCTACCTAGCTATTAATTACATACCTAGATATTAATCTAGGCTAGGTAATATAGATATCTACCATATTTATATATGTCTAAGTAGGTATCTACCTATATATATATATATATCCACACATATATACATTTACCCATTATCTTACCCTACGCATAAATATATATGACTATACTATCTAGATATCTCTAGGTATTGATATAACTATATGTATATAGATATATATATACCTTAGATAGATAACTACCTATCTAGTAACTATCTATCTATTGATAGATATATCTATCTATCTAAGTATCTCATACTTATCTTACCTATTTATCCAACTACCTATCTATTAATTAGATATCCCTCTAACTATCTAATATATCTATAAACTAGTCTAACTATCAAACTCTCTAATCTATCTATAAACTATCTATCAATTAATAGCTATCTAGCTATCTAACTACCCGTCTAATTATCCATCTACCTATTTATCTACCCATAGATATAGGTATCTACCTATGCATCTACTTATCTATCTTATTATCTATCTATCAATCTAATCTATTTATCTATGTATCTATCTAAGTAAACCCTCTACTACCTAACTATGTACCAATCTATCTATATCTATATATATATACCTCTCTCTAACTCTCCCTCGCATTGATACTGCTGCTGCTAGCTGCTCCTCACCTTGCTGTTGCTCCTGCTGCTGCAAACTGCTGCTGCAGCTACCTAGCTGCTGCTGCTACTGTTCATTCTGCTGCTGCTGCAGCTGTGTGCAAGCTGCACACAGCGCGCTGCTCGCTGTGCAGTGCGCTGCAGCGCGCACTGCTGCCCCCGCTGCACGCTGGCTGCCTTGCACTGCTGCTGCTGCTGAATATTCTGCTGCTGCCGCGCTGCTTAGCTGCTGTAGCTATGCTACTGCTGCTGCTGATTTTGCTGCTGCTGCAGCTGCACATCGCTGCTGCTGCTCCCTGTTTCAGCTGGGCACCCCCCCCCTCTCATCTCACATACACACACACACACCCCTATATATATATACATATATATATATATACATATATATACACATCTATATATATATAACTAGATACATATATATATATACACTTATACCTATTACTAACACACACTAACACACTCAAACACAAATCAACACACACACACACAAATATACACACACACATATACACAAACACATATCTCTATATATATATAAACACACATCTACATATATACTCACGTATATCTATATATATATATATACACTAATATATATATCTATACATCTACACACACACACACTAACATATATACTAATATCTATATACCAACACACTCTAACATATATCTACACACACATAAATATATATATACATCTACACACACTCTCAACTATATATATATACATACACCTATATATATATATATATCCATACACACACACAAGCACACTTACACATATACATATATATATATACACATAGACATATACATATACAAGTACATAAATATAAATACACACATATATATATAAATATATATACATAAACACACATACATATATAAAAATATATATATATATAGACACATATCAATACAAACACAACCACGCACACAACACTCAAACCACACGCCCTACTCACGCCCAACGACCCCGACACTCACCAATACCCTAAAATATATAAAATATAGCCCGAGAATTCTAGCACACACTCCTCGATACTAACCCAACGCGCGCACAAGCCCGAAACGAGGAAACCAAGTCGAAATGGCCGTTCGGTCATTTCGACGAACACGTGGCGCGCGGCACGGAAAACCTCCTGAAACGCACACCAAACGAACTCAGAATCGGCCCAAAATTTACCCACGCGTCCTAAACGATGTCTAGATCCTAGAAAATGTGCTCCCGCGTCGATTCTAGGTCCGTAGCGGAAACGCACACGCACTTAGAATCGGCGACGACGAAAAGCCCCAATTTCGCCCGAAACGCCCGTTTCTCCGCGACGCGGCTTCCCGTGTCCGAACGGAGACACGCACTCACCCTCTAGACACCCGACAACGTCTACCTAGGTCCATCTAACCTAGGGCATCACCCAAAATTGGGCCAAATTCGGATTCCACCCGAAATTGACACAAAACCTAGTGTTAAAGTCTCTAAACCCAACCAAACTAGTTCCAACTTCTTCCTACGGGTAGCCTAAGGGTCTAGGAAGGTTCTAAAATATTAATTACACTATAAAAGAGTAATTACAAGGGGAAATTTAGGGTTTACCTCTTGGGAGTTGGAATCCCAAGCAAAAATCCCCAAAATGCTCCAAATCCTCCAATCCAAGCTTCCAAGCCTCAAATCCAAGCTCCAACACCAAATCTAGGCTCTACCCACCTAGGTTAGGGAAAGATCTAGGGTTAGGGTTAACACAAGTAGAAGAAATGGAAAGAGGAAGGAGAAAAAGATGGAGAGACTTACTTGTGAAGGAGGAAGGAAGAAGAAGAAGTAGTGGAGAAGAAGGAGAAGAAGAAGAAGAAGAGAATGGGAGAAGGGGAGCTGCTGGTTCACGGGTGTGGGGGGGAGAAAAATAGGGCCGGCCACTTAATAAAGGGTTCCACTAAGTCCAAATGACCAAAATGCCCTCCCGTAACTCGGTTTTGGGTTTCGGGGCTCCAAAAGCACTCAAACTAGTTCCAAATCTCTCCAACTAACTTCCTAAAAATAAAATAAATATTCTAAGCCCCAAAATAATTCTCACAAGGGTGTGGGCTGGGTCGGACATGGGTCCACTAGGGTCTGACATGGGTCCAGGCTAGCCAAAATCCTAAAACAAACAATAAAAATATAATACAATCAATAATTAAATATAAATACAATTAAATATAAATAATCCACAATTAACTAAATTAAAAATAAAAAAAAATACCCGGATCTGAAAATGGGGTGGTGACAAGCGTTCTGGAACAAAATTTTATCAGACCGGTATACCGACAGTGGTATACCGGTGCTGGTATACCACTGATGCTGATACTGCATTTTTTTCAACAGCTTTCAATACACGCTTAAATCGAGCAACCTTTGCCTCCTTCAACTTTTTGAGCTTCTTCAACACACGGATGGAGCTCGTTGAACTCCGGAGTGTTCTCCACATAGGTTGAAAATCCATCCAACACCAACAAGCTTCGTAGAAATGGAATATCTCCTTATTGTCTTATCTTGTGTTCTAACACGTTACTTGGAGTGTTAGGAATTGTATGCCTTAATAATTATGGTGGAATTAGATCTTTTCTTTACTCTATCGTGTCTCGATTTAATTCTCTTTTAGTTCACACCTACATTTTTTACACATGTGTTCTTTGATCCGAGATTTGAATGTTTCTTAATGGCCTAGTATTTGTTCACTAGATTTTGTAGATGAATCCGAGAAGCTTACTGTCGTACACTATAGAGGAGATGGAGAACAAGCACTGGATGCTAAAGAAGACGAGTACAATAGTTAAGGTATGTAGGTGTTTATATATACTTTGGGTTAGTATTTTGTAATTGGGATAGAACTGTAAAAGTTCTATATTTATATTATATTAATCATATCTTGAAATAGATGGTCCTGGTAAACCTATCATAAATCTTTCTTGCGACAATTGCAAATACGGTATTGGTGCATTCTTGTATCACGTAGCCTGAAATATTTGTTACGTACTTGACTCGCCGTACTTTGGGAGCAGGACGTGACATATTCCATCGGCCTAGAGCATACATGAGTGCATAATCCACACAAGTTAAGCAAATGCACTTAAGTAAATGAGTTATAGGTACCACAAATAGAAAATTATGTGGAAATTAATTTCTACCAAGAAAATCGAAACTAAGGGCCAAAGCACAACAAGCTGATTCCAGGTAGAATTGCTGCACGTGAAATTAAGTGACGACAAATTCTTGGTGAAAACAATAGGATAAATGCTTGCGGACAATTTCTTGACAATATATTCTTTTAGATCCCATAAAGGAATAAATCACAAACAAGAGACAAATTTCCTAGAAAAGCAGATAATTTGATTTTTGTTGGTTAAGGAATCTCAAAAAGTCAGTAATCTTGGCAAAAACTTGATAATCTCGAAGTGTTATTCCCGGATCAAAGAGATTCCTTAATATGTATTCACGAGATTACCTAAAGAACTAATACCAGTTATTAGGCACGACAAATTGACACCTTTGATGAATCTAGCAACTTATGTACATGATAATGAGAAGTACAAGAGACCATGCACATAAAACAAGCTCAACATTTAACATCTAACTACTGTTCATAGCCAAAGTTTACAATTAATCCCAATTATATTCATAACCTTTGGGTTAAAACATTAGGGTCTAAAGATCCCTTCCTCAAATGCTAGCTTACATAAAAACATCTAATTATCTCTCTCATTCCATAGAAAAAAAGTTGAACTTGACATCAACTGATCCAGATGTTTCACCTGTATCCTTGTACTCGATACTTGCTACTTTTCCCCTGTAGTCCTCCTCCGAATCCTGGTACTCTGGTTTCACACGGCGTACAGGGACTATGACAGAGTACACGGTACCAAGGCCTTCATCGGTTGACACATTCAACTGGACTTTGTCCTGCGACTCTATCTCCACGAAATCAGACAGCGCTTGCACGATGCTGCTCACAATCTTTTGTTTTGCCTCGTTGCTGACCTCACATCTGTCTGAGTAAAGGATCATTTTTAGCCTTTGCTTCGCTATTCTGGCATTGGAGCTATTTGTGTCTTTTGCTGGGAACATTACCCTCCAGGCTAATCTCAGACGCTCAGAGAAGCTCTTGCTGATTGAGTTAAGAAGGAAACCTTCATTATCTTGGTTAGTGACTGAGAGTTTGTCGCCTCTAGTCCCATGACCTTGGAGTTTCATGCGTGGCCATTTTGGTGCACCACCAATGAGATCATGTGATTGTCCAGTAGAAAACCCACTGAAACATATCTGGAGGATTAAGGAACAGTAGACATGAGTACAAGGATGAACACATTATGCACAATAGTAGAGTGGCAATAGACACATTTTATTGGTAATTAACTAACGATTTATCTAATGTCACAATGAGCCAAGGATTTCCTGCCAAATTGAAATATCTTCATCTTTCTCCGCATTGTTTAAACACCTATCTACATAGAGTTTGTAAAGATTTGCCTGCAACAGCAAACAATGGCTCTTCATAAGCTATATGGGATTCTGGTTGTCTATATATAGTTCACAAACATTGGTTACAATTAATTACTGGAGACAATTGCACACATTATAAACACTGGTTACAATTTATAATTAGCTAGATGGCAGCAATGGAAATTGGAAAGAGATTCCACCTAAAGGAAACAAAATTTTATTATATAGAGCATTCGCCACACACTTCAGAAATATCAGAGGCCAGTGTAATAATTAGGATTAACAGTAGATTGAAAGAAGGAGAACAGGAAATATTTGATGAAGTTAGTTCAGCAATTGAATATACTTGAGCATTCAACAGTTAACTACTTTATTTTGCTCTGGCAAAGAAAAATTAATATAGTGAACAAATGTAGATTGGTCAACTTTAGTTTCCAAATCAGCCGATTCAGTCCCAACTCTTTATGTGTTCACTACATCTGACTTATTTCTCATCAATATTCTCATGAAAACCATTTTTCATCTTGCAAACAAGTGAAACTTTATCTTTAGTTTTCCTAAGGAAAAAATGAAGAGAGTGGTCAACTTCTTTGGGCAAGACATAATGCAGTTCTCATCTTAAAAAGAAATTCTCAGAAAATGTAGTATGATTAATTTCTGATATTAAATGCCACCGGTTATCTATAAAACGAAACCAGAAAAACCAAGATATTAATTAGAAAGCCGTTTATTAACAATTACGAAGAGTGTTCAAGGGGTAAACTTACTCAAGCTCAGTTAGACTGACAGCAGATAGAATATTATTACATAAGCAACAACGTTTGTTCAATCTTCTCAAGGTAACTTCGTACGTTTTACAGAGCTGAATACAGTATCAACTCACTAGAACACCTAATTTCCTTTTTCTAAGAAATTAGAAAGATAAGGATGTGTGTACTAAGTAACAGGCCATTTAATATATCCTGCAGTTTAAATATGTTGCACTTTCCTTGGGTCAGGAATACATACCGCCTATATGGACAACAGGAAAGACACATTGTGAAAATGCTGAACATCACTGAGATTCATGATCACAGTTGTCTATCAGACTTCTTTATCCCCACAAGAGCAACAACACTAATCAAGTGCTCGACTTTCCACAACTTT
This sequence comes from Iris macrosiphon, assembly GCA_036927795.1. NCBI lineage: Eukaryota > Viridiplantae > Streptophyta > Magnoliopsida > Asparagales > Iridaceae > Iris > Iris macrosiphon. Next base: position 47,076,927 of record JAYESA010000018.1, read on the forward strand.
AATAAGTTGAGTCTCAGAATTGGGTTATAGGCCAACCCTTTACGTTATTAAGTTCAAAAAAAACATGCATGCATTCGATTCATGACAGAAAAATGTAGCAGCCAAATTCTGGCTTGTATGGACAGATACAGCCACGACATAAAGACTTCTAGTCCTTGTTTGATTTACATGTGCTTCTGTTGTATTTATGCCCACGTGCAACAACTCTCCTCTAGTGCTCAACTTTCTAGATCTCCGTTAAGTATTATATTAGTAATGGGCTTTAGTCCCACATCGGGTAGAGTAATAGAGAGAGGGGTTAGCCTCTCCTATATATATGTAGTCTCGTCTCATCAATAAAGGTTATCCTATTATTTTACTCTACATAGTATCAGAGCCATCCCTCTCCATCCCCCCCTCTTTCTAACCCTAACCCCTGCCTCCCCCGAATCCAGAACTCCCCTTTCCCACCCCCACCCCCCACCCCCTCCTCCCTCGGCCCTTGCCCCAGCTGCTTCCCTCGCCCTCGTTGCCCTCCAGGACCCCCGCCCCCCAACCCTACCCGTTGCCTCCCTCCCCTAGCCGTCACCTATCCCTAACCCTAACATGTCCATAAACCCTAACCAAGCCGCCACATACCCCAAACCCTAGCCGTCTTTCAACTTCAAAAAAGAAAAAAGAAAAAAGGGATTTACGATTCTCAGAGGGTAAACAATGTTTTGTTTGCCGGAAGCTCTGAATCTCATAGGCTTCAGGAATCTAACAAAGAGCAGACAAGTGGATTGTTTTGCGTAAATCTTTTTCTTTCTTTACTTGATCTTCAGATCGGGATCTCACAGAGAGTAACCTGTGTTGCCTCTCTGTCCTGACGTGTATGATCCACATTCAATCTCTGCTTCCTATGCGTGTGCCGGTGCTGGCCACATTTTTAGCGTATTGGCAGAGTTGATGTGATTATCAAGTTGGAAAGATCAAACTGACGATCGAATCCAGAATACGAAGGATGACAGGTACTGAGGCGAATAGCAGTACTACAGACACTAGTGTCGGAACCGCAATGGCGGGACCAACGGACACTGCCATGACAATTTCCTCGATTCGACTTGTTAATCGACGATTGGACGGATCAAAGGGCTACTCGACATGACGAAAGAAGGTCGAGAAGACACTTCGAAAAATTCGGTTGCCCAAACATCTGACTGATACCCCTTCAGCAGATACTGATCCCATGTTTGAGCAATAGGAGACAGATGATAGTCGACTGTTTACACAGTTGATGAATTCAATGAAACCATCGGTGGAAGACATGATTCGGAATACAGATTCCGTAAAGAAATTATGGGAGGTCCCGGCGGCGGTATTTGATGGAAAACGCGATTTGTCTCGTATCTATGACTCGGTCATTGGCGTATACCAAACAAATCAGGGAGACATCTCATAAGGATCACTTTCGGCCTTTAAGGCTGACTGATGAGGTCGACCGCGTATTACCTCTCACAACGAATATCAATGAAGTGAGGGCTCAACGGAAGCAGCTTTATGTCATGGCATATCTTGTCTCTCTCCGCCCTTATACGGACTCAGCTCGCTCTCAGATCAATGCTGGATCTGATGTCCCGTCTCTGATGGAAGCTCACTATCGTGTCCTATGGACAACGAAGGTCGTTGAGACCACTCTGAATGATGCTCATGTTGATCGAACTGCTCTTGGTGCAGTTCGTGTTGGATTCCATGGTGGTCGTGGAGGACACCGTAGTGGTCGAAATGCTGGCCGAAATGGTGGACGAGGCAATGGCTGTCGTGATGGAGGGAGTCGCGCACATGCTTCAAATGTGTTCTGCAAGGTCATTTCCAATGGGAGTGTCCTAAAGCTTCTGCCGCCAATGTTATATCTGATGCTCCTAATGAAGAAGGGTGTTTCGTGCATATGAATGCAGAGACATATGCAGAGTTTATTGACTTTCAAACTCAACGTCGTGATGAAGCTTCAACTTCTATATCCATAGTCGGGTACTCAGCAGCGTGTGTGGTAAAGTCGAAGCAATGGGTTGACTCTGGTGCATTTGCCTACATGACAGACGACGCAGGTATGATAAGCGATTATGTGTTGGTAGGTCGTATGTCTGATATTACTATTGCCGATGGCAGTTCCCTGACAGTCCGTGGCAGAGGAAATGCTTGTCTTTCTTCAGGACTGTCACTCAATTATGTCTTACATACACCTGGAAACTCATTCAGTTTACTTTCGATTAGTCGGCTTACTCGCATCATGTATTGCTCGGTAACATTTTTTTCTGATGGTTGTGTTTTTTAGGACCTAAAGACTGGAAAGACTGTCGATAGGGGACATGTGGCCGAAGGCTTGTACCTCTTTGATGCACCTTCTTCTGTTGCTTGTGCTGGCATGAATCTCGATCCTTCGACCTACATTGTCAGTTAGGCCATCAATTTATACAAGCTCTCCAGAAAATGTACCTATTTTTAGATATTTTTGCTTCTTTTTATTGTGAATCGTATCGTTTGGCTAAACATCACCGGGTTCCTTATCCGGCAAGTCAAAATAAATTTGCATCCGCTCCTTTCGAGTTGGTACATTCTGATATATGGGGACCAAGTCCGATTGAATCGATGATGGATTTCAAGTACTTTGTTACCTTTGTTGATGACTACTCACGTGTAACGTTTGTCTATCTGATGAAAAAATGCTCCGAACTATTTAAAATTTGGTACAAATTTTATGCGGAAATATAAACACAATTTGTTGTTCCGATTAAATGTCTTCGAAGTGACAATGGTCGTGAGTATGTCTCGTGAGTTCAACTCGCACCTATCTCCAAATGGCATCATCCAACAAACTTTCTGTCCTTAAACACCACAACAGAATGGTGTGGCCGAACGAAAGAATCGTCATCTCTTAGAAACAACGCGTGCTCTTATGTTTCAGGCACGTACTCCAAAAATATTTTGGTCTGATGTAGTGCTTACGGTTTGTTATCTTATTAATCGCATGCCATCATCCGTCTCCAATGGTGTTACTCATTTTTCTCGGTTATATCCTGAACGAAGCCGTTTTCTCTACCTTTCAAAATTTTTAATTGCTTGTGTTATGTTCGGGATACCCGACCGACTCTTTCTAAATTAGACCCTAAGACAATCCAATGTGTTTTTCTTGGGTATCCTAAGGATCAGAAAATGTATCGGTGTTTTTCCCCGATTTTGAAGAGGTATTTTTTCTCTCGGGATGGTTACATTCTTTGAAACAGAGTTTCCTCCACTTCCACAAACTACCGGTCAAGTACCCCAAGTTTACCCAGAAAAAAATTTCTTGTTGTTTCTTACTCAAACACATCAGCCCCCCGTAAGGGTGCCCTCCACTACCGAGTCAGTATTCCGGTCAGACGGTCCGCAGATACCGGTTCAGTCAGCACCGCCGTCGCCTGACCGAGCGTCGCAGATAGTGCCCACGGTCACAGAGTCATCATCCTCCTCTAGCTCGACTAATTCACCTCCGCATGTTCCACCAGCTCGACCTCGTCGTGTCTGTCATGATCATCCCTTGTATGTTGAAAACTATAAAGGGCTCGCGAGCCACACTCTGTCCTTGATAGATACTATTGATAGCATTCAGATTCCTAATACTAGCGAGGAGGGTCTCAAATATTCCGGTTTATGTGCAAGATGAAAGCGCTTCGGGAGAACTAAACTTGGGACTTGGTAGATCTGCCGCATGATAAGCAGGCAGTAGGTTGCAAATGGGTGTTCACGATCAAAGTGAAACCGGATGGCACTCTTGATCGACTAAAAGCTCGACTGGTGGCTAAAGGATATTCTCAAACCTATGGTGAGGATTATTCTTAGACATTCTCCCCAGTTGCCAAGATGACCTCTGTACGAGTTCTCTTGGCCTTAGTTGTTCGCTATAACTGGCCCTTACTTCAGCTGGATATCAAGAATGCATTCCACCACGGGGATCTTGACGAAGAAGTGTATGTGGTGCAACCTCCCGGGTTCGTTACAAGGGAGGGTAAAGTGTGTCATCTGAGGAAGGCCCTCTATGGTCTCAAACAATCACCCCGTGCATGGTTTGGTCGATTTACACATTTTGTCACTCAGTTTGGCATGTGTCAATCGAAGAAAGATCATTCGGTATTTTACCGAATGACATCAGCTGGAAGGATACTACTCAGTGTCTATGTTGATGTCATTGTGATCACGGGAGACGACAGTCAGGACATTACAGGACTAAATAAGTTTCTGGGAGAACAATTTCAGACCAAGGATATGGGATCGTTAAACTACTTCTTGGGTGTTGAAGTCATACGAAAAAAAGAGGCACATTGTCATGTCTCAGGGAAAGTATGTGCTAGACATAGTTAATGATGCAGGAATGATGCAAGCCAAGGGAGCAACGTCACCAATAGATCCAGGAGAAAATTTACTCCCCGACAAGGGGGTACTGATGACTAATCCAAATCAATATCGTCGAGCGGTTGGAAAACTCAACTACTTGGAGGTTATGACTCGTCCAGATATTTCATTTGCAGTCAGTGTCGCAAGTAGATTTATGTCTTCTCCACGAGTTCCACATTGACAGATAGTTCTCAGAATTCTACTATATCTAGTCCAGAATTCTAAAAAAAATTGCATGAAGAATCAAGAACATACAAATGTTGAGTGCTTTACCAATGGTGACTGTGGTGCAAGCCTGACAGATAGACGATCTACATCTGGTTATTCTGTATTTATTGGCGAAAATTTGGTATCGTGGAAGAGCAAGAAGCAGAGTGTGGTTGCACGATCAAGTTCCAAAACAGAATATCGAGCTATTGCTCATGGCACAGTAGAGGTGCTATACCTGAAGCATTTGCTACAGAGAGAAGAAGCAGGATCTAAAGCAGCAAATATGTGGTGTGATAACCAATCTGCTATCCATATTACTACCAATCATGTATTCCATGAAAGGACGAAACATATTGAAATTGACATTCACTTCGTCCGTGATGAGTATAAAAAAAGGATAATAAAGTTTCATCAAGTGAGGACCAGTGATCCGATAACTGATATCTTCACAAAGTCTCTTCTGGGTCATCGGGTTCAATTCCTGTGTAACAAGCTGGACATGATTGACATATATGCTCCATCTTGAGGGAGGGTGTTAAATATTATATTAGTAATAGACTTTAGTCCCACATCGAATAGAGTAATAGAGAGAGGGGTTAGCCTCTCCTATATATATGTAGTCTCTTCTCATCAATAAAGGTTATCCTATTATTCTACTCTACAATCTCTAATAATAATAACTTTAAGCCTCGAAATTGGGTTATAGGCCAACCCTTGGCATTATAAGTTAAAAGATACATGCAGTCCATTCATGACAAGAAAAAAGCGACAGTCAAAGTCTCTGTTGCACACGCAGAATATCGCAGATACAGACGTGATATAACATGACATAGAGTACACCACGAGTGGACCATCAATTTTGGTATATCTGGTGTATTTTGGGTGTTCGTGTGTTGTTTCTGGACATGTCTGACAACCTTTATTCCAAAATTTTGGGTTGGCTGCTTGAGTCATTTCCTTCCATTCACCTCTGTTAAAGGTCATGTCCTCTTTAACAACGATGCAACATGTAGCTGCTGAGAGACCCCGTGGTACATGTCTGACATGGGGATGAAATTAATTTTGGACTATATAGTGCTTCCTAGGTTAGCTTACAAAATAAGTTTGGATAAAGGCTTCTTGTTGTTCTTGTTGTAGTGCTTCCTAGTACTGAAAGCCTACATGTAAATTATCTAGAATGGAATTTGAAATTGAGAGAGAACTTTTAATTTATTGATATGAATAAAACATGAGAAGCCTCGGTACATCTATAGGAGCAAATCATGACGTCCTCCTTAAGCTGAGGTGATGGGACTAAAGTGAGATATAGAATAATAATTAACTGGCACTCCCTTGCAAGCTGGAATATAGATATTAATTTTCAGCTTGGATAACAGTCGAACAAACAAATGTCGAGACGGTGGTTTATTGAGGATTTCTATCAGCTGAACTAAAGAATATGCGTGTTGTAGGACAACTTTCTTTTCAATCACTTTTTTCTCAAATAAAGTGAGTTTATCTCGATGTGCTTAGTCCTTTTATGAAAGACTGGATTCTCAGCAATATGGATCACAACATTGTTGTTACACTAGATAACAACTCGAGAAGAAAGGGTGATTCCAAGATCTGTAAGGAGTGAACTCTGTAAGGAGTGAGTTCAGACAAATCAACTCATAGACAGCATGTGCCATGACTCTATATTCAACCTCGGCAGAAGAACGAGCAACTACATTCTGCTTCTTACTCTTACACGTAACCAAATTATCTCCCGGAAAATAGAGCGACTATCATCAACTGATCTAGGAAAGTCAACATTTCAATGGTTGTGAGCAACAATGTAGAAGATATTTGGAGGACCTGTCCACGAGTTCCCTTATTGTAGCGTAGAATCATTTCAACAGCATGAAGATGAGAGGTCAAAGGATTCTAGATAATTGGCTCACCGTACTCACAACTGAGGCAATGTCTGGTCGAGTAACAGTAAGATAAATTAGATTCCCAATCAATCGTCTATAAAGTCCCGGGTTAGATAGAGGAGGATCTAATGAAGAGCTCAATTTGGATAGTTTGACTATGGAATCCATAGGTATGTTTATTGGTCTGTAACCTATGAATCATATCTCAGATAGAAGATCCAATGCATATTTGCGTTAAGAAAAGCTGAAATCGTCTAGGACTCCGTAATACCTCAATACCAAGAAAGTATCTCAATGACCCAAGGTCATTTGTATAAAAATGAGAGACTAATTGTTCTTTCACCTTGAAAATGGTATCAGAATTATCTCCGGTGATGATTATGTCATCCATATAAACAAGATGACTATGTTATGTGACCTCTGATGTGTAAATAATGATATATCTGAGATCCTATGAACAAATCCAAAATGCTGCAAGATCCTGCTGAATTTGTCAAACCACGCATATTGTGACTTCTTCAGAACCTCTAGGAGACAAAACATAGGCTCTCGGTCGCTCAAAGCCTGAAGGTTGTTGTATAACAATAGTTTCGAAAATATCGTCATTGAGGAAGGCATTATTCACGTCTAACTCATAAAGAGGCCAATTCCTATAAATTGAAAACGATAAATAAAAGAACTCGAAGAGAACTTAACTTCGCAACAGGTAAAAATGTCTCAACATAATCCAATCTGTATTGTTGGGTAAAGAACTTATCTACTAAACGGACTTTGAGTCGATCAACCAAGCCATTTGGAATTTGTTTGACAGTAAATCCCCACTTACATTTGATCACTTTTTTACCTGAGAGCAAGGTTACCAAAGTCCAAGTCTAATTAGAGTGTAAGAAGAGATAGACCTTCATTTGAAGTCAATGGAGGTGGAGTAGAAATAAAAGGTTGCATTATAGTATCTACACAAGAATCATCAATGATACCCGAAAATATAGTGGCAGATGGAGGAATAACCTTGTTCAGATGCCTATATACCTGAAAAAGGGAACCAAAGACCAAGACCTAGAAGAGAGGAGAAATATGTGTATCAAGTTCAGAGGAAGGAATAAGAGGACATGAATCGTAGACAATAGAGACGTAAATAGTGTGTCAGAAGTGAAATATTCATCATCTTCGAGAAAAATAACATTATAAAATAAAAGACAACCACCTCTGAAGTAGTGGGATAAAAAAAACATCCTTCTTGTGTCCGAGAATAACCTACAAATATCATTTGTGTAGCTCACAAATCAAGTTTATCCACCTGAGGTCCAAGATTATGAATATAACAAAAACAACCAAAACCTTTGGAGCGAAAAAAGGGTTTCACCCTGCGTTAAGAGGATAGAAAAAGGTAATTTGTTCGCAAGGACGTGAGATGGCATATGTTTTACATAAAAACAAGCATCTAAAACCGTAAAATTCTATAATTTCTTAGGAACAGTCATATGAATAAGGAGAGAGTGGACTACCTCAAGAAGGTATCTATTCTTACATTCCGCAATACCATATTGTTGAGTATACAAATAGGAAGTCTGATGAAGTATGTCATGAGTTTGACAAAATGCTTGAAACTTTCTGCTTACATATTTCCTTAGCATTATCAGAGTGAAGAACTGTGATGCAAGCATCAAAATAATTAGAAATTCAAGCTAGAAAGATTTGAAAACAAGACAAAAGAATGGACCTAGAACGAAAAAGATATAATCATGTTATGCGTGAGTGATCATCAATAAAAGTGAAAATATTTATAGCCATGAACACTCCAAAACTTAGCTGGACCCAAAATATCACTATAAACTATAAAACCAAAGCAAACGGTGAATTATGTCGTTTATGAATTGGATGAAAAGAGAAGCGATAATGCTTTCCAAGAATACGATAACTCAACTAAATTCAGATAATGATAAATTAGAAAACATAGTACATAAGGAAGATAACGGAGAATGTCCAAGTCTCATATGTCACTAGATGGAAGGAGCAGCAATAGACATACTAAACAAATGATCTACATTGTAAAGGTCATTTTGTTCATGTCGTCCACTAATCCGTTGCTTCGTTAGAAGGTCGTGTATCACAAAGTGAGAGGGACAAATGTTACTAAGCAAGTTGGATAAAGTGTAAGCTGGCAAATAGCTAATAAGTTATGATATAATGATAGAACAATGAGAACATTTTTCAAATGTTAAGATGGAGTAAGCGATAAATCAGCAACACCAGAAACATAAGTAGTAGTATTGTCAGCCATAGAAATGAATTTGTGAGGATTAGAAGCAAGATTTTAGGATCCGTCAAAAGACATGGTTCGAGGTGCCGGAAATAGCAACCACGAATTAGGACAGAATTAGAGAGGTATTTGATAGAGTGAAAAGATTGGCAAAAGCTACAGAGGAGAGGAGTCGATGCAACTGGCCGCATTCGTCAATGGAAAAGGGCATATGTCCATTAGGTGGAGAAGACAGAGGAGCAATAGTAGAAACATATGCATGTATAATGTTAGGTGTATCATCAAGGTAACCATGCTTCTCCCAACACCAGTCATCGCGATTATTGGTTTCCCGACCGCCACGACCGCAACATCCTCGTCCCCGGGTACTGCGACCTTGGGCAGATAAAGAAGGATGCCTACGAGTAACACATCAGCCTCCTGAGAAGGAATCAGAAGTGTATCATTCTATGTTGTATTAAGCGTGAGGCGAGACGATGAGGCTGTCGCGTAGCTTAAGGGCGCTTAAGCGGCGCCTCACTACTTTTTCTTTTGCTCCTACATGTAAAATATTCTATATACACATAAATTAAAATATTTTTTCATATAATCCTACTAGTATATGCATGAATAACAATATCAATTATCAATCAAGCAAAGTAAAAATATCAATACTAGAATCAAAATGCAAACTACAAGCCCCATAATGCATACATACTACATACTCATCAAAATACTATCAAACATAAAAGCTAAGTCTCTAAAGTTCCTACTTAAAGTTTCTCAACTATCCAACTATGTAAACAACAAAAGCTTCGGTTCGGTTTATAAAAAAAAAAAAAAAAAAGGTTAAGTGAGGCGTCTAAGGCGAGGCGAGACACACTAAGCGACGCCTAAGCGCGCTTAAGCACTGAACGCTTTTCTGGAACAAAATTTTATTAAGCGAGGCGTCATTATTGTAAAACTCGCTTAAGCGGCACTTAAGCGCGATTTTCACAACATAGGTATCATCTAGATTGAAAGTGACAACTACGGTCCTAACTACATATAGTAATGGCAATCAACAGGGACTCATCAAAGGAGGAAGACATGATAAATTGTTAACAAAACGATCATCAGAGAAGGAGCGCTCTGCTTGAGAGAGAACGAGTGAGTAGACGCTCTCAAAAGTAGATAAGTAGATGGTAACCGAACCAAGAGGACGCCAACAATGACCTCTTGTTGTTAGCGAGTAAATATAAGATCGGAGAAGATCAACTGATAGACATTTCATTATTCAAGAAAGCCGCTGAAGAGGGCACCAAAGTCCTGTAAATCTTATCCAGTGTGGTCGTATTGAATGTGTGAAAGATGTCATAGTTTCTGAAGATTGTCTTCAGACAAGTATATGGACTGAAGATACGTCCAAATTTCTTTGACAGTTTTTAGAAACATAATAGAGTTATAGCAACAAGCATCCACGGAGTTAAATAACCAAACAATTATCTTTTGTCATTCTAAAACCAAAAGGCATATCGGGAATCCTTTGACTGCAATGGTGACTCTGTCAAGAGACGATGGAGGCCTTTGTTTTTTAAACTTTAAAATCTTTTTTATAGCATTGGACCATTGCAAGTAATTTTTAACACTGGAGAGAGAGATCATGGTGAGTTGTAAATCTATCTTGAAGTTGACTTAAGAGGAAGAACCATCATGAGCATCTTTGTCATCGTCGAAGGCCATAATCAAGGGCACACAAGACCAGCACAAAAAAGATTATTGTCCAACTCACCAAGAGACAAGGTTTCAAAGACGTCAAAGCAACGTGTCGAAGTAGAACTTCAAAGACAAGAAAATCAAGCAAAAGACCTCAAGCAAGCACAAAACCATGTCAGTAATACGGATGGCGTCCAGAAACCATAGAGAACCATAGAGATCAAGGAGGGCTGGAGAGGAAGGTGCCTGGGAGAAGCCATTAAGGATGGCTAGGCTAGGGAGAGGCTTGAAGGAAGTGTTGTAGCTTTGTCGTACGCGTTCGTTGTAGCCCATCGTAAGCTTTGGTAGTAGCCTCGTTGTAAGCAGGTGTTCTAGTCTTGTAAAAGACTGCACATTTAACTATGTGTGAGTTGGTGTTGGATTTAGCTTCACCGAAGGAGTTAGCTCCGTTATATGATATTTTAAACCTAGTCTTGTAAGCTGAACCTAAAGGGGACTTGGGGCCTTGGGTCTACCTTTTTTTTTACTTCCAAACCCAAGGCCGAAACCGCGGCCCAGAAACCACGACGGACACATGAATGGGCATGGCATACGTGCCGACACTATCACGGGAGCCATGCGGCGTTTGTACCGTGCTCGAAGTTGGGTAGAGGGTTTTGGGGCACAACACGGCACGACATGTATTGTTCCGGCGGCCGAGCCGACGGGGACCTTGGCGTTCAAGTGGCAAGGATAGGTGTGTCATGCCTTGCTAGGCACGGATGCATCTCTACACTAGAACTTCATAAAAAACAAAGAGCAACTGAGAGAGTATTCTTTATTATCCTTGGCATTCATCAGTTGAATAAAAAATATGAACTATTAGATAATTCTTAAAGCAAATAATAATAAGCCTTTATAAGAAAATTTTGGGATCGACTATTTGAATTTACTTATTCCATTGAGCTCTATTAAGGGCCACGTCCATTGTAGCATTGACAACAACCAAATCCTTTGCTACAAACTCAATCCCATTTCGTTTAGGCCTACACCTAGTTCTAGCAACTCCTTTGACTAGTATCTTATTGCTCATCCCAACTGTTGTATATATTGGACTATGTTTCACTTGTCCAAACAACCCAAGAGGATTCTCTCACCATATCCTCAATTGGTGCCACCTCCAATTGAATTATAAAAAGAAAAGATATGATAAAGAAAATCCTTAAATCTATACTCATTTAGTTACTAGCAACCTCCTAATCGCTTGTCAATTTCCTGTTATCTTGTGAGCTGACAATAAAGTTTAGATAAGTTGCAAGCTTCAAAGATGTTTCAGTATGAAATGTGGAAGCCTAAATAAAAAAAAACATTGACAATGAAATTTAGCTTGCATAAAGAGAAATTACGAGAAAAGTATTATGCTACTTTCATTACAAACATCTTCCCGTCCCCAAAAGGTTTGACCTAAAAGCTGTTTCTCGTACAAATGTCCAAGAGACCAGTTGATTTCTGCTGATAATTGTATAGGATGAATTTCCCTTTAGAAAATAATCCACCTTTTTCTTGTATTCTTCTACCTGTATTTATGTGCCATACCTGAGAAGAAACTCGTCCACCTTTGAAAGAGAAAATTATGTTCTTAAAGAAACCTACTTCTGAGGTACATATCGCATGAATCCACACCCAAGCGACAACCACCATGTAACCCTCTTCCATATCAAGCAACCATTACCTTGATTTCCCTAGCTAGCAGCATAAGTTGCAGTCAGTTACTCATCAGCCCCAAATGGAAATTTCTTGTAGGATCTGTGTTTTAAGGTCTCTTTGAACAGAAATTCTTGTTGGGATGTACTGTCAACTCTCTATATGTTCATTACCTTGTTGCCAGATCGTGGATCCAGCACCTATGGATGGTGTCCCTTCCAAGACGTTCATTACCTTGTTGGGATGTACTGTCAACTCTCTATATGTTCATAACCTTGTTGCCAGATCGTGGATCCAGCACCTATGGGTGTTGTCCCTTCCAAGATGCAATCTATGTCTCGCAGGCTAGTCAAACCACCTCACAAATATCAAGCAAAAAGTACCTTAGGATTAATAGCTCTTACAGGGTTTGTAGAGTGAATATGTGTGGTAGCATGGTTGAGATTATACGGAATCAATTGCTTAGGGTTTTGGTGTATAGAAAAACACACACACACAAAAGTCTCAGGAATAGTTCAACAAAATCCTATGATAATCATCATTACTACATGATATGATGAATCCAGACATTCAAAGAAACGTGTTTCTGCTTATGCAACAGTGTCCATAGACATCGAACCAGAAGATAAAAAGAGAAGAAATGTGGGAAACCAACGAGGTAATATATGAAAGGAAATTGCACCCTCCCACCCTCCTGCACACTCTCGTGTGCACAAACACTTGCTCTGACGAGAACAAGCTTTTAAAAACACGCTGCCTCACCGCCTTAGGCGGCCACCTAGGCACCTTGGTCGTGTTGATACCTAGGCAATTAAGATTTAGGCAGTCTGGTCATGAGGCACCGGCCTAAAATTCTGACGCGCCCGACTCTGTCAGCCTCGGTCCACCATACTCTTCCTCAGCCACCTTATGACCGGTCAAGTTTATGTAAGGTTCAAACCTTAATTCTATTCACATTTCAGGTTAGGGTTAGGGTTAGGGTTCAGGCTAAATTCCTCTACTCCTAATCAGATTTGGGACGGTACCGTTTTTGATCAAGTAATACATATAAACTCTCTTACATCCAAGTATTTGTTGATTTTACTTCTTTACAAGAATTTAGATGGTTTTCACATGTGATACATGCTTATGATAGATATAACGTTGGGTTTTATCTAAATTTGATAAAGCATAACTCTTCAATCAAATCTATGTGACAACCTTGATATTTGCTATATTAGATCGGTTTTGGGTTCGGTTGAGGCTTCAAAACACTAACCTGGTTTATCACACACCACAACATTGCAATTGAGAATCCAGTCTATGTCCAGGTACTAATATTATCAGTATGATAAAAAAAAAAAAACAGAAGACATTAAACTAATGAGCAAAGTCCAAAGGATTAGTTTTGAGTAGAAATAAAAGAGTAGAAAGGTCAAACCGCCCAAACAGTCACACCGCAACACATTCTCAATCATAAACTACATGTCCGTATTAACCTACTATTGTACACCTGAAAACCTTAGCACCCCCACCCCCCCCCCCCCACCCCCCAAAACACCCCCCCCCCCCCCCCCCACACACAATTATTATGTTTTGATTCTTCTTTGAGTGAAATTATTTAAGTTGATAATGATTCCAAAGCATGCACATCATTTAAACACGAAACAGGAAAGTAAGAAACACAACAACAACAACAAAAAATTATGAAAACAGAGATTTATTGGCTTCAGCTTAACCAAGCCTACTTACGAGAAAAGATGTTAATACGAATTCAAGTAAACAAAAGAAGGTATCCTTAAACTTGAAAACTTAACCATTGACCAGAAAAGAACGATCCCAAAAAATCAAAAATATCTCTTACCACCTATCCTCCTAAGAGTTACCATAAATAGCTCAACCCCTCAGCGCTGTGTGTTTCAGAACTCACATTCTGAGCAGTTGAACGTTTCTGTACATAATGCTAAATCTGGTGTTCTGAAATTCCAAACCCATGCCAATCAAAGTTACTCAGTCACACATTTTTTATTTGTTCTGATTAGAAAAGCAACACGTGCAGCATCATTAATGGAGGAAAATTACAATGTGAACCTGATTAAAACAATCAAGAAGCCTACCTCCATTATAAATCAACGAAAATAGTCAAATACTACTAGTGACACACCTTGTTCTGTCTAAGCATTTTGAAGAAGCCTAACCATACTGTTCAGCTTTCCATACCAAGTGGCTTACTGCATTCCCTTTTCCGTTCCTCGCACTATAACATCCCGTCTTCTAGGTAACCTTAATCTTCCAACATAGAAAATGAACCCCAAAATAGTAGGAGGGAAGAATATCGTATCCAAGCCGACAATTTTAGGAGAGCCCCAAATAATAATAAATACCTCAACTAACAAGTTAGGTGTAAGTAATTACATATGGACTTCAGGTTACAATCCGATGGTCATCATCATCAAGCCCTCCCATCAGAATGGAGTATGGAGTCAGGTATGGAGTATGAGAAGGTTCAACAAGAAACGGCCATTTTATGGCTGCCAACCTGGCATTCAACCTTTAGTGTCAAATTTCTAGACAAGGTACCATAAACAAAAGATGGCATTTGCAATGAAACCTCAAAAGCTTGATGAAGGGGCATACCTACCTTTCCAGCCATATTTAAGCTCATACATCCAAGGAGCACCCTTCAAGTTCTCATAGACTAAAAAAAAGTCCATAGTAAGTGGTAATTTGATATACTTTACTATAGGGAATTAAATTTATCCACATGGCACATGAAGCCAAAGAGAGGAATAGTTGAAAAGGAATAACATCTATAGAATTGCATGGGATGGTCCTTCACTTAAATTCAGACCAACTTGCAGGTTATATTTTAAGTATGGGAACTTGATGCCAATCAGAAGATAAGGGTATGCGGGGACAAGCAATAGGGAGATGCAAATGGTCCAGATAGTATCCATATGAATTATAATCGTTTATTCATACTAATACAGCACCTTGTGAATTAAGAGTAGTTAAGGGTTCTCTATTTAGTTTGAGAACTTCATTGACATATAAATTACAAGATGGAATAAGATTTTGAGTCTTAGATTCTTAGTGCATGTTGGTTCATGGAAGTTAGCCAAGAAGTTAGAGAAATTGGGAAGAGTTCTTCAAGTCTCTTGTTTGGTATGGAGAAGTTGGAAAAGATTGGGGGAACAAAAACTTGGCCCACATAACCTTCTGCTAATGCTGCAAGTTCCTTGGCTAAGTTCCAAGTCAAGAATGAAGGAACTTGGAGAACTTAATTGCAGAGAGAGAGAGAGAGAGAGAGAGAGAGAGAGAGAGAGAGAGAGAGAGGTCCCAAAAGGTCAAATGCTTGAGTTCTTGGGTTCTGAGCTCAATTTTGTAACCAAACACAATAAGCAAAGGAAGAGGGAACAAGAACTTAAGAGAAGTTGGCCTTGAGACCCATCATATAGTTTTTCAAGTTCTTTGGCTTCATTCCATAGGTTCAAAACAACCTCTTATGCCTATTTGGTATATGAAAGTTGAGGAAACTTGGAAAAGCCAAATAATCCAAGAAACTATGTGGTGGGTCAAGTGGCCAAGTTTTGCATGTTATTGTTCTTCTCTAGACTTGTTATGTTTGGATGGAAAAAAAATTAAACTTGGAACCCAAAGAACACATTTTTTAGTATGTTCGGACCCACCTTTTCCTCTCTCTCTCTCTCTCTCTCTCTCTCTCTCTCTATATATATATATATATATATATATATATACAATGTTCTCCATTTTCTTTTAATTTTTGCTAGACATTTAGCCAAGTAACTTAGAAAACTTAAGACCTATGTGGCACAGAGACAAACCCATGTGAATCAAGTTCCACCCCCTACACATATACATCAACTTTATTTCTCCATATCAGACAAGAAAACTTGAAAAACTCTGTCTTATCCAAACTGTCTAAGTTCTTGCTCAACTTCCATGAACCAAACATGCCCTTCTATACGCTTATTTTCAGATCATGGATGAATGCCCTATATAAAGATAATCCAAGTGGTTTGTGCATTAGATCCATTAATCCAATATTTTAAGAAATTTTCCATATGAAGCTATCCTTTTAACTTTCAAATGGTGATGATTTTCTTGTTTCTCTAATACCCTTTTTTTTTGCTAGTGAGAAATTTTGGATTTTTGATACATATAGGTCTTTTCTAGAAAATATTTCTTTATGAACTCTAGTTTCGAAAAGTATTACCAAAATACGTTAGTTTCAAAATGTGATCTCTTTGTATTTTCCAAATTTACTGGTTTTAAAGAGCATTTTATTAGGACACCCACTATTTTATTCAAAGAAAAATTACAGAGAAAAATGGGTCAGCAATTGCCCACTTAATTTCCAGTCTATCCACTTGATATCAATTTATTTCCTCTCTTAGATCATAATAGGTTACATGTTTCCCAAATTACAATGTCACAAGCATCATATTGCGAGACCCAAAATGCAATTTCTTTACTTAAATTGCATTATTTCTTTTCACAGAAGTACCATTGTAAGAATACTAAAAAGAAACTATTCTTCCAAAACAAAATTATCAACAGACTAGCATGGAATAAGCTCTACATTATTTACTCACACATAAGCAGAGATTTCTAATTAATTCTAAACAAGAAGTTGCGTCAAGACCATACTCATTTCCATGACTGATTCTAAACTCCATTGGCATAGATTGAAGAATCCATAAATAAATCAAGATAATTTGAAGAGTAATTTGCTAATTATTGGGGACGAGAGAGAGAGAGAGAGAGAGAGAGAGAGAGAGTAAACCATCGATGGAGGGAGAATGGGTCGATGGGGATAGATGGGCTGTGATAAAAATGAGAACTTTAGATCTCCGGAAATAGCCATGGTTCCTTCTTCTTCTCCTCCTCCTCCTTTCCCCTTCTATGGAGCTTCCACCATTGCTGATTTATTTTTCTCGGAAGATTTGGTCAAGGCTAATTTGCACTTAAATAGTATAAACTTTAAGTGTTTGCAAGTTGCCATCATGAAATATTTTTATTGCTAACTTGCTAACATGAACTATCAAAAGTTAGGGTCCGTTTGGATTGAATTTGAGATTTTGGATTCTAAAACAATTTTCAAAAAAAAAATGTTATAAAATTGTTTTCTACAACTAAAAATCCTGATTTTGCATTTGGTTACTTTCATCTGAAAAATAATTGTAAGAAACAAAAGTTAAATATTTCGTTTGGTAAAAGTTTTTAGGATAAAACTTTTGATTGGAGACCATGTTCTAATTAACAATTTTCAAGTTCTTCTCCGACCTCACCCCAATACCGCAGTTCATCATCTCGCTCTCCCCTAGTCGCTTCACCGTCCCGACCAAGCTATCTATCACTGCTATGGTTGTTGTGAGCTCGGCACCAACGACCCCCTCTGAGCTCGACACGACATTACCGTTCACTGTACTATTCTCAGGCTCTCAGGCTCTCACCCCCAAAACCCCAACCAGTCCAACCCTACACCCACCCATCCACCACAATCAATGAAGTTCTACGCCTCTGCCTCCTCCTCCGACTATGAGATCTCCGACTCGGAGATCGATGTCGCGGTGTCCAAGTCCCTCTACGCGCTCCAGACCTCCACCAGTCTCCGGCTTAAAAACCCGAACAACACCTTTCGTCGCCCTACTACACCGGCAGGAAGAAGTAGCCCTTCCTCTACAAGGACCTCCTCTAACACGCCATCGGCATCGACGCCTCTTTCTCTCGCAATAACACCTTAAAGGTCGAGGTCGACCATTACCGACATCGAGGTCGACCACTGCCAACGTCGACCTCCTCCCACAAGAGTTCATGGAGGCCGACGTCGAGGTCGACCACTATCGTTAGTGGAGGTCGAGGTGTCGATGTGGAGGTCAACGTCGACCTCCTGACCACTGCCGACAGCAAGGTCCTGACCACTATTAACGTCGACCTACACCCACAGCCGAGCTCGAGCTTAGAGAAGAAGAGTGGTGAAGCGAGAGTTCTCGCTACTGCTGTAAGAGGAAAGCTTTTCTCTTCTCAAAAAATCCACTGAGAAAATAGATTTTTTCTTTCTTTTCTCGCAAAACAGCTTTTAAACATTGGTTTTGGGAAGAAAAAAAAATTATACCAGAAAATTGAGTGTGAGAAGCCAAAAACTTTTTCGATCAGCTTTTACGTTTAACCTCGGAAAATTGAGTTTAAATAACTAGCCAAATGGACCATTAGCATTTAGCTATCATCCATTAATTTATATCAAAGTTAAATGTCGTGTGAAAAATATACGAGTTTCTGGACAAATTTGTACCTAAGGAGGCGTTTGATATACACACAAAATTTATTCCAAACGTATTTATGATAGAAAATTATTATCATGTTTGGTTTGAGTTATAAAAAGTGTTCTTGAAAATTTTAAATATGTGGGAAAAATAATATTTCCATAAATTATAGAAATCCTATGTCTCCTAAAAAGTTAGTTATATTTATTTTCCATGGCAATAAATATGGTTAATGCCCATAGTTGGTTCGGGTTTGCTTAAGTCGAGGTTGAGTCGATACAGATTAAGTCAAGTTCGAACCCAGTCAGGTTATAATCGGGTTTGAGTTAGGTCGGTTTGGGTTTAGGTTCGGGTGTGTAATCCCTCACTCTACATGGTGGATTAGGCTGATTTGTTGGCTCGAAGGGCTTGACTAGACTTGGATTTATGCATAGAAATCATTCAGAGATCTATATGATCGTTTGTAATGCTCCGCACTAAGCGGAGGCATTATATTGGCTTCTTGGATTAAAGGTTGTTTGGATTTGAGTTGTGCGAAAAATCACGAGATTTTAGCGGTAATGTAGACTTTCTTAATTTGGTCGAATTGGATGGTTTACGGAGCATGGATCACTTATATGTATATACCAACTAAGAAGATCGTATATTACATCAAATCGTCTCTTTGAGGAATCGTTCAGTATCTGCTCAGTCAAGGCAGATTGGCTACTGATCATGATGGATGATTTTGATCATTCTTTTATTTACCTTCACACTTAATAAAAAGAAGTTATTAGTCTCTATTTCTATATGCCATGAGATTGTTTATGCTAAATAAATAACAAAAGATAAAAAAGAGTAATCGTATTGTTAACTTGCTATTTAAAAACATGGAATGTTCTACTATTATTATAGGCATGGATTATTGTATTGTTGTTATAAACATATGGAATATTGTTATAAAGATATGAAAGTGTGGAGAAAGGTTTGGGATTATTGAGTCGTCAAGTAGAAATCCTTGGATTGGGATGCGTTATGGATGTGGTACGGTATCCCGGAACTGTTTGGTCATGGTTTGGTACCACATAATAGTAGGAAATATTTAGGACCAATGGGTCGCCAATTAGAACATTAAATGAAAATTAAGATTTATCGTGGGAATGAATTCTTCTACAAGTAGATATTTATATTATTTTAATTTAATTTTGTACGATGCATATATTTTATAGTTAAATTAGTTCATACATTTTGTATGGTCATAGACAACTTGTGCACAATGTTTGGCTTTACTTCAACATGGTCTAGGATACCTGAACTGATTTGGCCTGGGAGAAAATTATGTATAATATATCTCGCGTATGAGGTATTACAGGAACTTCAATGGGGATATCTACCCAGAATAGAAGGGAACTCGCAATACAAGTAATTCGGGACCTTTATGGGGGCTTTCTACCTGCACATGAAGGACCATCGTATTACAAAAAATAGTCTAAGATGGCTCATGGTGCCAGTGACTTTCATATAGTTAGGCTACATGCTAATGTCATCTTCTTGCATGATTAATACGTTGATGCAGGAATAAATTCATGACACATTTAAATTTCATGAATCCTAACAATTGATGCATGGACACACTTATGACACATATGTATATTATGAATGATAACATGTATTGTAGGAAAGGATGGTAGCCTTGGGTATGATTCATTGTGTCAAGTGACACATTTATATTCATATATATGTTTATAAAACTGTTAACCGATGACACATTTATGTGCACATATGCATGCTTATGAATTGTTAATTAATCTTAAGGCAAGAATAGAAAGATCACTTAATAATTTATATTTTCTCACATGATTACTGTGTTGGTTTATATGAGTCGACTAGAGACCGCTCACCAGTGCACTCTCCAATGTGCTAACACTCTCCTCTATATGTACGTGAGTCACTTGGATGCAGTTCTGGAGCTCGTTTGGCAACTTGAAGATGTTCGGTTGGAAGATGTTATCCTTTTTTGTAAAGGACATAATGTATAGAACATAGTCAATTATATTAGTTTCATGAGTTGTAAGCCTTGTGGCATCCTTTATTGTAATAAAATCCAGTGTTGTAATTGAGTCATTCTTTTTGGCCTAAGAGCCATTGTAATTTTGCTGCAAATTATTAATAAAGAGAATAATTTTTCATATATTTTGTATCTATCAATTCTTTTTACTTATTTCTGCTGCACTGACTCTGTTTAGAGATATTTATATCGATCGTATTTGTTCTTGTCTTATACAAGTGAAATTAGATTTGTACGATATCACGTCCAGTAGATTTTTTTTGTTTTGCGGAACCAGGGTGTGATATAATGGTTTAGATAATGATATTACTTCCTTGGAACATGTCACGACCCGTACCTGGAAATTGGGCATGTACATACACTAACAGCAGTTCCAATTAAATTGATAAAGACTATAAAATAGTGAGTGATGAATATACATGATGGAAATATAAAACTGGTAATGTAAGAAAGCAGGAGAAACATATAATCATATCTCAATGAAATAATGAGCAGTAAGTAAGCAGGCGAATATCAGTCTCATCAAATACAAGCTGGAATAGAATAATAAGGTAAAGTAGCTAAGTGTTTGAATATTAGTTTGTTATGTGATCGGCTTGGGACTAGATCGGGCTTGCTATATATGATTAGCTATGATACATGTAAGGTCAGGCTAACCATACGCAGGGCGTAAGGTTAGCTATGATGCATGAAGGATCAGGCTAACCATATCTAGCAAGCTATGAGACATGTAATATGGTCAGGATAACCATACGTGTGGTATATGGTTAGCTATGATGCATGTAAATATGGGGTATGATCACATAACTTGCTAATACTTCTTTCGTTTCCGACTAGTATAGTAGATCCAACCATGACACGTTATGACACAGGATTCATGGAGTAGGGGGCCAACCTACTCCTGAATCGGTGTCTATACATGTACAAGAATCACATGACATGTATCACTACCAAAATATGATAAAATAGCGATATTTTTAGAGACGTTGTCATAAAATATCGCTAATGCTAAAGATTTTAGCGACTCCAAAAATAAATGTAGCTATATATCGCTGTTTAGCGACTGTACTTAGGTTTTTTTTAAAAGAATAGTCGCTATAAGCTTCTTTAACGTCGCTAAACGTCACTGAATTTTTTGATTTAGCGACGTTTAGCAATATTTTTATCGACGTTGCTTATTTTTTAATTAGCAACATTTTTAGCGATGTCGTAAACTTTTCAATTAGCGACATGTAGCGACGTTTTGTATTCAAGTCGCAGTATATTAATATATTAGCGACGTTTAGCGACGTCTATTTTAGACGTCGCTAAATTATTTTATATAGGGTTCATGATTTTATTTCCTCCCATTCTCTCGACAAAAATTTCAAAAGTCCCCCTCCGTCGAAGTCCCCTCCCCCCTAGGGTGTCCTCCTCCCTCCGGCGAAGTCCCTCCCCGCCGGCGAAGTCCCCCCCTCGCGCGGCTCCTTCCCTCCAGCATTGTTCCTTCCCTCCGGCGCAGCTGCTCCCCTCGCACGGCTGGTCCCCTCGTGCGTCTTCTCCCCTCCGACGACCTCGAGCTTCGGCTTCTCCTCCCCCTCTAGCTAAACCCTAACCCTAACCCTATCTCTCTCTCTCACAGATACGATATTTGATAGCGGAGATGACACATACACAGGCATAGACACTACATGGAATATGACACAGACACATATACTGACATGACATGTCACTGATACGACACGAGACATGACACAGAACCTAACCCTAACCCCATCTCTCTTTACTGACACGACATATGACATGATACAAACCCTAACCCAAAGCCGAGACACGACACAGACCCTAACCCTATCTGAGTTAATTAGACGCGATCTTGGGTATCAGCATCGTGTACAATACGATACAGATCTTGACTCAAGGAGAGTCGTATACATGGATATGGGAATAACTCTTCCAAGTCGAGACACGATATTAGCTTCTTTTAGAACTCGTATCCAACTTGGGTTAGAGCAGTGTCAAACCTATCATTGATACAAAAGTTCGTGTTTGGGTGGTTGTGGCACACCATTAGTGTATGTATCGAGTAACCAAGGACACAACATTACCCTCGGCCCCGATGACCCCCCGCTTCCCTCAACCCTGACGACCCCCCTCCTCGGTCAGAGGGTCAGGTAAACAATATTTGGAGTGAGTGTTATTTGGATAATATACACTACCAAATATTCACATGAGTATATACTTGAACAATGTCTATTCATCTTTGAAGAAGTATCTAGAAATGGATCTGAATTACTATCTGCGTCATCGTTCGTGGATGTACAACGGTCATCCTGATGGCATGTGCGGTGTACTGGATGAATTCATAGAGATTGTACAACAGTTCCTGTAGTTCGCCAAGGTGTTCCCTTAGTACATAGATGGTACCAAAATTAAGTGTCCGTGTGTGAGATATCATAACTTGAAATATTATCCAGAAGTGAAAGTCACATATCATTTGTACTCGAAGGGTTTCACGTCGAATTACTATCAGTGGACCGCGCATGGAGAACTTGTGTCTTTAGCTTCAAAGTCAGAATCCAGGATATACTAATCCTTGTATCCTCATGTCAGAAATCAAGTATATAACACTACAAAGTTGGAATCATAGTAGTTATCAAAATAATGGAAACTGTCAGAGAATGTACTCACATATGATCCTGAACAAAGAGGTAAAAAGGTGTCCGAACTGGTGTTGCATAAACCTATATATGAAATGGCATGTTATTTAGTGTATTGAGATGAGATACAATCTTAATTAAGTAAAAAGGAAATTTCTAGGTCAAACTATGTTATACCTAAGTTTCTAGGCCATTACTAGCCAATCTAGTTAATATTACTAAGTATTGAGTATAACTCATATATATAGTTTATATCATAAGTACCTATATGTACATCTTATGCATGTATACTAGTTATCTCTATTATTTATACTATCTTAGTATATAAATGGCTATTACTCAAAATCTTAACCTATAATCCACAATTACCTAATATCCTAACACGTATCCCAATACCTTACCACATTGCCAATAACCTACACTACCTCACTTACATAAGTATCATTGATACTCAAGTATTCCCCTTTCTAATAACTTAACATGCTAAATCGATAACACACACAAGGTTAATACTCAATACTAAATACCTTAGCTATGACACATACCCCATGGGTACCCTATGTTCAATAGTCACTTAATACCTTCACCCCACATCCATATATTACACTAACCCTCAACCAATTTAACACTCGATATACTCACTTACCTATCTTGTGTTCACTGACCTTAGTATCAGTTATTGACACAACTCAACACCACATACTACCTGTGATCATGCACATTCATACTCAGACTAATCCCTTGCCAACAGTGCCCTGCAAGCACTCACTTAAGTCGACTGCTGTTATGCCTACACGTTGTTGTTACTGCTGTGTTCATTCTAACCAGAGGGTAATTCCCTTACACTTTGTTTCCAAGTATCAGACCTCCCATTACCCTGAAATTGGTGTTACTTCCAACATGATTAAGTATGCACCAATGCCCCATGCTCTTAGAGCTACTGCTGATACCAACTGATAGCAGTGAACTGCTGCAGGAAAATACCTATAGATTTTTGTGGCTTGCAAGAGATTGCAGCATAAATCCAATCCACTTACACATGCCTCCCATTATGCATAGTCACACACTCTTTGTAATACGTTGTGAGCTTACTGTAGTCCTCATTGCAACGTACTGCATACATCTGATCTCCATCACCAAGCCTCACCTTCAGACCTATACTAACAACCATGATACACACAACTGTATAAGAAATCATGTGCTCAGTTGGACTTCTCCATGCTGTCACTGGTAAGTTATTCCCCATACACTCTCACTACACCAAGAACACTCTCAACTCTAACAAGACACTAACACAACTATATCAATACCCCAATGCACCATATCACACTTCCAATACCAAAACATCTAATACAAACACAAACCAGACATATGAGGACCCTCAACACCCACAACTTAGCAATACTAACACATACTAACATAATCATATAGGTAAACATATATAACACATATATTTATATGTATATATATACTAATTTTATCTAACACAACACTCTAATATAAGCTTATACTCATACCTTCACCAAAGCTCGAACACTTGGTGTGTACTCGAGAATTATACTGATGTTAAACTCTCTCTAACCTCCCCAACTGTAAGCACACCTATACTTAACGCAATCACATAAACACACGTGCCTATAAGCACACACATAACCAACAACAACTATATCACAGTCCCCTCGATTACCTCTACACCCGACCAATACCTCAAGCAACTACAAATAGGTCCAACAGCAACAACGACTCCCCTTAATCCTCTGTACAGTTCAGTGTCTGATTGTCCACAACCATCTCCAACACATAGCCACATTGTTGCCTGTGCATATAGCAAGTACATGCCATATGACCTACTTCTGCTGCAACACTAGTATATGATACAGTTGCAACTTTGGTGCTCGAAGTGCGATGGCACTCCCATGATACAACTGCCCCCACCAGGTCTGATGCACCAAAATAGTGCATCACTGCTGCTGCTAATTTGGGCAGTACACAAGTGTATCCACACTATTTCACGGTGGTTGTGCACTGCCCAAATCCATACTTGAATGGAACTAAGAGCCATCCACCTGTAGTACAACTAAGCTTCACCTTACTGATACTTTGATCAAGTATCACAAACCCAAATCCACACTACTCGACTGCAGCTGATACCTCCCCTAATCTGACTGCTACATAGTGTGCCATCCACCTGCCTTCAAGCATGTACACATAGTTGCATACCTTAACACAAAGACACTCTTAACATGCACACCCACACTGGTATACTGCTCGAACCTACATACAGTGTACATCAATTCTAACATCGCCTCATCCTAGCTAACCTCATGATACCAAAACCAAAATGATACTCAACTGAAATATGAACCAAATATAATATAAATATATATTAGCTACTATATAAAATAATGATAATCAAAGTAAAGTTTATATATATATATTTAAACAGACACAAAATACTAAATTAGGCTAAAAACCCTATTGAGACTATTCTACAAACACTTGATGTGCAAAATTCGTAGTTCCACCACATGAACCCTAGAAAATACTAATATAACATTCAAAAGCCTAGATCTAGTGGATTTAAATCCTCTAATACTTAGATCTACTATTAGAAGGTCATTTCCACCTATGTGAGGGTTTCTATTGGCTCTATGTAGGTTCCTACTATAAAAATTAGGGGAAAAGAGAGATTTACCTATTGGAAGTTGGATCCCAATGAATCTTCACAAATTTGTGGAAGAATGGAAGAAGAAGTGACACAAATCCTCTTGCTAATACTTCTTATTGGCTTCCTCCTTGAGCTCTAAGCACTAGTTCTCCATATGAAAAAGTTTTGAAGGTAAAATGGTATGGTAATGGTGGAATTTTGGGATTTGGTGTAAATTGGAAAATTAGGGTTTGGTGTTCATGAGGAGGTGGAGAAGATGAAATGGGGAAGAAGAAGAAGTAGTAGAAAATAAAATAAAATGAATAAATGAGGCTTGAGGAAAGGGTTTTGTCATGATGGGTTTGATCTATTTACAAGTTTACCCTTCCTAATTAGTCGTGAAGAATATTTAATAAAGAGGGTTTAATT
Organism: Iris macrosiphon; assembly: GCA_036927795.1. NCBI lineage: Eukaryota > Viridiplantae > Streptophyta > Magnoliopsida > Asparagales > Iridaceae > Iris > Iris macrosiphon. Next base: position 47,103,066 of record JAYESA010000018.1, read on the forward strand.
AAAGGGAGGTTCTAATTTGATAGAAAGGGATTATTAATTTATTCTCCCTAATTAACGAGTCAACCAAAACTAATAAATTAATTAAACCAATAGTCATGTCAATTCTAGTTGGGTCCACTTAGGTTCAGTAGTACTAAATCTAACCAATAGGCTAACTACTAACCACTAATATAATTATAGGCAATCATTAATATATAATAATATTTAACAACATGCAAAATTATAAAAATACCCATCTGAGGAAAAATAGTAGTTACAATCCTACCCTTCTTAGAAAAAATTGTCCTCAAAATTTAAGGCACCTCGTCTTCTCTCTTCTGGCCAGTCATAACATATTCATTGTAATTCTCACTATGGTCAAAACCCCCTTTTAACCATGGTCTAAGAAAATCCCATAAAAATTTATACAAGCATACAATTCTAATAACTGCTCTATATAATTCTATAAACTTGGTTACGGTCTCTATCTGTTATGATATTGAAGTCTCTATCAGGGGTTTACTACTAACTATACCAGATTACAATTGTAATTATAAGGTACTATGAATCACACAGATCAATATATGGAAGAAAAAAAAGAACATAACTTGCTACCCAACACATGTAGCATCGGTCCCCTTGACCCTCATCGCAAATAGTCCTGCTGGGGTGTCTCCCTCTGCTGGTGCGGGACAATTTGTGGTGTCGTAGGTGGCCTAGCTGGCCCCTCAATCTCACTGTCTGGAATACCTGTGTCATGCCCCGATTTTTATAGAATTGATAGTCATTCCCCGGGCGTGATACCGTGCTTGCCTAGGTTGCACAACACACAAGGCCAAGATATTTTATATAACGAGCACATATTCAGAGTACACAGATAATTGAACACAATATTAGAAACAAGAAAAAGTTCTCTTTATTGATAATAAACATCTTTTATAAACTCTTGAATAAGTACAAAAGGTTGCCAAACGGACTTACAAAAATGGACACAAAATGAGATAGTCATTCAGTACATTACATCCTTTTACTAAAACTTCAAAATCTACAGACAACTTCGGGCGAAGCTATCGCCTTTCCATGGAGCTGTATAAGGTATTGCCTTTCCACGGACCTGTATAAGATATGTGTACGAGCTCTTGGAACTACAAAACATCGCTTTAAGGGCACGATCAGGGTGTGCCAGTAGGTGGACTGGATTGGGAGGTCGCTCTAGCTCCTTGAAGGATCTCCTTGGTGCGGGAAACCTGTTAAAATAAGGGTCAGTACATCAAAATACACTGGTGAAGGTGAGCTAACCCAACTATACCAATCAATACGTTGATTATGTGAAGCATGCAAGTTATTATGTGGTCTTTCTATCTTGCCTTAGTTTAACTTACAAGCATGAAGTAGTTATGGAAATTTACTTAAATAACCATGCCACCGCTTGGTGACTTTACCTGTCCGTTTGAATCACCTGCACAATACTTACCATGATCTTTCTTGCCACGAAGACATAGTTAGCTTGTACAGTTTAAATATACGAGGGGGGGTCACTGACACGATTCCATAGTAGACGGTTTATAGTCTTGAGACTGGAATGGTATACAACGCAGGTGGCAACCCTGCTACATGTCATTCCATCCATAACAGACGACTATTCAGATAATTCCGTCTAGATCATATATGTCCCAGTGCCCCGATGACCGTCCATAGAAACCAAAAATCTTGTGCACAAGTTTTTCGTGACCAAGCGGCGTCTAATACTAGTTATCAAACGATGTTGGTTAAGGCAACACAAGCATGAGACAAGTAACATGGCATGGTCTAATTTGCATGGTCTCCCTGTTTAGTTTGTTTCATAGTAAGGTGTGTTCTATATATAGCACAATAATAGAAGAAGTATATATGTCACTACCATATTTTCTAAGAAAGGGTATTTTGGTCATTTCATAATTAATTAAATATTGTGCTTGTTGTAAATTTATTTATTGTATTATTTATTTATTATTAAATATTAGTTTATTATTTTAGACTTGTGTTAGTGGACCGAACTAGTTTAGATTAGATCCATGGACCAACATTTAATTAGAGTTATAATTTAGCCCAATAAGAAGCCCAATCATTAGGAGGAGGATTAATTAAGTCAAACCAATTAGACTAGAATCTTCCCTCCTTAATTAATTCCTTCATGACAAGCCCCAAGGGTATTCTAGATATTTCATAGTAGCTTGGGAAGGGGGAAAGGGGGCTGGCCTAGATTTAAATGGAGAGAAAATTCTCTCTCTTCATTTTTTATTTCAAATCTAGATCTAGAATTTTCTCTTCCAAATTTCTTTATCCCATATCAAATTCTACCCAAATTTCTTCCTAATTACTTTCCAAATCATTATTGGAGGCCATTAGAATAAGGAGAAGCAAGGATTTACAAGTTTAAGGCTATTTTTACTCGATTTGGAGGTTTGGAAATCAATCTCCCAATAGGTACAATTCAATTTTTTCCTCTAATTAGACTCTAAATATATGTTTTAATCATTAGGAATCACTCCATATGCTAAGGCTACCCATAGGAATTAGAATTAGGTTTATAGGAGGCCTATGGAGAAAGTTATGTGGTATTTTGTATCAATTTTTGGAGAATTTCGAGATTGACACATCTTGTATTTGTCAATAGGTCAATTAGACCAAATTACATGTGTTTGGTTGTGTATGACTAGTGTCGTATCCACAATTGGATACGTGTAGGCCATATCTCGACAATTTGGAGATACGGGTTAATTTGGGGGGTTTTCTCCGACACGGGGGTTTGAGCATGTCATATTTTGACACAGATATATAGATGAGTAGTTAGCTCTTCGTATTATTCATAATTATAATTTTAGACTTGCTCGTATCCGTTGGAATATATTTAGTTGTGTGGTGGAGCCGTATCACAAGCGTATCATAGATCTAGTGTGATACGGGTGCGATGCACTTCACGTGTTTGTTTCTTTGCAATTTAATTCATTTGCCTTGATTATAGATATTGTAATTATAATTATTATGTGAGATATATGTGTATATATATTTATATGTATGATCCATAATTATTGTTGATGTGTTGGTGATCATGGGAGAGTAGGAGTCATGTGCTTCTCTAAAATGATTATATGTGTATATATATATATATATATATATATATATATATATATATATATATATATATATATATATATATATATATATATATATGAGTATGTGTATATATGTATGTGAGCTTGAGGGAGAAGAAACCATGGAAAACAGTGAAGAAAACAATGAAAAACAGGAAGAGAAGCAATGGAAAGTAGTGAGAGAAAAGCAGTGAGAAGCACTGAAAAGCAGCAGAAAGCAGAAGCTACTGCAGCAAGCAGCAACAGCGATAGTAAGCAGCGGCAACAGCAGTTCAATAAGCAGTAGCTTATTGATAAGCAAATAAGTTGGTAAGTTTGTGTGTGTGTATATATATATATATATATATATATATATATATATATATATATATATAAGTTAGTTAATTTATTTGATAAGCTAGTAAATTAGTAAGCTAGGAATATATATATATAGAGAATAAGGGAGGTGAGATGGCACCTCACTCTAAAAACAAGGGTGGCGGTGATGTGGCACAATCTCAACCACACAAACGAGGGGAGGGGGTTAAGTGCAAATTGACAATTATGAAATGTGTGGTTGAAATTATGCCACGTCACTGCCACCCTTGTTTTTAGAGTGAGGTGCCATCTCATCTCCCTTATTCTCTCTCTCTCTCTCTATATATATATATATATATATATATATATATTCCTAGCTTACTAATTTACTAGCTTATCAAATAAATTAACTAACTTATATATATATATATATATATATATATATATATATATATATATATATATATAAGCACTAGTAAGTATTAGTTAGTATTATTTCTAGATTACCTTGAGATACACCAAGGTAATGAGAGAGGAGATATCTTGGGTACGGGTATTGAATATCTGAAGGGGTATGTTAGTATATAGTTTAGTATAGTATTGTTATAAGTTTAAATACATATTAGTGTATAGTGAGGTGTATGGGTATTAGTAATATATTAGATATTGAATTACCTTGAGATACCAAGGTAATGTCAAGGTATTGGATTTTACTCAAGGTATCGGGTTTGCATATCAAGATGGGAGTGTAGGTGGTGTGATACCGCTTTTGGTTCAAAGCCAAGGTATCCACTTAGCATTAGTTTAGTTAGGAGTATTATATATTATTGTTTGTATACATATTATAATATTTTCATATCTAATAAATTGTGTATCTTATGATACGGTATCTTGTTGGGTTCCTAGTATCCTAGTATTGCTAGCATGGCCTAGTTACATAATGTATGGACCCAATATCCTAGAGATAGACTCATACAACCTAAAAATAGTTAGTTTGACTAGTTTGACTGTTTTGACTTAGAAATGGCTTTATGACCTAGAGCTTGGCTAGTTTAACTTATTTTCATTCTAAAACCTTGTATTGATATAATATTCCATATTTAGGTCTCCGAGGCACCGTACTTGACATCTTTGATACTGTTTACCGGATTTCAAGCGAGTACATTTTCTGATAGTTTTTTATTTATGATATCCTCTATGTCTCTTGTATATTGTAGATATTCTTGATTTTTTGACACGATAGTTACACGGATTGGTATATCCGAATCTCGTCATGAGATGTTATTCCTTGGTATTTATGGTGTATCTTGTGCAAGCCTTGTTTCTTGTTCTTCTTGTACATGTACAGACATTGATTCTTGGGGAGACTAGCTACCTACCCGGTAAATCCTGTGTCATAACGTACCATGGTTGGATCCACTATACCAGTCGGGGGCGGAGAGTATTTAGTGTAGATATGTGATCATACCCTCCTTGTGCATGTCTTGTTGCTTGAATAGTATTAATCATACATCGCTCGTATGATTAACCAGGCCATAATCCTTGTGCAAGTTCCCAAGCCGATCACATGTTAAAGCTGGTACCCACTCACTCAGTAGTAGTATTTCTTGTTCATTCTTATGATGCTCATTCCTGTATTTATTTCCAGTATTTCTATATTGCATATCTCTTGTACCTTTATATTGTATCTTGTATATTTGCTCTATTTATTGTTACATAGTTTATATCATTTATTAGAACTGCTGTTAGAGATGTACTTTGCTACTTTTTCGACTGGATATATTTTCCAAGATGACACTGAGGAGTGGTACCCCACTCACTATGGGCCTCAGGATGTCGTAGGCTTAGAGCTAGAGACCTTGGCTCAGGAGGGTCTCATCCCGATTGAGACAGATGACCCAGGACTCGTAGCACAGTAGTTAGACTCTTTTGTACTGGATTTGTCTCCAGCTTTGTTATTAGTATTTCTTTGATATGACTCATTGGATATTATTTGTCTTGTAAGCTGTATTATGACTCTTCTGTTCTTTTATCGTATCTGTGCGTTGTTCCATCTAATAGATCTGTGATTGATTATATTCATATTACATTGGTGGCATTATTATATCTTGATTGCTAGATAGATAGTTTATCCAAACAGCGTTCTACCGCCGATGTTGCGGCGTAGGCTGGACGTTATTCACTACTCGTGCCCCTACATCGGGTGCGGGTCGTGACAATATATATTCTAACTAGAATTAAAACATGATGAAAGAATATTCTAAGCAAACTAGCATGCAACAAGGTAACCGTTCACAAGCTGATTGACAAGCATAAAGCAATCCAAGTATATTCCTTTTTATCTTGACATATTTTAGTTATTATAGTATCGTTTGATCAGAACAATCAAGAAGGCGAAATTTCAGATCTGAAGACTTGAAAGAAGGATCAACTAATCGAATTATAGCCACTCATAAGTTGGTAGGGAGAGGAAAGGAAAGAGGTGCTTCAAGACTCCACTCGCATGACGCTTACTGCATGATCACCTGCATTGCGACAAACAGATAATCAATACCTCTTTTCCTCTTTCCAAGATCAAAAAAAAAATATAGTTCAACAAACGAAAGTAATAAAATCCATCAAAACCATTCAAGAAAAATACAAATCCGAAAACTAACTCAAAAGCACGAAAGCAACAAGGCGACAACGAAAACTAGGCAAGAAAACTTGCAGCGGAGAGGTCCCTCTTAACTCTTTCACTAAGTCCATCCTTGGGGTTTAGAAACACATCATAGAAATCTGCCACAACGGAAGAAGACTAAACGTTTGCACAATCCCGCTGTGTGTCTCGAACCGACGCTAAGTATCTCTCACATCCAGAGTGTAGCATCCGCCGAGCTAACATCGCAGAAATTACCATGCACGTCTTTGACGCTCCTGTTCCTGAACTACTCGTGTAGCAGAATTTGGCCTCTCCAGGTAGACGAAAGATGACTAATTTCTCTGCATATTCGATAGTTGTCGAGCAAGCGCAGAGCCAATCCATCCCCAAGATGATGTCGTAATACCGAACATCTAGGACCAACACATTGAGCGACGGTTTTCTTCCTCCAATACAGACATGATCGCCCTAAAATACTGAACGAACATGTATTTGTGTGCCCGAAAGGGTGCTAACACTAAGGTCTAGATATAACGGTGTCATCACTATCTTGTTTTCTATGACAAAAATTATGGATATAAAGCTATGCGTAGCACCCGAATCAAATATCACGCGACCAGGTATGTTATTAAAAAACAATATATCTGACACAACGGTATCCGAAGCGAGGGCCTCTTCCCATGTCAAAGTATACACCCGACCTTGAGCTTGACGACGCTTTTGTTGCAGCATGGCTCGGTTGGCTTGATATGCTGGAGCAGGATTTGGATATTAAGGGCAGAGATTATAGTGGTGCAGACAGTTCTTTGATTGGTGGCCTTGACCACCACAGCTGAAGCATAACCCATTCTTGAAGTGACAGTCGTTAATGGTGTACCCTGGTGTCACGCCTCAGTCCCAAAATACGTAGGACTAGGAACACGTAAGCATGCCAGTCGTATGTATATGGCAACTCCAATATATGGATACCATAATACATACGTACGTTGTAATATGAATATTAACTCACATGTGGTATATATATAGTCTCAAGTCACAGAAATACTAATCTCATCCACACAACAAGTCATAGAAAAGAAATAACTAAACTAGAATAATGAGTCTGAATAATCCAAAATAATAGTCGGGTGGAGACAAATCCACTACCAATGACTATATCAATACTAAAATGAGGGAGAAGGGTAAATCTCTAATATAAATAAAATGATGGTATAAAGATATCAGCGAAGCGATCCATCACTAGAGATAATCAAAGATGCTCAGAAGGTAAGACTTCCTCGGAAGAGATAAGTAGTAAGTCTTGATCCGTGCTCCTGCGAATAGTCATGAAGATCTACACCTGTAAAGGGACCAGGTCCTCAGAGGGACGTAACAAGATACATAGAAGCATGCCAATTTGAATACAGTAAACATGCAATATAGACAAAATATATAATTATGCTGTACAAGACAATCTATATGAATGCATAATGAGGACAATTTTTCGACGTATGGGCATGGGTAGGCTACTCGATCTAAATCTCACAACTCACACACACGTCAGGGGATATCAGAAATCGACATACCAATGGGGTAGCGACCAGCACGACACCAAAAATCGACATACCTCAGGGGTAGCGACCAACGCGGCACACTACCATAGTGCGTGCTAGATACTACGACTTACCAGAGTGGTTATAGCCCATACGCCTACTAATTGTCCTCTCATGATACTAGGTGTCAAGTGTGTGTCAACATATATAATATATAGTAATGACTGAAAGAAACTACACATGCAATGAATATACAAAAATATAATAAGCATGTAAAGTACTGTAAGTAATTTGGCAAGGTATCTTGCCTGGCAAGGAAGATGCAAAGTGTAACGTCCAGGAGTCAAGCACACAGGATCAGAAACTACGACATCAGAATAAAAGTCTTCGGATGCTGAAATAAACATCACCAACGTTCCCAGAATAAGCGAGATAGCTAAAAAACACTACCCTTTCATCCAATTTGGACACAAGGGCAAAACGGTAATTTTGGGTCAAAGCGGACTCCACATGTGGGCCACTTTGCACCGAAAAGCGTGCCAAGGATAAAAGTCTCTAAATGGAATAAATTATAGGTCAAACCAAATCTAAACGTCAATACAAACTCAATGGTACGTCCAATTTTGAATTCTGGTGAGTCGTACACAAATTTGCCCAAAAAGTCAACCGTGGGGCCCACAAATAGGCGACTCGGTCAACTATCTCAGAATTGAGTGAAACTTGGGTCACAGGACCAGCGCGATGCCATGAATCCAATGACATAAGGTTCATCACATTCTGATGAGCGTACACTAAATGGTGTGGTGTTTTGTAAAAGTTGCGATACGGGACCTTTTTACGGATACAGAGTGATTCTGACGCGCACACACGTCCAAATCAGTTTCCGCGAAAGTCCACACGTCAGGATATACCATACGCCCCTTTTGGTGCAATTGGTATGCGACGAGGCGGTCCCGTTTGGCAGAGCGCACTCCGTATCATAATTTTTAATATTTTAAAAGTCAAGTTTTTAGTCAATTTGGAGTTTGAATAATTTTACACATAGAACAAATTAACAAAAACTAAAAGAACAAAAAAATTCTCTGTTATATGGAGAAGAAAAAAACTTTTTAATTTGTTTTCGAAAATATTAAACAGGTTGATGGCAAATTGAGTGTGAACATGGGGGTTTGGGTTGAAGTTTCTGGACTGTTTTGTTCAGTTTTTCGATTATTTTTCGGTCGAATTTTCGACCAATCCGGGACACGAAAACTCATGTCGCTTGAATGAAAATCCTAGAGGGTTAGGTTGTGAATGTATACGAATAAACCGCACGTAAAAAGGATGAGAGATGATAGAGTTACATCACCGTGAAGATGGGTCCAAAACTGGATTGTGCGCATGCGCGGTGCGTACACGCGGGGACGACGACGGCGGTCGGCCGGCGGGGTACGGCGGCGCTGCATGGCGGCACTGGTCGGCGGGGTGGCGGCGCCGGCTGGGCTGAGGTAGGGTTAGGGTTTGGGTATTAGGGTTTTGAGTTGGGTTTAGTATACATGTATGTATATACATAAAAGGGAGAGGGGGAAGAGTTACTGGGAGATGGGGAGAGTTCGGATCTGGGGAGAGGGTGCGCTGGGTAGGGGGGTTTAATAGGATTAGTATTGTTAGTTTAGTTAAGGAGTTGATTAGTTAGGAATTTTTTTGTTGGGTTTTTAGTATTAGGGTTTTAGGTTTTTATTTATATATTCTTTTCTTTTCTTTTCTTTTTCTTTTTCTTTTTCTTTTCATTTCATTTCCTTTCCTTTCCTTTCATTTCTTTTTATTTTCTTATTTATTATTATTATTATCATTATCATTCTTATTATTCTTATTACTATTTATTATTACCAATATTATTATTATTAATATTATTACTATTATTATTATTATTATGACTATATATATACTAACATATATATATATATATATATATATATATATATATATATATATATATATATATATATATATATATATATATATATATATATATATATATATACATTTATAGATGATGCTAAAAATTCCAAAAATAATATTTACACACAAAATAAATTCTAAAAAATTTCTTTGTAAGGTTTTAACAAATACTACACTCAAAATACTTTATGAAATATTTTATAATTAATAGTTAGATATTTATTTAGTTATGAATCAAATAATTATATTATCTAATTAACTAAGTAATTAATTTAATGGTTATCCACAAAATATAAAATTATAAATAATATGTAGTCTTACAAAAAGGGAATGTACCTAATTTGGCACGAGAAATTATGGGATGTTAATTGTAGGAAGTTTAGATAAAAAAATAACCACAAATAAATTATATATACATAATATATAATATTTACTAATTAATCTATGGTTGTTACTCTAATGTCATACTAACACCAAGGAATTGAATTTCTATTCCACGAAGGGATCTAACAGGTAGTGTCTCTTCTGTAGGCTACTTTCTACGAAGGGCGATACAGATTTTGGGGTCATCCTATATTATTAATGTCCAAACCATGGTCAAGTGTCCTAATAAAATTATTGGGTTTTATTTGGTTTAAAAATAATCTAAAATAAATACAAGAAGTACAAAATACATACAAAATACCTATTTTTTGGTGAGGGGGTTTACACCTGGTTTATTAAAGTGTGTACAACATGGCCCTGCATTCCCTTTCTGTTGACCGCCGTTATTTAGATGCTTTGGAGCGGTGTTTCCTCTCGTGTTGCTAGGGTGCTTGTGACTGGAAGTATACACAATATCGGTAGCAACTAGAGGATACTACGGTTTAAGAAAAATGGCATGATTGAGAACTTCCCTCATAGTCGGATATTAGGGAACGACCGCATGCACATGGATGGCAGGTCACAGGCCGCCTTCAAAATATCTTGTATGACTCACCGCATCAGGTAGGTAGGCGCTTGCAAATTTGGCGAGCCGAATAAATTCAGCGGAGTACTGCTTCACTGTTATATTGCCTTGACTAAGCTGCACGAACTCGTTCTCATTTTTTTGACATACGGGAGGTGGTATGAACTCCTCTTCAAATGCGCAAAGGAAGGTAGCCCACGCGATCTTCTCCTCTTCAACGTTTGCGGAGAGATCTTCGATGCATGTCCTACCAATCGTGTGTGTTCGAACGGAGCTACAGTTGGACACACGCAAATTGCTTCTTCTCAGGTACCTCTAGCAATTTGAAGTGGTCCTCAAGATTTGCCAGCCAATCTAGAGCCACGACCGGATCCTCAGTCCCCCGAAAAGATGTATTGTAGACCGTTTTGAAGTTGGCAAAGTTGAAGGTAGTTACATCCTTATTCTTTAGAGTTTGAGGTATTTCGACTTCAGGCGTTGGTCGCTCCACCAGTGCCGCTAATATCATTGCAGAATGGTTGGAGACTAAGGTCTAAACAATCTGCTGCAGGGCATCTACCTGCTTCCTATGGACTGTAAATCGTGCTTCAAGATTGCTTTTGAACTTGCTCTGACGGTCCTTCGCCTGCTTCTCGGCTCGCTCATAGCAAGCCTCATCCCTCTATTGGCTTGCTTCCAGCTTTCACATCATTCGCTCAATCGGGTCGACAAGGGGCAGAGCTCGTTGGCTTTTGGAACTTCTCGAGGTGCCAAAACTACTTTCCTAGGCTTGTACCTCTCCTTGTGCTAGCGCTGTTACTTGCGCTTGAGTCATTCCTTCAAAGGAAAGTAATTTGCATCAGGCTCATAATGTATTATGGACTCACTAAATTGAACATATCTCATTTTGGCCAAATGATTTCAAGATTTTGCATAGGGAATAGATCGTTAAAGAAACTTTTTTGACACAAGGGTCAAAGGAACTTGAAGATGTGCTCTGATACCAATATGCCATGCCCCAATTTTTTTGGAATCGATAATCGTCCCCCGGATGTGATATCGTATGTGCCTAGGTTGCACAACACACAATGCCAAGGTATTTTATTTAAAGAGCACATATTCAGAGTACGCAAATAATTGAACATAATATTGGAAACAAGAAAAAGTTCTCTTTATTGATAATGAACATCTTTTATAAACTTTTGAACAAGTACAAAAGGTTGTCGCACAGGCTTACCAAAATAGACGAAAAATAAGATAATCGTTCGGTATATTACATCCTTTTACTAAAACTTCAAAAGCTATAGACAACTTCGGGCGAAGCTTTCGCCTTTCCATAGAGTTGTATAAGTTATGTGCCCGAGCTCCTGAAACTTCAAAATGTCACTTCAAGGGCACGATCAGGGCGTGCCGGTAGGTGGACTGGATTGGAAAGTTGCTCTAACTCCTTACAGGTTCTCCTTGGCACAAGGAACCTGTTGCAACGAGGGTCAGTACATCAAAATACACCGGTGAAGGCAAGCTAACCCAACTATACCAATCAACACGTTGATTATGTGAAGCATGCAAGTTATTATGTGGTCTTTCTATCTTGCCTTAGTTCAACTTATAAGCATGAAGTAGTAATGGAAATATACTTAAATAACTATGCCACCGCTTGGTGACTTTACCTGCCCGTCTGAACCACCTGCACAACACTTACAACGACCTTCCCTACCACGAAGATATTATTAGCTTAGACAGTTTAAATATACGAGGGGGGTCACTGGCACGATGCCATAGTGGACGGTTTATAGTCTTGAGATGGGATTGGTATGCAACAGAGGTGGCGAGCCCTGCTACATGCTATTTCATCCATAATAGATGACTATTCAGATCGTTCCATTCGGATTAGATCGGTCCAAGTGTCCCGATGACCGTCCATAGAACAAGAAACCTTGTGCACAAGTTATCCGTGACCAAGCGGCGTCTAATACTAAGTTATTAAATGATGCAGTTTAAGGCAACACAAGCATGCAACAAGTAACATGGCATAATCTATTTTGCATAGTCTCTCTATTCAGTTTGTTGCATAGTAAGGTGTGTTCTATACATAGCACAATAATAGAATAAGTATATATATTCTAACTAGAATTAAAACATGATAAAAGAATATTCTAAGTGAAGTAGCATGTAATAAGGTGACCGTTCACAAGTTGATTGACAAGCATAAAATAATTCAAGTATATTCCTTTTTATCTTAACATTGTTTAGTTATTATAGTATCGTCTGATCGGAACAATCAAGAAGGCAAAATTTTAGATGTGAAGACTTGAAAGAAGGATCAACTAATCGAATTATAGCTACTCACAAGTTGGTAGAAAGAGGAAAAGAAAGAGGTGCTTCAAGACTCCGCTCGCGCGATGCCTACTGCACGATCACCTGCATTGTGACAAACAGATGATCAATGCCTCTTCTTCTCTTTCCAAGCTAAATACGTCGCTAAATATGTCGCTAAGTATGTCGCTAAATACGTCGCTAAATTGCTGATATGGTAGTATTTGCAAGGTCAATGTAACGTCGTTAAATGTGTTATAAAATGTCGCTAAATATAAAAAAATTTAGCGACGTATAGCGACACAAAACTCGTCGCTAATTTAACGATGTTGCGTCGCTAAACGTCGATAATATAAACATTTTTAGGGACGCCAATACATCGCTAGAAAATGTCGCTATAGCGACGTTTTGCGACATTTTTCCTGTCAGCGACTAGCTTAAATGCGACTTCATTGAAACATCGCTAATTATGTCGCTAAATTTTTTTAGCGACATTTTTATGCCATTTAGCGATATTTTCTGACGTCGCTAATTTGCCTTATTCTGGTAGTGATACTCTTAGAGCTACTGCTGATACCAACTGATAGCAGAGAACTACTTCTGGAAAATACCAACAGATTTCTGTGGCTTGCAAGAGATTGCAGCACAACTCCAATACACTTACACATGCCTCCCATTATGCACAATCACACACTTTCTGTAATACATTATGAGCTTACTGCAGTCCCCATTGCAATATATTGCATACATCTGATCCCCATCACTAAGCCTCACCTTCAGACCTATACTAAACACCATGATACACACAATTGTATCAGAAATCCTGTGCTCAATTGGACTGCTCCATGTCTATACACTCTTACTACACCAAGCACACCCCCTACTCTAACAAGACACTTACACAACTATATCAATACCCCAATGCACCATATCACACTTCCAATACCAAAACATCCAATACAAACACAGACCAAACATATGAGGACCCTCAACACCCACGACATACCAATACTAACACACACTAACATAATCATATAGGTAAACATATATAACACATATATTTATATGTATATATACACTATTTTTATCTAACACAACACTATAATATAAGCTTATACACATATCTTTACGAAAGCTCGAACACTTGGTGTGCACTCGAGAATTACACTGATGCTAACCTCTCTCTAACCTCCCCAACTGCAAGCTCACCTATACTTAACACAATCACATATGTACACGTGCCTATAAGAACACACACAAGCAGCAGCAACTACATCACAGTCCCCTTGGTTACCTCTATACCCGACCAATACCTCAAGCAACTACAACAGGTCCAATAGCAACAACAACTCTCCTCAATCCTCTACACAGTACAGTATCCCATTATCCACAACCATCTCCAACACACAGCCACATTGTTGCCCGTGTACATATCAAGTGTAGGCCACATGACTTACTACTGCTGCAATATTAATATCTGATACAGTTGCAACTCTGGTGCTCGAAGTATGATGGCACCCCCATGATACCACTACCCCCACCAGGTCTGATGCACCAAAATGGTGCATCACTGCTGCTGCTGATTTGGGCAGTGCACAAGTGTATTCACAATGTTGCAAATCCACTCTACTCGACTGCAGCTGATACCTCCCCTAATTTGACTGCTACTTAGTGTGACATCTACCTGCCTTCAAGCCTGTACACATAGTTACATACCTTAACACAAAGATACTATTAACATGCACACCCATATTGGTATACTGCTCGAACCTACCCACAGTATACACCAATTCTAACATCACCTTATCCTAACCTCATGATACCAAAACCAAAATGATACTCAACACAAATATAAACCAAATATATTATAAATATATATTAGCTACTATATAAAATAATGACAATCGAAGTAGAGTTTATATATATCTAAATGGACACAAAAACACTAAATTAGGCTAAAAACCTATTGAGACTATTCTACAAATACTTGATGTGCAAAATTCGTAGTTCTACCACATGAACCCTAGAAAACACAAATACAACACTCAAAAGCCTAGATCTAGTGAATTTAAGTCCTTTAACACTTAGATATACCATTAGAAGGTCATTTTCACCTATGAGAGGGTTCCTATTGGCTCCATTTGGGTTCCTACCATAAAAATTAGGAAATAAAGATATTTACCTATTGGGAGTTGGATTCCAATGAATCTCCACGAATTTGGGGAAGAATGGAAGAATAAGTGACACAAATCATCTTGCTAATGCTTCTCCTTGGCTTCCTCCTTGAGCACCAAGCACTAGCTCTCCATATGAAAAAGTTTTGAAGGTGAAATTGTATGGTAATGGTGGAATTTTGGGATTTGGTATAAATAAAAAAAATTAGGGTTTGGTGTTCATGAGTAGGTGGAGAAGATGAAATGGGAAAGAAGAAGAAGTAGTGAAAAATAAAATAAAATAAATGAGGCCTAAGGAAAGGGTTTTGTCATGATGGATTTGATCTATTTACAAGTTTGCCCTTCCTAATTAGTCATGAAGAATATTTAATAAAGAAGGTTTAACTAAAGGAAGGTTCTAATTTGACAGAAAGAGATTATTAATTCATTCTCCCTAATTAATGAGTCAACCAAAACTAATAAATTAATTAAACCAATGGTCATGTCAATTCTAGTTTGGTCCACTTAGGTTAGCACTAAATCTAACCAATAGGCTAACCACTAAACACTAATATAATTCTAGACAATCACTAATATATAATAATATATAAAAATATTTAACAACATGCAAAATTACAAAAATACCCTTCTGAGGAAAAGTGGTGTTTACATAACCTCAATTGATTCTCTTCAACTCTAAGTAGCTTCCGTGATCAAAGTCTTTTGACCCTCTTGATATTCTGTGGAATGTTCTATATAATAAGTCTATATATGTTATGATTCTTATGTGGATATTTTGTTGATTAGCACTGATTCCAAAGAGCAGTAGCATATGATTTTAGAGGATCGCATGAATATGATATTTGGAAAGGGTAAATTGAATATTGGATGATCAACATGATATCATTAGAGGTACTACAATAAGTTGTGAGTATTGTTATTGCAAGTTAGGAAGAAAGTGTGCCAAAACTTTAACGAATAGAAAAGAGGTAAGTTTTTCAATTGGAATGGTTATAAGTTGATTTCAAGTTATTGGCAAGTGGTAGGGAAATGTATGCTATGTTTGTGGTTATTGGTATTATCGTGTTAAGGATTATTCGAAAGGGATGATAACTTAGTGTATGTAGAACGAAAATTTGTGTGCTAATAGCTTATCTTCCTTAGTAGTGTATTGATTATCCCTAGCGTTGTTGTAAACCCCCTCCCCTAAAATCCTTGTAATATTTTTTTCTAAAATAGTTAAATTCATTATTTTACTCATGAGTTAAATTTAAAACTCTACTAATTATTTTTATCCTAAATATCAATCTCTAGATAAATATCAATCTGTATTTATATAAAAATATATTATATATATATTATATATATATATAATATGTAATCGTTCATGGTTAAATATTAAATTAATTTATATCAATACTTCTTAAATAAACTAACTAAGGACTGTAATTCCTTAATTAAATATCAAATTTAATACAATATACCATTATTATTTTTAGTAACTATGTAAAATTGGGCAAGAATACATTCCTAAAAATCCAAGTTATGATAGGCCAAGACCTAACCAAATAACTAAACAAAATTTTCATTAGGCCTTAAAAACTAAGTAAACTAAATATAATCCTTTTGGCCTTAAGAAATGAAAAACTTATTTTCTTGTTGGGCTTTAAAGATAAACAAATTCAATAGATTTAGAATAAATTTAAATTTGTGGGCTTAACATGAGTTAAGCCTTTGGGCCAACTCTCTCTCTCTCTCTCTCTCTCTCTCTCTCTCTATATATATATATATATATATATATATATATATATATATATATATATATACTAGGATGGCTATCAGGCTTCCTTGGAGATCGCTAAAGTATTCAAAGGATTCTACATCGACTATGTGTCCTGTCTGTAGAATACTGAAGCAAATTCATTTGCAGGATTGGCAGCTTCGCTTGTTGTCCGAACTAAAATTGAGTATCAAGTCGCCAGTTATTCAGTGTCAAAAAAAACAAAAATGGAATTTGAGCCCTACGATTGGAGATTCATGTTCATAGATTTTTCTCTATACGGGGATCCTGCCTGAAGAGCCCTTGGAAGCAGCATCCACCAAAAACTGATCACTGCGTTCCTATAATGACTCTGTCACCAAGATGTTGTACCGACGATCCTACGAAGGGGTCTTACTTCGATGCTTATCAAACATGAAAGAAATAAAATCTCTCAATGAGGCACACTATGGTACCTATAGTACACATCAACTTGGCCCCAAAATACATGATCGTTGGCATATGGGCTACTATTAGCCTACTATATCTATAGATGTTATAGAGTATGCAAATAAATGCAAACCATGCCAGTTCCATGCTAATTTCATCCATCAACCATCGGAACTGTTATATCCAACAACCACTTCTTTTCCCTTTAAATCTTGGGGCATGAAAGTTGTCAGCCCTATCAGCCCACCAATGGTAAAAGGGTATGGATTCATTCTCGCGGTGACTAACTACTTCTCTAAATGGAGTGAAGCCATACTGTTGGTTAAACTAAAAGCTTCAAACGTTGTTAGCTTTCTGAATTACCATGTGATATATCGTTCAGAGTCCCTTGACATAGTATCCATGACAACAATCCCCAGTTCGTAAGTCATACATTCCTTTGATTCTACGATACATTCAGAATTTAGAATATCACTTCAACAACTTACAACTCGACGGTAAATGGATTAGCAGAAGCCTTGGCAATTTTCAAGCTACTGAATAAGTTTGTCTCATCAAACAAACAAGATTGGAATAAGACTCTCACAGAGTATTTATAGGCTTAATGCACTACATTTCGAATACCAACAGGTAAAATACCTTAATCTCTGGTGTACGAAAGTGAAGCTATAATCCTGCTAAAGATCCAGATTCTGTCTTTTTGTATGAATCTGGTTACTAAGATAACTACTAAAGATAACAACTGTTGACGTTTGTAAGAGTTAGAGGCACTCGATGAAACGCGACTGACACAATAACACATCAAGTTATATCAGGCACGCATCTTCAGAGCCATCAATAAAAGAGTTAAGGAGATAACCTTCCAAGTTGGGGACCTAGTCTTTAGAGTAAGAAGGCCTATGGTCATGTTGCACAAGAGCAGAGGAAAATTCTAGGCCAAATATGAAGTCCCCTTTGTAGTGGAATTGGTGTTTTCCAATGGCATTTATTGCTTAGCTACGAAAAATGATGATCCACTGATGATGCCTATCAACGGAAAGTTCCTAAATAAGTACAATATATGACCCCACCTGAGTCATAGTACTTCTACCCATAACCAAAATCCTCACCCCTTCGCTTCTCTCTGTCTAATCCCCAAAGGGTTAATAGATTCCTAACAATCCCATTTTCAATAATTATGCTCGTCCCTCAGAGACTGTCACGCCACTCCCAAATTAAACGGGACTAGGTCACGTAGCAATGTCTAATTATGTACCAAGTGAACTCCAGTCTAGCTTGAATATGTATAAACTGTTCTGAAAGGGTCACTATCTAGGTAACATAATAAATACATCTATGCTTCAATCCACAAGAATACAAAATATAAGAACAGATAATATATATCATGGTGTGCACCCCATATAATACTTTTCTGAATAGACTCAAAATAAACAATATAAGTCTATAAATACTAAGCTATAACAACAGATAAATAAGAAATAAGAACAAGTATTTGTAACTACGAAAGATATGATAGAAGCATCTAATCATAATACCTTCATAATGAGGCAATGCTCATCAACAACTCTAGAAGGACACAACGACAATCAACACAGCAAATCTGGAAGAAAACCATGTCCTCAAAGAGACGTAACAAGATACATAATATACATACTGTATAAATTGAATTAAAATCATAAAGTATGTAAGGGTGTTTTTAACCGCCTAACTATACAATTTAGATGACAACTTTCGTACGTATGTGTAGAATTTAGGCTATCTCAAATCACTCACGTAACTCAAGGCTAGTAGTATACATATACAGTCAATCAGTCATCTATAACCGTCTGTAATGATCCATGAACGTCAGAGGACATCTGCATAACTCATCAAACCCCATAGATCCATCTAGAGACTATGGTATACCAATTTGTCTATTCCATAGGCATAGTGACCGTCCACCCCCCTCATATCCCATACTGACCAAGTTATATCCACAATATGTCCAGTTTGTAACTGCTTGAGTCTCTAGAACACTAATCATAGAAGTTATATTTTTAACCATCACACGTCCCATATGTATCGATGATAAGTCAGATACCATGGTCTGTGTCCTATCATGAATATCATACCATGTCAGGTGTGTGTCAAGGTCTTAGAGATATGAGAATACCCCACAAGTATATGGTAGTCTGCTAGCAACTAAGTTGATATATATGAGGTAACATTAATCTAGTGAGCCGACGAACACCGTCGGTCGCACCCAAGTCTATCTTAGACGCACAATTTATATTAATACAAGTAATCATAATCATGTAACATAAACTGAATCAAAAGCATAAATATAAAATAAAATAGTAATATAGTAAGGTATACTTGTATAGTCTCCAGGAAGAGTCTAGACTATGTCTAGGCATAAACTCGACAAGTCAACTGTAGCAGAAAAGATAGAATTTTGATGAACATCTCTGATTGCTTAAATAAATATCATCAATATTACCAAAATGAGAACTATAAGTCCAATTTGGACACAGGGACAAAAATGGTAGTTTTAAATTAAAATGGGATCCACTAGTGGGCCTATTTTGTACCAAAAATGTGCTAGAAATTGTAGCGCCCCGTTCTCCCGGTGCGGAGATCGCGGCTAAGAAACACAAGACGGTATCGTTCGATCGGGATAGATTGAATTAAGAACTCGTCCTCGTTATGGATTTGTTTCTTCGGAATCGATTCCCATATTCAGTGGACTGTGCCCCAAGGATCGGCTTAGCGGCAGAGTCAGGAGGGACCTCTCAGCTGCTATCTTTTATTGCCTCGGTTTTCGATATCGCTTGTTGCTTTCGTGCTTTGAGTTGGTTTTGGGATTTGCTTGTTTTCCTTGAACGATTTTGATGGTTTTCATTGTTTTCGTTCATTGACTTGCACTTCTATTCCGAGACTTGGAAAGAGAGGAAGAAGGATTAATCGAGCTGTTCGTGTGCAGGTGAACGAGCAGTAGGTGGCTTGCGAGCGGAGTCGTGAAGCGCCTCTTTCCTTCTTCTTTCCAAAATCTAAGTGAGTGGCTACCAACCCGATTAGCTAGTCCTGCTTCCAAGCTTCACAGCTAATCAATCTGCACTCTTCCTTGCCCCGATCAAACGATACCAAGAAATAATAAAAAGAAACCAAGATAAAAGAAAATAGACTTGGTTTATATGCTTGTCAATAATTTCATGAACGGATACTTAACTGCATGCTTGTTCGTTTGGGAATGGATCATGAATTGCTTGTTTTGTACAAACGCTTGTCTTGTACTCTTGTTGCCTCAACTACAGATTGTTACTTGTATGTTATTCGATCATGGACAACTTGTGCACAGGGTAACGGTCTTGCGGACGATGCTGAGGCACTGGCATCGATCCGGTCCGGGCGAGACCTATTGTTTAGTCTCTTGTTCTGGGCGGAATGGCTTGTAACGCCCCTTGTACTTTCGTTGCACGCCATTCTCGTCAAAGACTATCGTCCATTATGGCAACCAAGCCAGTGATCATCTTGTATATTTAAACCTGTTGCAAACTAACTTGTGTCTTCGTGGCAGGGAAGGCATGGTAAGTATTGTGCAGGTAATTCAGACGGTCAGGTAAAATCCACCTAACGGTGGCACGTTCATTTCAGTAAATTCAATATGCTGTTTACTTGTAAATAAACTAAGGCAAAATAGAAACCCACAAAATATGCATGCTTCACTAAACAATGTGTTGATTGGTATAGTCAGGCTAGCTCGCCTTCACCAGCATGTTTCGATATGCTGACCCTCGTTGAAACAGGTTCTCCGCACCAAGGCGAACCGAGCGAGGAGCCGAAGTCGTCTACCCGATCCAGTCCAACTGTTGGCGCATCTTCACCGCGCCCCCTGAAGCATTTGAAGACAGGAGCTGCAACTCTTCATACACAAATGCAGCTCCGTGGCAAAGCTATCCTCCAGCCAGGAGGTCTTTATCATTTTGAGTTTATAAAGGGATGTAATGTACAGGACTGCTATCTTATTTTGAGTCATCTCTTTTGTAAGCCGTTCGGCATATTAGCTAACTCGTTCAAGAGTTTGTAATAGATGTTCATTATCAATAAAGAGAACTTTTCTATGTTTCAAATCTGTGTTTCAATTTATCTGTGTACTCTGAATATGTGCTTGCTATGCAAATCATTAAAGCCTTGTGCGGGCGCAACCCCAGGCCCGCAAGGCGGTCACGATTCGGGGGACGCCTCAAGTGATTCTACAGAATTGGGTCGTGACATAGTGGTATCAGAGCACAGATTCAAAGTTTCTTAGACTTCGTGCTGGAAAAGTTTCTTTAACGATCAAATTCCTATGCTAACTCTTGAACTCGCTAGGCCAAAATGAGATACGTTCATGCAATAAGTCCATAATACATTATGATCCTAATGAAATTTACCTTCTTTTGAAGGAGTGGCTCCAGCGCAATCTGCAGCGCAAACACCGGACGAAACGCAAGGCCAAGGAAGTAGTTCGGATACTTTGGGAAGTTCAGAGAGCCAGCGAGCCGTGCCAAGCATCGATCCCGTCCAACAAATGTTGCAGATGTTGGAGGCAAACCAACAAAGGGACGAGGCTCGCTATGAACGGGCCGAGAAGCAGGCGAAAGAGAGTCAGCTCAAGTTTCAAGACAATATAGAAGCACGATTCTCAGTCCAACAGAAGCAGGTAGATACCCTGCAGCAGATCGTTCAGACTTTGGCATCCAACCAGTCCGCGGCAACGCCAGCGACTCCGGTGGAACAGCCCGTGCTTGAAGTAGAGACGCCGCGAATTCCAAGGGCGAGGGACGTGACTGCCTTCGACTTTGGCCACTTCAAGAAAGTCTGCAATACCCCATTCAACGGGACTGAGGACCCAGTCGTAGCTCTAGATTGGTTGGCCGAACTTGAAGATCACTTCGCTCTGCTAGAGGTCCCCGAAGAGAAGCGCGTCGCCTGCGCGCAACTACAGCTCTGCCTCAACGCACACGATTGGTGGGACGTGCATCGACGATCTCTCCAATTTGATCACGGAGAGGAGGCGATCTCGTGGACGACTTTTTGTGTCGCGTTCGAAGAGGAGTTTGTACCCCCTCCAGTATAATGTCAGATGGAAAACGAGTTCGTGCAGCTGCGGCAAGGCAGCATGACAGTTAAGGAGTACGCCACCGAATTCAACCGACTCTCCAAATTCGCTAGGGCCTATTTACCTAATGTAGCGAGTTGAGCTAGAAGGCTTGAAGGTGGTCTACGCCTTGCCATCTATTCGCACGTAGCCGTTCATCAGTATCGTACAATGCGTGAAGTCATGAATCACGCCCTATCTCTCGAACCACTCTATCCTCACGTTTCTATCGGCGCTGTGCATACATCCAGTCACAAACGCCAAAGCGACGAGAGAGGAAACAACGCTACAAAGTGTCACAATAACGATGAAAAGCAGAAAGCAAACAAGCCTTGTAGTTTCTGTAAAAAGACGGGGCATGCAATCGACAAATGTCGCCTGAAACTTGGTTTATGCCTAGCCTGTGGCGGTTCAGACCATTCTGTTCGTGATTGTTCCTTGAGTCATGATCGCCATCCCGAACGCAATAATCCCTAACGGTAGGTCCTATTCTTAAGTTTCGGGACGAAACTTCCAATTAGTTGGGTAGGATGTAGTGCCCCGTTCTCCCGGTGCGGAGATCGCGGCTAAGAAACACAAGACGGTATCGTTCGATCGGGATAGATTGAATTAAGAACTCGTCCTCGTTATGGATTTGTTTCTTCGGAATCGATTCCCATATTCAGTGGACTGCGCCCCAAGGATCGGCTTAGCGGCAGAGTCAGGAGGGACCTCTCAGCTGCTATCTTTTATTGTCTCAGTTTTCGATGTCGCTTATTGCTTTCGTGCTTTGAGTTAGTTTTGGGATTTGCTTGTTTTCCTTGAACGGTTTTGATGGTTTTCATTATTTTCGTTCATTGACTTGCACTTCTATTCCGAGACTTGGAAAGAGAGGAAGAAGGATTAATCGAGCTGTTCGTGTGCAGGTGAACGAGCAGTAGGTGGCTTGCGAGCGGAGTCGTAAAGCGCCTCTTTCCTTCTTCTTTCCAAAATCTAAGTGAGTGGCTACCAACCCGATTAGCTAGTCCTGCTTTCAAGCTTCACAGCTAATCAATCTGTACTCTTCCTTGCCCCGATTAAATGATACCAAGAAATAATAAAAAGAAACCAAGATAAAAGAAAATAGACTTGGTTTATATGCTTGTCAATAATTTCATGAACGGATACTTAACTGCATGCTTGTTCGTTTGGGAATGGATCATGAATTGCTTGTCTTGTATAAACGCTTATTTTGTACTCTTGTTGCCTCAACTACAGATTGTTACTTGTATATTGTTCGATCATGGACAACTTGTGCACAGGGTAACGGTCTTGCGAACGATGCTGGGGCACTGGCATCGATCCGGTCCGGGCGAGACCTATTGTTTAGTCTCTTGTTCTTGGCGGAATGGCTTGCAACGCCCCTTGTACTTTCATTGCACGCCATTCTCGTCAAAGACTATCGTCCATTATGGCAACCAAGCCAGTGATCATCTTGTATATTTAAACCTGTTGCAAACTAACTTGTGTCTTCGTGGAAGGGAAGGCATGGTAAGTATTGTGCAGGTAATTCAGACGGTCAGGTAAAATCCACCTAACGGTGGCACATTCATTTCAGTAAATTCAATATGCTGTTTACTTGTAAATGAACTAAGGCAAGATAGAAACCCATAAAATATGCATGCTTCACTAAACAACGTATTGATTGGTATAGTCAGGCTAGCTCGCCTTCACCAGCATGTTTCGATATGCTGACCCTCGTTGAAACAGGTTCTCCGCACCAAGGCGAACCGAGCGAGGAGCCGAAGTCGTCTACCCGATCCAGTCCAACTGTTGGCGCATCTTCACCGCGCCCCCTGAAGCATTTGAAGACAGGAGCTGCAACTCTTCATACACAAATGCAGCTCCGTGGCAAAGCTATCCTCCAGCCAGGAGGTCTTTATCATTTTGAGTTTATAAAGGGATGTAATATACAGGACTGCTATCTCATTTTGAGTCATCTTTTTTGTAAGCCGTTCGGCATATTAGCTAACTCGTTCAAGAGTTTGTAATAGATGTTCATTATCAATAAAAAGAACTTTTCTATGTTTCAAATCTGTGTTTCAATTTATCTGCGTACTCTGAATATGTGCTTGCTATGCAAATCATTAAAGCCTTGTGCGGGCGCAACCCCAGGCCCGCACGGCGGTCACGATTCGGGGGACGCCTCAAGTGATTCTACGGAATTGGGTCGTGACAGAAATAAAGTCTATAAACTCAGCATATTATAGGTCAAACAAGTCCAAAACGACGATACAAAATCAACGGTATGCCCAGAATTGGATTTTGATGGGCCGATCTCAAAATTAGAATAATTTGCCATGGCAAAATCATGAGACTACGATTGCGAAATAAGACAAGTAATCACAATATGAAAGGATAGTGATATAGTCGATGGTGAACTATAACTTCTAGTTATTAGAATAATCTTGGATTTCAGATGATAAAACTGAAGGGGCAACTATAGTCACTCTAGAGGGGGTGAATAGAGTGTGTGTGAAACTAATCCAATAAAAATAAGGCAATTACCAACTTATAAAACTGCATGCTATAATAAGTAAGACTAAGATCAGAGTAGTAGCAGAGTGTAAGTAAAGTAAAGTGGACAGAGTTTAGAAATCAAACGCAAACATTAATTTTTTTATCCTGGTTTCCCTCGTAGAGGACTAGTCCAGGCCCGAGAACTCTTGCTCGAAGTTAATCCACTATTTATGAAATATGGTACATACGTGCTTTTGATCCAAAGGGCATACCAACTTCTTATAATACCACGAGTTTTAATTCAAAGGACTCGCTGACTTCTTACAACTACGAGCTTTGATCCGAAGTGCTCGCTGACTTCTAACTTGCAAAAGCAAACTTGAATATCTAAGCTTGTTACAACTCGAATAGACTTCTAATCGATATCACACTTGGTACTAGAAGGCTAGGAGTTAATCTTGGAAATATGAAGGTTTAAAGCTCAGAATATAATAGGTTTGATAGTAAGAGATAAATGAAATGAATGGAATTCAACATCTATTTATAGTATTTTTCTGAACCGAGTTCGGGTAGAGTTCGGATGCCCAACATTCATAATTTTTAAACATTAGAGCCTTGTCATCCGAAAGACTGATTCGAATCAGGAAACTACCCTGACTGAGTTTGGTCCGAGTTTGGTTCGAACTTTGTTATTCTATTTCCAGAATATTGGGTCCAGATTTTGGTTAGGTTTGTGTTGGATTTTGGACTGATTCTTTTTTAGGCTCATTTAAGTTGACTAGGATCTGATTTATTATGGGTTAAAGCTTCCTAGTGGCAACTACGAACCTGATGTACATTTGGTCCTATAAATAAAATAGAAAATATAGAATAAATATGAAAAATTATGAGCACTTGATGACATCAAACTTCTGAAACGTCTGCTGACTTGAAGATGCCTTTTTCCATGAAGGCAGTTGTTCAAAGATAAAAAATATCTGAAAATTTGAATACCTTTCGGGGGCTTTGCCCCCGAACCCCCAAGGGGGGGGGGACTACCCTCTCGACCCCGCTCGCTGACCGGGCAGCGAAATCCCCCGAGTGCGAGGCTCCGGATAAGTCGTAGGCTGTTCAGATAAATACTCTAGTATAACACCATCTTTTGTTCATTATTATTTCTTCGTTGCATATGTCCATGTTTATCTTGCTTATTATTTTTTTGCAAATACATGTTAAACGAACAAATCAACATACACATAGCAAATATTACAATATTAATGCATATTTAGACAATGCTGAGTTTAAGTAGAATTTACTATAGTAATTGTACGATTATCATAATGCTAAACTTAATCAATTAGCCATATTCAAAAACTAAACTTAAATATTGGGCTAACAAAAATAGACTAAAGAAATTGCACTCCTACTCCTACTAGTGTATAGTCTATCTATCATGGTTTCCTAGGATAACATTTGGTTCTTAAGAATCTATCTTATATCACCTTATAATTTCTATATCTTAACTCCAACAAGTTCCCTCAATCCTATGGCCTAGTTTCCTCATGTTTCGCTTTAAAAATACTAAGAATGTAATCTACCAAGTTCCTTAACCATTATTTATCCTTGAAAATTTAGCATGGCATTTAATTTATGACCTTTGTCTTCGTTCATAATGTAATTTCCATTCTGAAATTTTCTATCCACCATTTTACAACTTAAACCCTATGTACCATTTATTAATCTATTTAAGGATATCCCACTTCCATTTTATTCTCATATTCCAATGTCAAAAATTTATTTCTCTTCTTATCTCGTGTTATTTCACTGCTTGTTTGGTTCCTGAAAGTAACATAATCGTAATCATGGATCTTCAAATAATATGTGGTACTACTTCCTCTATTGGTTATTTTTATAGGCATAACAATTTTCTAACATTCCTCTCATTCATCACAAAACTTGTACTCTCTATTTCCTTGATCTAAGCTTCTTATTCTTTCTTGAGTCTCAGTCTTTAAGGTTGAATCTATAGTCACACAACTTGCTTAAGTCATGTACTTCCTGTAATCCTCATTATGTCATCATAGATAATCCTTGTTGTATTCCTTGTTTCAATTAAGTTTATGCCACTTCTCAATTTCTATCTTTCTTCAAATAAAAATTTCTTATAATTTTATCCTTGCTCCTCTTCATATGTTCTACTTAAACTTATTAATCCTTTTATTACTCTTTCCTATTTTATCCACTATGTGTACCTTATTTCAAACATAGTTGTTCTAGTTACACTCCTTTTGGGATTCCTAACTAACCTGTATCGATCAAAGGTTTATCATAACTATGGTATACTAGTCTACTTAAGGTAAGGCCTTTAAATCTAATCTTTCATGCTTATTTGTGGCTACACACTGAAGATAAAAAAAATCATAATCAATCCTTAATCTCTATACTATACCCTTATAAGTTATATTCTAACTATCCTTATTCATACAACTGACAATCTATCATTTCTAGATATCTATAAGCACTATACAATCCTTACAAGTACGTCTAACCCTTATATACCTAACTTATTAGGTAAAAGATCAAGGCTAAGCTAGGCATGTGATTAATTATAAACCCTTGACAAACTATTCACCTATCAAGAAATCTTGTAGTCATGGATTTGATTGATCATATTTATTCTAATATGAATGTTTACGAGAAGTATACGTCTAGATCTTATACAAACACACCAACTCCATTCAGTATCCAACGGTACTATTGTCCACCTTTGCCTCCTTTATCATAACATATGATTCTTATATGATCATACAAGATTTATCTTTTTTGTGAGAGTCCTCTTGGCTAGGCTACTACCATATTTAAATTTTAATTTCAATATAAGCATGAAGTCATGATAATATCCTCTAAGTAAAAAAAATTTTGAACTCAATGTAATTGATAGAATTCTATATAGGCTTTTGTCTAGTCTTTAGTACGAGACTTATCGAATCATTCTAACCATAATGGGGATCTTAAGTCATAACTTCTAAAGCCTTCTATACAGTTAGTCCTATTTTGTTTTGGGACCTATACTAATCCCAAAGTTCAACTATATATATTATCTCAAATTGTACCCCTTATCATTTTAACCATTATGAGAATTCTATCTTATCCTCCTAACAAATCTTCTTAGTTGTGTTAAACTTCTAATCTAACTCTATCCTCTTAGTAAATTTAAGAGTTTATATTCATTGATAAAGGAAAATTTTTCTACTAGGGCTAAACCTCATATATAAAATCCAAACTGTCATTCAGTTCTAACCGTTTATCTAGTAGAGGCATTTATCCCAACCATTCCTAACTTAGATAATCACCTACCTTAGAAATATTCTATCAGCCTTACTTTTATTCTACAACAAAATATGATCGAAAGGGGTTTATCAAGCACGAGTGTTCGTCTTCCCGAAACAAGAGAAGACGAGAAAAAAATAATAAGGAGTTCAAGAAAGGTTTGATCGACTTTAATTACGAGGTCCAAAGGCAATAGTTAAAATCAAAATTAATTTAAATAGTAATTATGGATTAAGATCCTAACAAACTTATCTTAATACATGCTCGTTTGTACAGTAACGTAACCGAAATAATATAATCTGGACCTGTATGGGCTACTACAAAACTATGTCACGCCCTATTCCTAAAATACACGGGACCAGGTCAAGTGGAAATGGCCAGCTACATATCAAGTGGACTCCAGTCCAGCTCGAATACGTATAAGTTGTTCTGAAAGGGTCATTATCTAGGTAACATAATAAATACATCTATGTCTCAATCCACAAGAATAAAAATATAAGACTGGACACCATGTATCATGGTGTGCACCCCATACAACACCTGTCCATATAAACTTAAAATGGACAATATGAGTCTACAAATACTAGACTATAATAGCAGAGAAATAAGCAATAAGAACAAATATTTGTAACTACGGAAGATATGATATAAGTACCTAATCATAATACCTTTATAACGAGGCGATGCTCATCAACAAATCCAGAAGGACTCAACGACAATCAACACTGCAAATCTGGAAGAAAACCAGGTCCTCAGAGGGATATATATATATATATATATATATATATATATATATATATATATATATATATATATATATATATATATATATATATATATATATATATATATATATGTTGTATAAAATTAATTAAAATTATAAAGTATGCAAGGGTATTTCTAACCGCCTAACTGTGTATTTTAGAGGACAACTTTCATACGCATGGGTAGGATTTAGGCTATCTCGAATCATCCACATAGCTCAAGGCTAGTGGTGTACATAAACTGTCAACCAGTCATTTGCAACCGTCCATAATGATCCATGAACGTCAGAAGGCATCTGCATAACTCATCAAACCTATAGTTCCATCTGGAGACTATAGTGTACCAATTTGGCTATCCCATACACATAGTGACTATTCTTTCCCTTAATCTCTATACTGATCAAGTTGTATCTATAACATGTCTAGTTTATAACTTCTTAAGTCTCTAAAACACTTATCATATAAGTTACATTTCTAACCGTCATATGTCTAATATATATCGATGATCAGTCGGACACCATAGTATGTGTTTTATCATGAATATCATACCGTATCAGGTGTGTGTCAATGAATCCAGTAAACCGACAAACATCGTCGGTCGCATACAAGTGTAGCTTGGAAGCATAGTTTATATCTATATAAGTAATCATGATCGCGTAACATAAACTGAATTAAAACCATAAATATGAAATAAAATATTAATATAGAAAGGTATACTTGCCTAGTCTTCAGGAAGAGTCCAGACTATGTCAAGGTAATGAACTCGACAAGTCAACAATAGCAAAAAAGATAGAATCTAGATGAACATCTCCAGATGATAAAATAAACATCACCAATATTTCTAAAATGAGAAAGATAATAAAAAAAATTCTACCCATAAGTCCAATTTGGACACAATGACAAAAATGACAGTTTCAGATCAAAACGAGATCCACAAGTAGGCCCACTTTATACGGTGCCAGAAATAAAGTTCTAAACTCACCATAATATAGGTCAAATAAGTCTTAAACGATGATATAAACTCAATGGTATGCTTAGAATTGGATTTCAATGAGTCGATCTCAAAATTGCCCGTTGGGACGGATCGTGAAGCCCACAAAAGACGATCCAGTCAACTGTCTCAAAATCAAACAAAACTTGGGGCACATGACCAGCATAATGATGTAAGTTCAATGGCATAAGTTTCATTGTGAGACAATAAGTATTCACAAAAAAATTAAGATATTTCAAAAAGTCACGATACAATGATTTTCAACGAATATTGGTTAAATTCGTCATGCACACACGACCAATTCAAATTTTGTTATAGCTCACACATCGAGAAATACCATACGCATCTTTCTGTACAATCGATATGTGATGAGGTTGTCCGGTTTGACAGAAACAACTCCGTATCGCAAAAATTTGGATTTTCGAAATTAATTTTTCTGTAATTTTCAAACTAAAATATCTTAGAATTAAATCAAAATAAATAAATCCATTTGAAGAGAATTAATCCTGGTTATATAGGCTTTACATAGAAAGAATAAAAACTAAATTTGTTTCAAAGGATTTGGTTCTTTAAATTTGTGTGTATAGGACAGTTTATGTGATAAATTAAAGCTCACGAAATAGTGTTTTTTCTCGATTTTGGAACTCGATTCACGGCCAATATAATACAAAATAAATTAATTTATTTGAAGGGAAGCAAAGAGGTTTAAGTTGTGAATATAACAACGAAGATAGATCAAAAATTGATTGAGCGATGGAGGAGAAAATGCACCGGGGAGGCGGGGTCGTTGTTGTGCGCGTGCACAATGCCTATGTGTGGGATGCTGCCTTACGCGTGGCTGGCGGTGCTGCGGCGAGCATCGGTCGTCATGGTCACCATGGGAGGGTCGTCGGAGGTACGCAAAGAAGTGGGGATGGTTTTGGAGTTGGGTTTATTTAAAAAATTTGAGAAGTTCGAAATGCAAAGATCCATTTTTAGAGGATTTGAAAAAAATTGAAGTCCTAATTGGGAAATTGATTGGGTGGTTAAGGCATAATTTAATTAGGTATTAATAAGGTTTGAATGCAGGATTGATAAGGAAAGTTATAAGAGTGATTTGAATAGGTTTTACAAAATTTTAATGAAACAATTTGGGTCTGCTGTGTTCGGGTTGGGGATGGGAACAATAACTCAATGATACTTTTTTGTTAACTAATTATTATACTAATACTATTATTCTAAATAATATATGTATATATAAATTATATATAAATTATAAAAAATTATAAAATACTTTAAAAATTAATTTTATAAAAATAATATATATATATATATATATATATATATATATATATATATATATATATATATATATATATATATATATATATATATATATATTGATGTAGATACAAAATTTATATAAGATATTTAATTAAAATAATATATATTTTAATTAACAAAATAAGCAATAATACTAATAAATAATTAAATAAATATAATAATTTGAGGGGTTTATAGAGACTTACTATTTCCTAGCAAGACTACTAGTCCCCCCGCGGATTAGTAGGTCTTCATTCACCTTTCGTAGCTGACTATGAACCTATAATATTCAATTAAATATCTGTTATACTGAAAGTGTATCTGCCTTATGATTCCTATCTACGTTGTATTTTACAACACATTCATATCCCCCAGCGGATGATCAGTCTATACTGTCATGTCCACATTACCTCTGAACGGTTATATCTTTGATGTTTGAACCATGTTAGACTTTATCTTGTCACATCAGACTTGACAGATAGAACCCAACATGCCAACTTCAATGAAGTTTATCACAATGATCCGTATTCCTTTTGATTTCTAGCAATGATGCGGCTATTATGTTAAAACTACCCTTTGATAGCCTTGACTTGCATTCCTCTAGTACAAACACCCTTATTCAAGGATATGTCATAAAGTACGAACCTCTCTTTTTATAAAATATCCATCTAAAGGTTGTTTATGTCCGACATTATCTCTAAACGACCTATACTTTAGATCATCAAAATCTATTGTTTCGATTACATTAAAATTTCAAATACTAGACCATATACCCTCAACATCACCCTCATTACAAGTCCACTTCTCTACTATCTGTGATTCATGACTAGTGCATGCCTAAGACATTGTCATTACTACAAAAATATTGTGATCCACAGTTTGACAAATTATCCTTATATGCTAAGAGTTGTATTCTTATGTACACATCAACAAGGTAAACATGCAAGATTGAACTAGGATGATTCAATATGCATACAAGAGAAGTTTGCTTAACACAAACGGGAGAAAGAGAAGAACTTTTATTAATTCAAAAAAAGAGGAAGAAAGAAGAAAATTTATAAAGTACGGACAAGCAGGCCCAGTTCCGAAAAGGAACCAAAAAGAGAAGGACATAACATGTCACTAGGAAGAATAGTCGTCGGAGTCACTCATGATCGCCGCAATATCGTCCAAGGAATGGACACCCGAAGAGTGAAACATTCAATAGAAGGGTTCTACCATACCCTGTTACTCCTGCTCCTTCGGGTCAGGATAAAGAGAATCAAGATCCGGAGTCGTATCCAACGGTCCAGCAATGTGATCCATCGACATGCCAAGGGCCGACGAGATGAAGTCTATTGTGTCCAACTTGGACTCCCACCATTTCCTCTTCTTTAAGTCGAGAGAAGAGACCGGAGCAGAAGAGGAGGCCGACACATGCGTGATAGCCTGCACCGAAGGAGCAGTAACATGAGCAATGGTGGCAAGACCGATTGTAGTTAATGTACAGGAGAACATCCTGCTTGGCTTCTGGAACCGTTAACGAGAGAGTCCTCTTAGGTGCCACGTGGAATAGAAAAAAAGGCTTGGATAGGATTTATGAGTTTGAATCTATCCCCTTCACTTAGCCCTTGTATTTATATGGGAAGGGATGATGGTTCACATGCCCCAGGCAACACATAGGGAGGAGAGAAAATCCTGAACTAACATATTGAGGATCAAAATAGTTGTGAATGTTCGGTCATAATGATCAGGCACAAAATCATAAGAGGGGCGTCCATTCAGAATTAGCCCTTCCCTCAAAGTAGTCATGTCAAATCGGGAAACCAAGTTATTAGCCGCCTCCATCCAAAACCTAAATACTGTATTTTTGCATGTTCCTTAGGGTTCTTCGACCCTTTCTCTTCCCCAAGACGTTGCTCTACAACATTCTCTCCCCACCAAAGATGCTCCATCGGTTGCCTCCTTCCATTCTAAGAGCTATTATGTAGAGTCATCTTCTCTAAGCCTTCTAATGTTTAAAGTATTTCGAAGTAAAAAAAAAGAACTTCAAAAACTTTGAAGGGAGTCTTGTAGAAGCATGAAAATTCTAAAGCAAATATCCCCAGCAAAAATAACTCCAATAGGCTCTTCTTATGGAAAGACAAGCCCATTCCCTAGAGACTTTAGTGAAAGGACTCAAAGACGACATTACTGCTTGGTTTGATAGGCTATCAACAAACTGTACCCTGAAGAAGATAAAACAACATATCTATAACTAACTGACAGTCGTCAGTGTCAGTCAAATCATGCCAAATCCTGCATATCAAGGGGTCTTTCTCTTCTTAACGAAGAAAGCTTGCTTCCGTAGACTATCTTCTAGCAGAAAGGGTCACAACCACTCTATTCTAGTGGAATTTCAAGAGCGAAGACTTTGCTCCACGATCTTCGATCCAAATTCTTACGTAGGAACATACTTTAGCCACTTACCCCAACTTGGAGAGGCTTAAAGGTACGGTTGGAAAAGATTTAAAATTATACACAAGTTTTTGTCGCACGGGACGAGTCTTCATCTTCTTACTATATATTAGAGGTTAGATTATAATTTATTAAAGTGGCTTAGAATTACTTAGTGTTGGATTATTACTAGCTAAATTGGAATTGATTAGATTAGTTAGCATGGATAAAATATTCCTCAATCTCTTAGTTAGATACCCTCTATAATTAATTAGATTTTCTTCTAAAACAAATAGATTATATTCATGACATTCCTAGAAACTAATTAGGGAGTGGAATGACAACTTGTGATTTTCCTCAACCACATCCACTATATATGGCCTACACTCTCTCTCTCCTCCCATTTTATTTTATTTCTCTTTATTTCTTCTTTTTCTTCTTCCCCAAGCCATTTTCAATTTCCACCAAATTTTATTTCCAAAGCACTCAACTCCCCTCATTCTTATTCTCATTCCTATGGAGGCCTAAAAGCATTGGAGTGCAAGGAGGACCCATTGGAGAGGAGCTTGCTAGGAGAGATTGTGTCTATTTCACTCATTGTGTCCATTTAGAGGAGTTTTATTGGGATCCAACTTCCAATAGGTATAAAACTATTTTCCAATCAATTTCAATGTTAGAATAATCGTTTAAACCTCTAGGAACCCATCCATGGCTAGGTCCAACCTAATATGTGATAAATTATGTGGTAGAGGCCCATATTTTGGTAGTTCTAGGTATTTTTATAACCAATTTGGGAAAACTCCAAATTTGTGTCCACCAAGTGTTTGAGTTGTGTCCTAAATATAACTTTTGGTATCTATTTGGGTTTGTGATTGTGTCCTTGTATCCATAATTGGATACGTAGATGTCGTACCATGATACGCCATGGTACGCATGGTTAGGATTGGTGTCTCCCTTGTTTTGGTGTCCCCTTAGTGTCAACTTCTCTAGATTGCATTGAATCTATCGTTTATATATGTAATTATGTCATATACTATATTTATGTGGTATTCCATTTTGTTTGGGGTTGGTATCATGATGTTTAAGGGATGTATCACAAGAGTATCATGAGTATCTTGTGTGTATCGTAGTAGTGCATACTAAGTTTTGATGTTTGGATATATATATATATATATATATATATATATATATATATATATATATATATATATATATTAGAGTGTGTGTATCATAAATGTATCCTTGGTTTGGAGGGTGTATCAGGAGATATAAGTGACTGATTATCTATTAGAGCAATACTAGGTGCATCCACTACTCAGAGTTTTAGTGTGCACGTACTTTGTGGCATACGTAGATGAGGGAAGAGTTGGGTCTGTGCAAGAGGGTTCA
The DNA here is from genome assembly GCA_036927795.1 of Iris macrosiphon. NCBI lineage: Eukaryota > Viridiplantae > Streptophyta > Magnoliopsida > Asparagales > Iridaceae > Iris > Iris macrosiphon. Next base: position 47,137,963 of record JAYESA010000018.1, read on the forward strand.
AGTTTATGCAGGAAGCAACATTTTGTATGTGTGCAGGTGTTAGCAGACAAACCATTGGGGTGGGTTAGATTGGCAATCAATAGGCATTATAGGGGGAGGCTTTATGTGGTTATAAAGGAACAAGTGATGAAGGGGGAGAGTTCCTTGCTGTATCAGCAACTACCGGTGGGAACTGCATATTCAGGCAGTATGTAGGAGGGTCAGGGTGCACACCTGTACTTGAGTGTAGTAGCAGCCTTGCTGCAGTTGATTGCTCGAATAAGGGCAGGAAGTAGGTATTTGTGAGAAAAAGTTTATACAAAACTTTTGTGTTACAAGCTATTGAAAAGTAAAAAAAATGTCCTAAATAGGAATCTAAGTACAATTAATTCTGGAGAAGTATAATTGTAGATATCTGATCTGTAGTCGATCACTTTACTCCTTAGGCCACTCGACGATGAAGGAATGCACACGCTGACAAAGAACTGCACACGTCGATGAAAAAATATAGGAAATTTTGCAAACAACTTGGAGAGTTGAACAATAAGAAAGCTCTGGCACAACGGCACGAGAAGCTTCTATTTCTCTTACTCTGCTCTTGAATTTCAAAGACATAAATTTTTTAGCCCCTTTCTCTCTATCTGTCTGTGTGTACTCCTCTCTGTCTAGGTGTCGGTAGGCTACCCTCTGTGTGGATGTCTGTCCTGTTGTAGGTTATACATAACTTGTATTTATAGAGTTTAGGAGCGGTTATGAGAGTATGCATGCACTTTGGACAATCAATACTATTTTACCATTGTGCGCACACTTTTGGTGGATTAAAACCCCATATTCTGCATGAGTAGGTGCACAACTTGCTGCCTGCTTGACACGTAGCTTCCTATATGAGGAAAACATAGGTCATGGGGACAGTTATTTGTGCACTTTTGTGAGAAGTACGACATGTAAGACACGCACTCATAACTGTTCATAGTTGGTTAGGATAATATGCGCACTTTAGAAGTCGTCTTGAGCTGGCGCATTTTTGGTAAGATTGATACTGTAGCATATTTTTTAGGGAATTGGCACTACGACGCACTTTTGAAGGAGTCGATACAATGACACACTTTTGAGGAAGTTGGCACTACGGCGTATTTTTGAGGAAGTTGGCACTATGGCACATTTTTGAGGAAGTTGACACTACGACGCACTTTTAAAGAAGTTGGCACAGCGGCATACTTTTGAAGTAGTTGGCACTACGGTGCAATTTTGAAGTATATTGGAACATCAAAGTACTTTTGAAGTAGTTGGCACTGTGGCGCACTTTTGAGTTTGTACAGCGACGGGGTCGTTAAACGATAACCTAGGTCTGTGTGCCGCAGCTCCGTTGTAATGATGACTTCTGACTCTTCAGTTTTTGCATATGTCAGCTGTCCGTTTGCTACATTAAATATTGATAGAGGAAAGATCGTTTGTGTGCCATCTATCATAATATTAAGAAAGTACGTCATTTTTTTGCTTTCTGAATAGTACGCCATCCTCTGAAATTAATGAAAATGCGCCAAAGTAAGAAAAATGTACGCCTTTCTTCTGGAACGAGTGAAAAATGCGTCATTCTTCCACTTATTGGGTTTATTTGTAGAAAACTACGCCATCTATCTGAGGCACACTTTTTATGCTTCTACAAGACCAACTTCAAAGTTTTTGAATTCGTTTAGATGAATTCAAAATTACTTTGAATTAGAAGCATAAAATTTATTGAGAAGTTTGTGTGCACACTCTGGGCAGAATTCTAACGAATTTGTTGACGTGGTTGTAGTCATGATTTACTGTGCAGATCCCGAAGAGTCTTAGCAGTCAAAGAGTTTTCCTCCAAATCTATAAATAGACGGGTCGAGGAGAGAGAGCTTTTCTACTGCTCTCAAATCTCTTCGTCTCCTTCTTCCTCAAGAAAATTCTAGTTTTCTTCTTCCTTCGAAGCCTTTAGCAATGGCACCCAAGCAAACTTAAGTGACCAAGAAAGGCAGCAAAGGGAAGGGATTGGGCTCCCCTTCTCGAGCAACAATGGCGAGGTCGACGACGGCTCAGTCTGCTAGAGAACAGCTCAATATGCCATCGTCGAGAGTCACATCAGGAGATGCAGCACATTCTCCTCTAATAGGCATGGCGGCTGTCTTCTTCTTCCCTATTTTTTTTTTTTTTCTTTTACATGTATAATATAAAATTTTAACAATGGCAGAAAGATGAAAAAAAGAATGAAGACCTAGCAAGAGAATAATTTTTAGAGCTTGAGCACAACAAGAACGAGCTTGACTATGCTCGAAATAAGATGATAGAGTCATATGCTTCTATGGCTCATTTTTCTACAGATGACTCTAGAATGCTCGAAGCACATAGAAGCGCATCATTGAAAAAGAACCAGCAATTAGCTCGACTGACTCAATTCCTCTTTGATCTTTCTACTTCCCCTGAGTGAGCTCTATCTTATGTTCTTCCTTATTTTGTAAGTTTCTCAATGAAAATATATTAAAACTTTTGGCTTTAAATAATGCTTGTTTGTTATGGACCCATTATTTATTATGTATCTACTATTAGATACAAATAATAGGTTTAGAGTAAAAATGAGATCATAGGTAGTGTGGACGTGATATACTTTCAAATGGGATCCCACTAAATATTTCTGCTCAGAGGTATTATAGACATGGCAGAATAATTTTGTGGGAGAATTTGGTAGATATACTATCAGAGGTGATATGGACGTAATAGTTTACTAGTTTACTCCACCAAGTAAAAGAAGAAAGAGTAGTTCAGGGACGAACTATTATCTTCTCTTTAGGGGACAATAAATAAAATACGATTCAGAGGTAATATGGACATGAATCTCTCATTACACTTATTGACTGGTGAATAAACATGTGAGATTATTTCCAACCCAATTGGGGATTAGGAATATGATATCATTAAAAAATTGGTTTTTAAGAATAGAATATTTTAGCTGAAGAGAATCGTTTAGATGATCTCAACGAGAGCGTTCCGTTGGATCTGAGTATTGTCCCGTTGGGAAACTTTGAGGACCCATTACCCATGTCTTATTCTAAAAAATGAATATAGGTAATAGTTTGAGAGGCCGTGTAGGCTATTAGTTGCTCGGGATTAAGAAAATATATTTGCTGTACATCTTATTTTAATCTGCTGGAGATAGAGAAGAATATGTTGTGCTTAGACATAATACTTCTTAAGAAATTTATCGTTGTTGTTGTTCCACTGATTTAGCATTCAGAAGAATATTGAGCTTGCGTGTGGCTATTTGAGGATATAGGCCAAGCATATCCTCGTAGCTCCAGGCGAAGACATCTATATACTCCTTTATTAGCTGATGTAAAGCGTGTTGATCTTCTTCAGAAAGATTTTTGCTAATAAAAATTGGTCTTGGGGAAGATTCTTCTCGTACATCAATTTGGATTATCTCATCCTCTATAGGTGGTTCACGTTGCTCCAATCAAAGCTTTCATTGAGTATCCATTTTTGTGCCCATATATCATTCTCGAATGGTTCTGATAGTTTAACGTCTTCCTTATTTAGGGTAGTTGACACCATATTTACAGAGAAAGCATGTTTGAATACATCACCCATGCTTTCATCAGAATCCTATAATGATGAGTCAGAAGAATGAGAATACATCTTTTCTTCTGATTCTAAACTTCCAGGATTTGCTCGTGGTGTAACATATCCCAAACCATGACCAGTCCGTTGGTATTATGTTTCCAACTTGCCTTTAGGAGAGAGGTGACGTATAGGAGTCCATGTCTTTTTCATAATTTAGTCCCAAGCCAGATTTTAAGTTTTAGCCTATCCCTTGCATAATGTTCTTGGCTGGTTGGCTATAAAGATACGGTTGTATCAGTAGGACCGTGTATGGCAACTCTAGAGGGGGAGGGGGGGTAAATAGAGTATATGTATGCAGCGGAGTAAAATCACCTGTTAAAAATATAATTCTATTGCATGCAATTATGATCAACTACTAGCAGTTAGAATATATCTCATGTGTAATTGATACTACTAGCAGTGTTATGAATATACTTATATATATGCAATAGGGTGAGAGAAAACAAACACAAACACCAAGATGTACACTGATTTTTCTCTGAGAGGACTAGTCCAGTCTCGAGAACTCAAACTCGGAGTTTTATCCACTATAATCACCAATAGTGAATCACAAGCTTTGATCCGAAGGCTTGCCACTTCTTTACACCACGAGGTTTGATCCAAAGTCTCGCAACTTCACAACTATAGAGAGAGAGAGATAGAGAGAGAGAGAGAGAGAGAGAGTAACTGATAGAACTAAGTTCTTTACAACTCTGAAGACTTCTAGACCGAGACCGTACTTGGCACTAGAAAGGCTAGGGAGTTGCTCTTGGAGATGGTAAGGTTAAGGTTTAAATGTTTGTTCACAATAGGATAGAAGATTAAGAATCGTTAAGTGAGTAAGAATATAGAATTCTAATCCTACTTATAGTGTGTAGGCAAACAAAATTTGGCTAGATTTCGGATGGGATTTAATTCAAATTTCCAACCGTTGGGCCAAGAAATTAGGAGCTAATTGAACTGGTTGATTTCATACCAAAAGGGTAACTGAGTTCGGTCCAAGTTCGGCATAAGTTCGGTTCGAGTTCGGTTTTTAAGTATGGTAGACTTTGTTAATGAATGTGGCCTGATTTGGTGGATATGTTCTTTGGTTTATTTGACTGGACTAAGTATCTGGGTATAGGTACTTGGATTTGCCAGTGCAACTCAGCTTACATCAGTCTTAGACTCAAATAAATAAAAAATTAAATTTGAATATGGAACCAATAGCTGGTGCAGAGTCTAACTTTAGTATTGACGGAGTTGATATGCTTTGCATCGAGTATCTGCTTCATCTATATTTTAGATATGATGTTTGACGATTATCAGAATCAGGTTGATTGTGACCACTTTATGCCAACAATCTTCCCCATTATGATAATTGACAAACTATACCAAAATACATATAGGCGAATCTGATGTAGCCTTTGATGCACATTTGAAACATAGACAAAGATTTCTTGTACGTAGATCTTTTCGTAGAAAACAAGCATTTTAAGAAAAGTTCTCCCGTAAGTAGATCTTTCCTTTGAACGGGAGCACTTGAATGACCTGTAACTTGTCATTTCTTTATAGCAAATTAGGTGCAGGTATATCAAGAATATAGATATAAATATATCACAGTTATATGTAATCAACCATAATCGTCACATTTTGTCATTACATTTTGTCATACTTTGTCATTTCTCCCCCTTTGTCAATATATCATTGGAGGAAATAAAAAAACTCCTCCGTAACGAGTGATTATGACAAATTAAAGAAATAGACATATTAACCAGATAAAAGTATCATGTATTGTTTAATCAAAACAAGTATCAAGAATGGTGAATATCTACATGCAAATAACTAAAATAGCACAAAGTTTTATGAACATTTTAAGAAATTTTTTCTAGTACATTAAAATAGAAAAACTAATAAATACACATAGCCAAAAGAAACTATCACAAATCATCATCAGCAGCATCAGCAGGCGGGTGATTATCAAAATATTCTCCGGTAGGGTCAAAATACTGCTGAACAAATGGATCATTGATCCTGTAGCCTGAGCGGGAAGGATCATGAGCCACTGGGTGAGGTACAGTAGGATGATGGGCTAGATGATAATGAAGATCTGCTAGAGAGTTGGCTAATGTGTAGGCCTGGATAGTGGTACAATAAGACTTGTCGCGAAGCCAAGTGATAATCATAGTATTCTGCTCCTGGTGTTGAGCAGCTATCATCATGTTTTGCAACCTAAATTTCTCGTGGAACATCTCTTGGATAGAGTCCAAGGTAGCAGGCTGTACAGAGGATGATGGAGTAGGAGTTGGAGCAGGAGGAGCTGGAGCAGGAGAAGCTGGAGCTGGATCAGCTGGTGTATCAGAATCAGATCTAAATGAGTCAGGATTAGGGGTTTTACATCCTCATCAGGAATGAGAGAAGTAGGCTGAATCATGCAGGCTTTGGTCAGATAAGCTAGCTCAGATAGATAAGTGGGTTCTTCCATAGGAATGTGAAAGTGCTCAAAGATGAGTGGTATATACATGGCATAAGGAAGTTGATGTTTGTGTTTACAACAGTCAATCATTTGCCTAATCATGGTCTTAGCAAGACTAAAGGGAGTGGATGTGTAGAAGTGATATTAAGCAGACATCTCCCTATAGGTAACATCATCTTTGGAGATTTTCTTGGGAATAATAACAGAGTATATGATAGGGTAAAGTTCGTAAAAGTATTGGTTGAAATAACGAGCACGAAACTTTCTGCCAGGACAAGGATGAGGGGCACAAAGTATGTTTCTAAAAGAATCAAGAGTGATATCGTCTCTGAGATTGAGTTTGTCGATCTCAACTAGGGCATCTCCCTCGTTAGGGATTTCAAGAATTTTACCCAAAGTTGTATCGTCAAATTCAATGTCGATCCCACCCACTCTCGAAGAAATAGACCATTTATCATGAGATAGATTACAATAAAATATGTGAATGACATTCAAATAAATAGGTTTTCTAGGTTTGACTAGACGATGAAGATAAAATTCTACAAGTTTAGTTTTTGGGCATAAAAAATAGTAAAATTGATAGGATTGTCCTTGCAAATATTTTTTTTGCACAAAGTTATTGAACCATAAATTTGAGACATCAAGAGAAGTAAAAATGAAGTCATCATATTCATCGGGGTTTGGAATGTTTGGAGAAAATAGAGAATATAGAACATCATCACTTGAGGGTTGGGAAGAGGAAGCTTCATTTGCTCTTCTTCTTTTTCCCAAATTTAGGAGCCATGAATTTAGGGTTTAAGAATGTGAAGGATGTACCTTAAAAAGATTAAAGGAGATGAAGGAGAATCTCACCAAGAGCCTTAGATCTCAAGTTTTTGAGAGAAAAAGCCTTTGTGGAAGGAGAGCACAAAACTAGGATTTTGGAGGAAAGGGTTATTCTCGGTTTGGAGAAGAATGATTAGGGAAGAGGAAGTAATATGATCAAATCTGAGGCTGTTACTGTTATATAAAAATACTAGAACCGAATTCGGACCGAGTTTGGACCGAACTCTGTCCGAGTTCTGATAGCTCAGATTTTGAAAAATATATTTTTGTAGTAAACTATAAAAGTTAAATGAGAAACATACAAGTGATCTCATAATAAGGTCGATAATTATGACAGGCTATATTATCAGTCATTGCTTTTAGACAAGTCATTTAAAATAATTTATATTACAGTCAATTACTGAATGAATAAAAATTGTATTTAGGAAATGTTTGTAAATAGCTCTTTGTATATCATTACTCAGTGAGGTATTTTTGTTATTATTAATTAGCTGTAGGGTTCGGTTCCCAGCTAGCGGTGGTCCGAAGACTCATAAGTACCGTATCGCTTAAGGCTGTTTATACCTTGTTGTCAGAAGGACCCTTTAGGCTATATAACAATAATTTTTACACCTTTAGAGCATAATATCGAGGAGTCATTTAACAAAAGTTTCTTTGTACACAATTTAAGAATAATTATACTACCATATTTTAATGAATTGAATGAGTACAATATCTACTATAAATATGAAAATTTGTGTTACCATAATAACTTAATAGTCATGTTTTGTGTTGGTGCAATTGCCATGAGAATGTCCATTAGCTTTTTGCAATCACCAACTTTCTCCTTTAACATTGCGTCTTGCCGTAAATCGTTCCACCTATATGATTAGAACAAGACTTTGGTATCCAGAATTTGGATCCATAGTGATTAGTTTTTGGAACCCAGATAAATATATTCATATTTACTAATCTTCGTGCTTTGCAAAAGTGTGAGGAGTGTACTTTCAATCCACAGTAGTGACATGTAATAGTGTTGTTTGGGTTAAAACCAGGTGCATGAGCATGATATGTCACGTAATTATTATTTTTTGGTCTGGTGTAGATAAAGGCATGATTATATAATTTACCAATCATCTTGTCTCTCATATGTGAGTGTCTTGTGTTCTTTTGTTTGGTCAAGTATCGTGTGTGTCTAGTGCTAGATTGAGCTATAGGTTGTATAACCTGTTTACCCAGTCCGTTCTCTAACTTTTTAAAGCTAACAAGTAATTCATTATATTTAGTAGAAAGATCATTTATCTTATGTGAGGCATTAGAGTACTTATTTTCCTGTTTTAGGTCCTCCTTAAGTGTAGCATTTTTTTGATTGCTTTCATCAAAGCAGTCAAGAGCTTCTTGTAATCTAAGCTTAAGTTTGAAGATTTTAATTGATTCATCAGAAGAGGAGTTTTCTCTAGCTTCCTTAAGTAAGCAAATAAGCTGATCATTCTTAAGCTGATAAGATTTGATATCTTTTCGAGCTTACTTATAGTTATTTCTAAGCTTATTATAGTCTTCAAATAAATCATTAAAAGCATCAGATAATTCATCATACGAAATATCGTTTGCTAGTGAGTCATCATTTACCTCACTTACCATTAAGCACAAGTCTGTAGTATGTTAAATATTGTTGTCATTCTCGTACTGGATGCTTTCACTTGCAACATCTTCTTCCTTTGAGTTTCTATCATCATTATTGCATTGAATGTCTGCATCTTTCTTTCTACTTGCAACTTCTTTATTTTGATTCAAGCTTGCAACATAATGAGGTTCTTCTTCAATTTCTTCGTTGTTTTCGTAAGTTGCTTCCAGTATTTTTCATATCTCATATAATATTTTAGACTTGGAGATAAGTTTGAATTCGTCTTCTCCTAGAGAATAGTAGAGCATGTACATTGCCTTTGCATCATCGCTTGCTGCTTTATTTTTATCTTCGGTATATTCATTATCTGCTTTATCAACTCTTTTGTTACCATCAGTAACATAAGTCCATAAGTTGAAGCCAAGAGATTTAAAAAAACACTCATATGTATTTTCTAAAATAAATAGTTAGTGCTGTTAAAAATAGCTGGCTTATCAAGGAGTTGGCTTTCACCATTGATGGAAAAGAGTGATCGTGTTATTTTCATGTGTTATACTCTTTGGATGTTAATCCGATAAATAGGAGAACTAGCTCTGATACCAATTGTAGGAGCAATTGGTATGATTAATAATTCCTATATAAAGAGCACCTGATCTGATACCAATTGTAGGAGCAATTGGGATCAGAAACTAAATAAGAGACTACCTGCTCTGATACCAATTGTAGGAACAATTGGGATCAGAAACTAAATAAGAACTACCTGCTCTGATATCAATTGTAGGATCGTGTATGACAACTCTAGAGGGGGGAGGGTGAATAGAGTGTATGTATGAAGCGGAGTAAAATCACCTATTAAAAATATAATTCTATTGCATGCAATAGTGATCAACTACTAGCAGTTAGAATATATCTTATGTGTAAGTGATACTACTAGCAGTGTTATGAATATACTTATATATATGCAATAGGGTGAGAGAAAGCAAACACCAAGATGTATACTGGTTTCCCTCTGAGAGGACTAGTCTAGTCCCAAGAACTCAAGCTCGAAGTTTTATCCACTATAATCACCAATAGTAAATCACAAGCTTTGATCTGAAGGCTTGTCACTTCTTTACACCACGAGGTTTGATCCGAAGTCTCGCAACTTCATAGCTAGAGAGAGAGAGTAACTGATGGAACCAAGCTCTTTACAACTCTGAAGACTTCTAGACCAAGACCGTACTTGGCACTAGAAAGGCTAGAGAGTTGCTCTTGGAGATAAAATTATTAAGGCTTAGATATTTGCTCACAATAGGATATAAGATTAAGAATCGTTGAGTGAGTAGGAATGTAGAATTCCAATCCTATTTATAGTGTGTAGGCAAACAAAATTTGGCCAGAATTTGGATGGAGTTTAATTCAAATTTCCAACCGTTGGGCCAAGAAATCAGGAGCTAATTGAACTGGTTGATTTCATACCAAAAGGGTATTCAAGTTCGGTCCGAGTTCGGCATGAGTTCGGCCCGAGTTCAGTTTCTAAGTATAGTAGACTTTGTTAATAAATGTTGCCTAATTTGGTGGATATGTTCTTTGGTTTATTTGAGTGGACTAAGTATCTGGGTATAGGTACTTGAATTTTCCAGTGCGACTCAGCTTACATCAGTCCTAGACTCAAATAAATAAAAGATTATATTTGAATATGGAACCAATAGCTGGTGCAGAGTCTGACTTTAGTACTGAGGGAGTTGATATGCTTTGCATCGAGTATCTACTTCATCTGTATTTTAGATATGATGTTTGACGATTATCAGAATTAGGTTGACTATGAGCACTTTGTGTCAATAGTATCTTCCTCATATCCTTGTCAGAATCATTAGTCTGCATGACTCTTTTGTTTCTAGCTTTGCCAAAGATTATCTGAAGCGGCTTGTTCTGTCTCGCTGGGACTATAAAGTATGCCTCCTCATATAGTTCATATGATGAACTATATTAGAATGGAGATGCCACAAGTATCGACAGAGGTTCGTAGAGGTGAAGAGCCTCTATGAATTTTTCAGCAATGGGTTCAACATCAATATAGTATAAAGTAATGTCTTCTTTATTCATGAAATATAAGATTTCTTCATCTTCCACATAGTCGGTAGAATATTCAGCCTTGACAAGAGGCTTGGCAAGATTGATGACTAGGGGTTGATTCGCTGATGTCGGTTGCTTGTTATGATGAAATTCGATGACAAGGGGATCATTCTCAAATGTTGGCTATTCATTGTATCGAAGGTTGATGACCAATGGAGATGACTTATGCAGGTCGATGCCGAGAGGCTTGAAGGAGTTGGACGAGTAGTACGTCCTTTGACTCTGATTATCAGAGGTTTTTCTTTTGTAATGTTTTCAGCTTCATTACTAGCTTGATTAGCTTCCTCTTTCATATACTCTGGTGTATAGAGTGCAGAGTTAGCGAAATAGGCTTTAACATCTTTGAATGGGTTGATGTCAGCTACCTCTGTCTTGACCTCTCCTCTACTATTAACATACTTGAAGCATTGATGTAGGATAGATGGTACAATTTTATGCTCGTGTATCCATGGTCGTCCCAGTAAAACGTTATAGGATATGTCAGAGTCAATCACATAGCATGTGACTTCAGTACGTAGATCGCCTATTTAAATTTTTAGGCGTATCTTTCCCTGCAGTTTACTCCTTCTAGCATTAAAGCCTAGAATGGTAGTACTGATAGCAGACATGTTGTGTATTGGTATCTTCAATACTCTCAGTAGACTTTTAGGAATAATATTGAGTGAAGAACCAGGGTCGATGTGAATCCGGTTCACCTTAATAGATCCAATGTAACCAGTATAGTACAGAAGCCTGTCATGCTGATTATCTTTGAGTAGCATGTCATCTTGCGTGAAGTTGATATTAGGAATCTTCTCAATCACGCTGTGGCATTGAGGCACGCTAATGGCTCCTCATCAGGAGTCTTGAGTTAAGCTAGGCATGAGTTTGCATGTATCAGAGCTTCGCTCAAAGCTTCACGAGTTTCCTTCGACAAACGAAGCAACTAGAATATGGAGAGTCGGGCTGGGGTATTGTCCAGTTGCGCCAATATGTCAAAATTGTAGGGCTTTTCAAGTCCTTGCGGTACATTCTTATTCAGAGATTTGTCGAAGCATACTTCCTCTTTTTTTTCTCTATCATACTAGGCTTCGAATGACCAGGTTCGGTTATAACCGGAGCGACATGAGTTGGCAAAGTGGGAAGAGTGTCAAGAACATCTTTCGGGATAAATTCATAAGTTTTATGATAATCTTTGCCGGACCTAGTACCAGTCATAGCTTCTTCTTCGGACATTGGAGAAAGAAGCACCATATTACAGGACTTGAGTTTCTTTTTATCATGCCCTTTCTTGGAACGAGTTTGTGGGTTGGTCTCGTCGTAGCCCAGTCCACTACAAGATTTGTTGGTCTGCCCTCAGAGTTGTAGAAAAATACGTCGTCCTTTGCCAAAGTTTAAACCTTCAGCTTTATAAAAATTATACCCCATATTTTGTATCAAGAGTACAGATTGCTGGTTGTATCAATAAAATTGGGGATGATCCTCCTTATGCACCTGAGTTGAGGTTGATGCTCTAATGACTGGAGAAGGAAGAATTTGTGTAGGAACACCTTCATAAGAGCTAAAGATTTGTTGCTCCCTATACAACGGGACACTGCCAATAATAGACTATTGCCGGTGCGTCAAGCGAAACTTGTGAGCAAAGCTTGGCGGGGTAATATTCCGATTTTAAAATCTGACATCGACAGATACATCTTCTTGATGTTGATCATGATCTTTTCTTGAATGATGATTTATAGAAATCATATTGCATGATTTATACTTCTTACCCTTCTTAGATTTTCAATTGGAAGATGCTGCTCCCTGGTCCTAATCTGACAGCTGGTCGGGATGAATCCACATAATCTCGTCGTGATATGTGATAAGAGGCACCAATTCCTCTGTTTGACTTCTAGGCGGTAGAAGATTTACCACTTCCATTGTATCTCAAGGTATTGGGACGACGTCGTTCAGGACTTCTTGTACTGGAAAGTCGTCGAATTGAAAAGACACCATATTGACAGTGACTGTCTTCTCTTCGTTGTGAAGGATGATATCTTTAGCATCTATAAACTGCTGTATATTTCTTTTCAAGAAATAAAAACCTTGGTAGGGTGATATATATATCGGTGGTACAGACAGTATTTCGGGTCATCTATTTTACCAGCCTCATTTGGTCACTTGGCATCAGGAAACTGCAACTGCAACTTGTTGCTCTTTATCAAACATTCAAAAATGCTGGATATATCGCTCTTGTCAAAGGAATATTCTTCCTTAGGCCTGGAAGACTCCGGAGGATTTTGTGCTGAGGAGAGGTAGGTCACGTTGATATATTTATCGCCAAGGCCTTTTTCCTTTTCTGTTGTGATTATTCGCACTATTAGAGGGGCACTTTCCTTCAGCATTGATCATTTGTAATCCCAAATTATGTGCCATTTTTGTGTTACCTTCATTAGCTTCGGCCTCGATGATGAACGCCAGCCAGTCTTGAAATTAGGTTGGACCTGTCCAGATCCCTACTATAGGCAGTAGGTTCTTTTTGCAAGTATCAATGAATGTGGAGTCTGAAATACTGGGAGGTAACGTCAGTGTTGCCTTCCTGAAATGCTTAACGAATTCACTAATGGATTTCTTCTACTTTTTTTTAATATCGATGAGTGAAGACATCGTCATATCCATGCCTCTCTCATAGAATCGTGAGAGAAAAATACACTTCATGTCATCAAACGAGGATATGCAGTTATCAGATAAACTATGATACCAATTATAGGCTATGCCGGCCAAGCATTCCACGAACAATCTGGTACGAAAAGCATCATCTTTCTGCAGATGAGCCATCATCATATTGAAGTAATTGATATATTGGCTCGGTGATGTCCTACCTTCAAACATGACTATCGATTGGGGTTTGTATTTAGGAGGGAACGAAACATTAACCCAATACGGAGGATAAGGCTATTTCACGCCTATCTTGAGGAGTTGGTCTTTGTTCTTTAAAACATTGACCTGTGCATGCAACTCTCGGATAGCTTCGAGAGGATCTTCTGTTCGGAGTAGTGCGACTGACTGATGAGATCCTGGTTGAACATGTATCATCACCGACGGAGATCCACCCCCAATATTGACAAGATTAAGAGTTGGCGCTGCTGACTCTTGGTTTATAACTGCTTCTGGATTTGTGTTATCCGTCATAGGTGTTGTTCCAGGAGTAGGTTGTGTAGGTTGAATGGAGCCAATTGGACAGGTGCTGGTGTAGCAAAATGTTGGGCTGTCATCATTTGAAAAATATTTTTTATCATCGTGTACATGTCCCTGTGAGCGACCTCTAATCAGTCGAGGCATTATTTGGTGGCTTCTTATGGAGAGGCATTTTGTTCATCACCGACGACATAAATGCTAACATCCCTATGTACGATAGAGAGATTGGTAGAAAGAACGGTGTAGTTGGAGTCTACACTGTCAATTTCAGAATCAAGGGGATTGCTACCCCTGGCCTCGGATTCTGAGGAATGGGAATTCTCGTGATGAACGATCTCCCATCTTCGAGAACGAGTATTTTGGTATACTTCTTAAAAAGAATCGATGAGTTGGTCAATCTCCTATGTCTGTATTCTTGAAGAACTTTGTCTTTATTGTCTCCTACCACGAAGAAGATGCGAAGCCATATATGCTGAAGCAAAGAGCAGTTCATCATCGTGTTCATGGTTGTCAACTTGCTTTGTGTGTTGAGGCTTAGGAGACATAGTGTAAGTCAATCAGTCAAACACAGACCGTTTTGCTGATACACAGAAACATTCGATTACAACTCTATGATAATTGCAACGATGTTCATTAGGAAACACCGCTGTAATATCAAAAGGGTCCCTCTTTTTATGCTTTTGTACAATGATCTCACATAAATCGAAAGAGGGAAGAGAAGAGGAGGAAGAGGGAAGACTCTGCCTCTTTACATGAGATATATTAAATATTTTGTGCACATTTTTGATTAAATCTTCTGTGCACATTTTTGATCCCTTGTGTATAGAGAGATGTGCTGGTTTGATTGGCAAGTGATTCATCATATCTTGAGTTTTTGCCCTTCAGGGAGGAGAGAAAGTTTTTCTTAGCAGTCCTCCTGTGTATACGCGCACAATCAGTCTGTTGTGAAGAGAATTATCCTGCTTGGCGCACTTTTTGTGGCGTAGACAAAGTTAGCACAATTTGTGTATTTAATTTTGCATGAAGGTCTTGGCCTGGCACACGAGTGGCGCATAATTTTTCCTCCATTGTGCGCATAATCAATATATTAGGAGAATGATTCTCCCTGACCAACACTTCAATTGTGCGCTTGTTAATTTGGACAACAGTGTCCATGCCTTGCTTGCCTCACATATTACAACGAATATGCACGGGCTCAAAAGCTTGGGTGTGGACCACCCTTTGCTTAAATTTGCGCAAGTTACACAAATTGTATCCCTTGTTTAACGTAAGAGATTCAAAAGCTTGGGTGTGGATTACCTTTTGCTTAAAATTGTGCGAGTTGCGCAAATTGTATCCCTTGTTTAACGCAAGGGAATTATCCACCATGTCATTAATCTGAACATATCATTAATCTAAACATATTGACATAAGAAATCTCGTCAATCAGAATGTGTCATGCCCCAGTCCCAAAATATGTAGGACTAGGAATACGTAAGCATGCCAGCCGTATGGATATGGCAACTCCAATATATGGAAACCAATATCCACACGTACGCTGTAATATGAATATTAATCCACAAGTGGTATAAACATATGTCACAAGTCACAGGGTATAATCTAAATCTCATCCACGAAAATCAAATATAAATAAATACCAAGTATCTATGAAACTAGATCTCAATATAAGTATCTAAGGATGATAGTTGGGTAGAAATAAATCCACTACCAACTCGAATATAAGAGCAATTACAATATAAATACACCACAACAACACAATATAATAATACCAGCTATCAATCACGGTTCGAAGAGAAGACCTCCTCGAAACATAGGTAACCATCTGAATCTGCGCTCATGTGAACACTCAAGAACAGATACACCTGGAAGGGGACCAGGTCCTCAGAGGGAAGTAACAAGATACATAAAAGCAAGCCAATTTGAATACAGTAAACATGCATAATAGGTAGAAAATATGTAAATACACTGTACAAGACAATCTATATGAATGCAAATGAGGACAACTTTTCGACGTATGGGCAAGGGTAGGCTACTCGATCTAAATCTCACACTCACACACTCGTCAGTGGACATCATCAGCCGACATACCTCGGGGGTAGTGACCCTCAGACTCCATCAATCGACATACCTCGGGGGTAGCGACCATCGGATACGACCACCATAGTGCGTGCTAGTTACTACGGTTTACCAGAGTGGTTAAAGCCCATAAGCCTACTGATTGTCCTCTATGATACTAAGTGTCAAGTGTGTGTGTCAACATATCTAATATATAGTAATGACTAAAAGAAACTGCACATGCAATGAATAAACAGAAATGCAATAAATATACAGAAATATACTAAGCATGCAAAATACTGTAAGTAATTTGACAAGGTATCTTACCTGGCAAGAAAGCTGCAAAATGTAGTGTCCCGATGTCAACACCAAGAGTCAGAAGCTACGGCCTCAGAATGAACGTCTCCGGATGCTGAAATAAACATCACCAACGTTCCCAAAATAAGCAAAATAGCTAGAAAGCACTTCCCTTTCGTCCAATTTTGACACAGGGGCAAAACAATAATTTCGGGTAAAAGTGGGGTCCACGTGTGACCCACTTTGCACCGAAAAGCGTGCCAAGGGTAACAATCTCTAAATGGGACAAATTATAGGTCAAACAACTTTAGATGTCAATATGAACCCAACGGTATGTCCAAATGTGGATTCCGATGAGCCGAACACAATTTCGTCCAAAAAGTCAACCGTGGGGTCCGCCAATTGGCGACTTGGTCAACTGTCTCAGAATAGCGTAAAAATTGGATCATAGGACCAGCACGTTACCACGAGTTCAGTGGCACAAGTTTCGTCACAATCTGACAAACGTACACAAAATACGCACGACTTTCGCAAAAGTTGCGACACGAGGTGTGTCCGCGGATACGGGCTGATTCCGGCGTGCACACACGTCTGAATCGATTTCCGTGAACTCTCATGTGTCCGGTTACGCTGTATGCACCATTTGGTACACTTGGTATATGGCAGGGCGATTCCGTTTGGCGGGACGCGCTCCGTTTCATAACTTTTAGAAATCTAGAAAAGTGTGTTCGCGGGATTTTTCAACGAATTAAATTCTGTCTACAGCAGTTAATAATCTAGGGTTATTTAACAGAAATTAAACTAGGTCAAGTGGTATACACATACCAAAAAGAATCATCGAATTTGGATCTCTGTGGTGGGAGATACGAACTCGGAAACATGGGCGGTCACCGTAGTTTTCTGCGATCCCAGAATTCGGTCTATTTCTGCCAACTTTGGCACTATTTTTGCCTATGGTTTCGCATTGTTCGAGGTCTACTATCATACAGATATGGAAGAGGGTTAAGGGGTGAGAATACCGGTGAAGACGGGATGACGTTTGGTTGAGCGAGGCGACGGAAAACAACTCAGGAACACAGGTACCTCGCTGCGAAAATCTGTAGTGCGCGGGGTCACGGTCGTCGGGATTGGTTTGGACGGCCTAGCGGGGCTCTTCGGCTGTGGTGGCGGCGCTCTCTAGGTCTAGATGGGAAGAGAAAGGGTTTGGATGATCTAGGTTTAGGATTTTATTGAAACATAATATATATATATATATAGGTTTATAAGAGCAGAGAAGGAGGGGTGTTCGGTTTGCAAGCCGCGGGGGGGTCTGGGTTGTTAGTAATAGGTAGTGGCTGCTATAGGCTTAGGCGGGTTGCTGCTAAAGGAATGGCGGGTCTGTTGTTTGCTGGCAGATGGTTATGGTTTGGTTGCTAATAGTTAATAGGTTTGTTGGTATATGGTTATTAATGGTTTTATTTTGTTTTTGTTTTTGTTTTTGTTTTTGTTTTTGTTTTCTTTTTTTTCTTTTCTTTTCCTTTTATATTTTTTTCCTTTAACATATATTTGTATATATATATTTATATATACGTATATACTCATAGAAAAAATCTAGAATTACATTAATGCACACCATTAAGCTAGCAACTGCTCAAGGGATCTCCTACATAAAATAAATTCGGAAAAATTCCTAATGGTCCCATAAATCCCCTAAGTTCACCAACACCTAAAATAAAAATTAATAAAAATCTATTTCTCCTAATTAGCCACTAATTACTACAATTAAATTATTAATTAATAATTAAAAAGGGTATATATGATTTCTAGGAATAGGGGTTTTATATTCTATGCAACTTAAAAAAATTTCGTCCTCGAAATTAAAACTAAGCCACGGTAGAAAGTCAAGGATGGTATAAGATTTGCGTTGTTTAAAATGCAAGGTTAGGTTTAAAGGAGTAGGCGATATTGCGCGTTGCACATCCCGAAAAACAATCATGGGAAAATCCACATGAGCGAAAAATAGGTTTTTTTATATGTCATGTCCAATGGTGTGGACACTTAAATGCTATTTTGCATAAAAGCGCCCAACAATTGGAAAATTGCACAAAGATGAGAATTGGATGATGGGCACATCTAGGATAAGGGTGTGGAATTTGTAGGAATGCAGTGGCTAGTGTAGTGCTCCAATTATCGGAACACGGTAAGGTGCGCTAAGTGATATAATTATAAAAATACCGTGTTCTATCTCTAACTGGACTCAATCTAGCCTTAGTCTCACTATCTCCACCCAGTAGGTCTAATTTTGGGTAAGGGGTTCACAATCTACCGAACTTAAAATTTATCCATCTATCACCTAAGGCTGTAAATCTAGGAAAAGTATTCCTCAAATTATTTAATCATGTTACTTAATCCTCAAAGTTTTAACACCAAACATATCGTCTATGATATGCCCTTAATCAATTATAAAAGAGAGTTACTAAGTCATGTGATTAGCCTTATGGGGTATATCTAGTAATATCAGTGTCAACTTATACCAGCACGAGGTTTCGTCTTTCCGAAATAAGGGAAGACGGAGAGCAATAATAAAGAATTCAAGGTGAAGGTGATAGAATACAAGTACGAGGTTTAAAGAGATTAAAGAATTCAAAAAGAGAGTTGTCAGGGCAGTTGTGGATTGAAATCCTATTTTGATAATTTCCTATTTAGATGCTCGTATTCGTACAGTTATGTAACCGATATGATATGTCAGACATGTCTAGGGGAAAGTATATTCATCTACTACCATATATCTCAATCCACATAAAGTAGTCATGCGAAGAGCGAACCAAGCGCACTAAGGTTAGCTAGACCTTAATACATCGATTCTTATTAGACAATTGTATCATTGTGTGTACCCAATAATACATACGTCATGAGCAAGCTTGATAAAGAATAAGCTTGCAAAAACTAGGCTATAATAGCAGCATAAGTCAAGGTAGTACAGAAAATATAAGTACGCTAGATTATGATGAGAGAAGTTACAAAATAATCCAAGTTCACAAAAATAAGACTCTACAATCTCTACAATTGTCATACTAACTCCATGTCTAAGTCGTTAGTCGACCAAATAGGGGTATGAGTCTCTAAGTCCTACAGTTTGAATAAACACTGTCGTCTTACGCTAGCATACAATAAATGTCATTCAGTTATACTTCAATAATAGGTCAAAAGACTATGTGATACTATGTTGTGAGGTATACTACCCAACTTATAACAATAAACTAGTACTGTAATTGTCTTAAGGATACCGAAGAAACTCCTGTTAAGGTCTATGAGAAGGGGTCTTGGTACTTATTAGGGTATCCTCTTTCATTACATGGGTCATGGTCGTGCTAAGTCTTAGTCATAGCGCTTATAGAGCAAGTGTCAATAGTAAAAATAGAAAGTTACCGGCCTTCAAGGAAAAGGGAATTTAGCTCGTATCGAGGTGGGGGTACATGTTACATAATTTAAAACTAAGGGATAAGCACCAGGTCTCAATCTACAAGAATAGCTTAAACCATCAAGTTCTAACTACTAAGCACACAATTTCAAAATTTTAAAATTATAACTATAATCCTAGCAGGCTATATATCCTAATCATAGAATAAAAATACTTGGTCTATAATCAGAGGTGTCAGGTGGCACGAGTTGAAAGATGAAGAATAGAGGAACACAATTTAGTCGTCGCACAATTAGCGAACGCTAAGGTCGCAGAGGAGTAATATATGAAATTAAAATAGAGGGCTCTAGATAGCATCATGGTTCTCTAATGGGGTGGTATGCTAGTTGCTATGTTCGAGGTATGATCAAGGAAAAAGTGTTGATTACATTCCTCTAGGCTTTCTAGGTACTGTCTGCTACTAATAAGACAATGATCTAAGTTTATAGTTCTCCAATACTATCTAACTATGAAGATTAGGTTCAGTCATAATATTAAATTTTGGTTTTCTATGGGTTCCTCAATACTAGGGTCAAACATTATGGTAAAACCTTTAACTAACTCTAGTAGTGTCTATACTACTCTCAAGTCCTCATAATACATCAAGGGGTAATGGTAAACCAATCTATAGATAAGGAATTCTAGGGTTCACTAGATATTCTAAACTTAGTGGTGTGTCAACACTCTAATTGTATTCTTAATAGGAAGGTTACCCTACTTATTATCCTAACAACATGGACTCTTATATTCTAGGAGGGGGCTATACTCAAGGAACTATTAGGGAAGTACATGAATCAAGCAGGATGTAATTATTCGAATAGAATGGACTGGGAGGAGAGCGAATCATAGTCAATTGTGGATGAGATCCTATACTCTATTCCTAGGTGCAAGCTTGTTCGGTACAATAACGTAACCGAGATAATATGCTCTCGACCTGCATGGGCCACCACAAAAACATGTCACGTTCCAGTCCCAAAATACGTAGGACTAGGAACACGTAAGCATGCCAGCCGTATAGATATGTCAACTCCAATATATGGAAACCAAAATCCACACGTACGCTGTAATATGAATATCAATCCACAAGTGGTATAAACATATGTCACAAATCACAGGGTATAATCTAAATCTCATCCACGAAAATCAAATATAAATAAATACCCAGTATCTATGAAACTAGATCTCAATATAAGTATCTAAGGATGATAGTTGGGTGGAAACAAATCCACTACCAACTCGAATATAAGAGCAATTACAATATAAGTACACCACAACAACACAATATAAGAATACCAGCTATCAATCACGGTTCGAAGAGAAGACCTCCTCGAAACATAGGTAACCATCCGAATATGCGCTCCTGCGAACACTCAAGAACAGATACACCTGGAAGGGGACCAGGTCCTCAGAGGGACGTAACAAGATACATAAAAGCAAGTCAATTTGAATACAGTAAACATGCATAATAGGTAGAAAATATGTAAGTACGTTGTACAAGACAATCTATATGAATACAAATGAGGATAACTTTTTGATGTATGGACAAGGGTAGGCTACTCGATCTAAATCTCACACTCACACACTCGTCAGTGGACATCATCAGCCGACATACCTCGGGGGTAGAGACCCTCGTACTCCATCAATCGACATACCTCGGGGGTAGCGACCATCGGACACGACTACCATAGTGCGTGCTATTTACTACGGTTTACCAGAGTAGTTAAAGCCCATACGCCTACTGATTGTCCTCTATGATACTAAGTGTCAAGTGTGTGTGTGTCAACTTATCTAATATATAGTAATGACTGAAAGAAATTACACATACAATGAATAAATAGAAATACAATAAATATACAGAAATATACTAAGCATGCAAAATACTGTAAACAATTTGGCAAGGTATCTTGCCTGGCAAGAAAGCTGCAAAATATAGTGTCCCGATGTCAACACTAAGAGTCAGAAGCTACGGCCTCAGAATGAACGTCTCCGGATGCTGAAATAAACATCACCAACATTCTCAGAATAAGCAAATTAGCTAGAAAGCACTTTCCTTTCTTCCAATTTGGACACAGGGGCAAAATGGTAATTTCGGGTAAAAGTGGAGTCCACGTGTGGCCCACTTTGTACCAAAAAGTGTGCCAAGGGTAACAGTCTCTAAATAGGACAAATTATAGTTCAAAAAACTGTAGATGTCAATAAGAACCCAACGGTATGTCCAAATGTGGATTCCGATGAGCCAAACACAATTTCGTCCAAAATGTTAATCGTGGGGCCCGCCAATTGGCGACTTGGTCAACTGTCTCAGAATTGTGTGAAAATTGGGTCACGGGACCAGCACGTTACCACGAATCCAGTGGCGCAAGTTTCGTCGCAATCAGAAGAACATGCACAAAATACGCGGAACTTTTGCAAAAGTTGTGACACGGGGTGTGTCCGCGGATATGGGCTGATTTCGGCGAGCGCTCACGTCTGAATCAGTTTTTGTGAACTCTCACTTGTCCGGTTACGCTGCGCGCACCGTTTGGTACACTTGGTACACGGCGGGGCGATCCCGTTTGGCGGGGCCGCTCTGTTTCATAACTTTTGGAAATCTAGAAAAGTGTGTTCGCGGGGTTTTCTAACGAATTAAATTCTGTCTACAGCAGTTAATAATCAAGGTTTATTTAACAAAAATTAAACTAGGTCAAGTGGTCTGCGCATACCAAAAAGAAACATGGGTGGTCACCGTAATTTTCTGCGATCCTAGAATTCGGTCTATTTCTGCCAACTTTGACGCTATTTTTGCCTATGGTTTTGTATTGTTCGAGGTCTACTATCACACAGATATGGAAGAGGGTTAAGGGGTGAGCATACAGGTGAAGATGGGGTGGCGTTTGGTTGAGCGAGGCGACAGAAAAAAACTCTGGAACACAGGTACCTCTCTGCGGAAATTTGCAGTGCGCGGGGTCGCGGTCGTCGGGATTGGTTTGGACGGCCTGCGGTGGCGGCGCTCTCTAGGTCTAGATGGGAAGAGGAAGGGTTTGGATGATCTAGGTTTAGGGTTTTATTGAAATATAATATATATATATATAGGTTTATAAGAGGAGAGAAGGAGGGGTGTTCGGTTTGCAAGCTGCGGGGGGGGGTCTGGGTTGTTAGTAATGGGTAGTGGCTGCTATAGGCTTGGGCGGGTTGCTGCTAAGGGAATGGTGGGTCTGTTGTTTGCTGGCGGATGGTTATGGTTTGGTTGCTAATAGTTAATAGGTTTGTTGGTATATGGTTATTAATGGTTTTGTTTTGTTTTTTTGTTTTTTTTTTTCCTTTTATATTTTTTTCCTTTAACATATATTTGTATATATATATATATATATTTATATATACGTATATACTCATAGAAAAAATCTAGAATTACATTAATGCACACTATTAAGCTAGCAACTGCTCAAGGGGTCTCCTACATAAAATAAATTCAGAAAAATTCCTAATGGTCCCATAAATCCCCTAAGTTTACCAACACCTAAAATAAAAATTAATAAAAATATATTTCTCCTAATTAGCCACTAATTACTACAATTAAATTATTAATTAATAATTAAAAAGGGTATATACGATTTCTAGGAATAGGGGTTTTACAGAATGCTCTTTTCCTTGTTGGCAGCAACTTCGGGATATGCATGACGAGACTTAGGCACCCACACTTTGCCAGTTTTCCTCAACTTGAGTGTGGTTAAGGGGTAGCCACTACCCCCAGAATGGAGTATTTCTTCATATGCCCGTTGGTCGAATTTTACGACCAAGGTCTTCTGCGTCGAGCCGACCGAAGCAGTGTCGAGTTGAGTTATCATCTTCTCGTCAGAGGAAAAGGAAGTCCCCAACAGTGTTGCATCTTGTTTGCGAGAAAAAGTTTATACAAAACTTTTCTGTTACAAACTATTGAAAAGTACAAAAAAGATCATAAATATGAATATAAGTACAATTGATTCTGGGAAAGTATAGTTGTAGAGATCTGATCTGCGGACGATCACTTTACTCCTTGGACCACTCGACGATGAAGAAATATACACGCTGACAAAGAACTGCACACATTGACGAAGAAATAGAGAAAATGCTTTGAAAAACTTAGAGAGTTGAACAATAAGAAATCTCTGGCACAATGGCACGAGAAGCTTCTATTTTTCTCACTCTGGTCTTGAGTTTCAAAGACTTAAAAATTCTAGCCCCTTTTTCTCTATATGTCTATGTGTACTCCTCTCTGTCTAGGTGTTAGTAGGCTACCCTCTGTGTGAATGTCTGTCTGTGTTTGTCCTGTTGTAGGTTATACAGAACCTGTATTTATAGAGTTTAGGAGCGGTTATGAGAGTATGCACGCACTTTGGACAATCAATATTGTTTTACCATTGTGCGCGCACTTTTGGTGGATTAACATCCCATGTTCTGCATGAGTGGGTGCACAACTTGCTGCCTTCTTGACACGTAGCTTCCTATACGAGGAAAGCATAGGTCGTGGGGACAGCTATTTGTACACTTTTCACGAGAAGTACGGCATGTAAGACACGCACTCATAACTACTCATTGTTGGTTAGGATAATATGTGCACTTTATAAGTCGTCTGGAGACTAGCGTATTTTTGGTAAGATTGGCACTGCGACGCATTTTTGGTAAGATTGGCACTGCGGCACATTTTTGAGGGAGTTGGCACTACGGCACACTTTTGATGGAGTCGGCACTACGGCGCACTTTTAAGAAAGTTTGCACTACGGCGCAATTTTGAGGAAGTTGGCACTACGAAGCACTTTTGAAGAAGTTGGCACAGCGACGCACTTTTGAACTAGTTGGCACTGCGGCGTACTTTTGAAGTATATTGGCACAACGATGCACTTTTGAAGTAGTTGGCACTGCGGCGTACTTTTGAGTTTGCACAGTAGTAGGGGCGCTAAACGACAACCTGGGTCTGCGTGCTACAGCTCTGCTGTAATGATAACTTTTGTCTCTTCATTTTCTGTATATGTCAGCTATCAGTCTGCTGCATTAAATGTTGAAAGAGGGAAGATCGTTTGTGTGCCAGCTTTCGTAACATTAAGAAAGTGCGTTATTTTTCTACTATCTGAATAGTGTGCCATCCTCTGAAATTAATGAAAAATGCACCAAAGTAAGAAAAATATGCGTCTTTCTTCTAGAACGAGTAAAAAGTGAGCCATTCTCCCACTTGTTGGATTTATTTGTAGAAAACTATATCATCTATCTGAGGCATACTTTTTTATGCTTCTACAATAGGTGTTGTGCTGTGTGCACTGAGTTGAGGGAGATGATGACTGCAGCAGTGAAGAAGGGGAAGACCCTAGGTGCATGTGTGGAGCTTGGGTACTTTGCAGCAAGGTTAGGGGGGAACTGCACTGAAGCAGTAGTCTGCAGGCATCCACATCTAGTGAGCTATGTTTGCAACAACCTAGTAGGAGCAGTAGGCCTGGCACAGTTAGAGTGAGAAGGGTTATGGAGTATCATTCAGAGGTGTGCAATTAGAGTATTTGGAGAATAGATTAAAGGGTTAAGTTATAGCTTATGTATATATATATATGAATGTATATAAATACTAAATAATAGGTATTAGTAAGTTGTGGTTAGGTATCTTAAGTGAGAGTGTTGGAGTGTGGCTAGAAGAGAGAGAGAGAGAGAGAGAATGTAATATCATTTAGGGGGCTCAGGTTCAGCTGAGCTGCAGTTATTGCTGTAAGAAAGATTGTGAAGTTGGTGATATCTTGTGAGGGGTTGCAGACAGTGAGTTATAAAGGGTGGATGTGCAGATAACTGAGGGGTTGAGCACTAGGACATCAGTACAAATTGGTCGCAGGTAATATAAGGGGTATTTGGGTGAAGCGACACACAAGTAAAGGGACAACAACTAGGGGTATGGCAACATGGGTTTGGGCAGCAGGTAAGTATGGTTTTGGTTGTTTAGAGTTCAAGGATAGATAAGTGTGTTTGAGTTAGAGTGAAGGTAAGTTTATTAGGGTTAAGGGTATGAGTGTTAGTGAATTAAGGATGGGTAAGTGACTAGGATTAGAGTCTAAGGTTAAGTGTGTAGAAGTGAGTAGTGTATATAGTGGGGGTACCATGGTACATGTACCAATGTGAGTGTAAGGGTATAAAGAGGGTATCCTAGGGGTGTCAAGGTATCTAAGATACCAAGATACCATGGTGTTAGAACTAGAATTGGGTAGTGTCTAGGATATAGGGTAAGATATTGTATATTAGTTAAGGTATTAGTAAGGTATTGGATAAGTGACTAGGTACTAGGTAAATAGTTAATATACTATAAGATACTAGTATATATATATATATATATATATATATATATATATATATATATATATATATATATATATATATATATACCCACTAGAATTGACTTGGAAAATCTAGTATTAGCATGGTTTAGCTATATACCACTTAATAGGCCAACTAGATAGATAATTGAAGTCCAAATTTAGGTAAAGACCTAGTTTTACCCCAATGACCTAGTTCAACCTAGAAACCTAGAATGTGACTAGTTAAGCTTATTTATGATTCCAAATCATCTATTTGACCTAGGAATTCATATATAGGTCACTTGGACTCCAGTTAAGACACTGTTTGGTATTTTTAGCGTAGGACCATAGGCGAGTACATTCTCTGATAGTTTTCTTTACTTGATGATTACTATTATACATATTCTTAGTGATGTTTTACTTGATTCGTGATATGATGTTACACGGATTGGTACTATATGGATCTTGTCACGACCCGCACCCGGTATAGGGCATGAGTACGTGAACAACGTCCAGCCTATGCCGCAGCATCGACGGTAGAACGTTGTTTGGGTAAACTATACTATCTAACAATAATGATCATCAAGATATATAATGCCACCAATGAAATATGAATACTTAATCACAGAACTATAAGATGGAACAATGCATGAATATGATATAAAGAACTAAAAAGCCAAGATACAACTAACAAGACAGGAATAATATCCAATGAGTCACCAAAAATATAAGACTAACTGTCTAAAGCTGGAGACAAATCCAGTACAAAAATAAGCCTATCTACTAAGCTACTGATAAAGTGTCGTCTGCCTCAACCGAGATGAGTCACTTCTGAGCCACAATCTCTAGCTCTAAGCCAACTACGTCCTGAGGCCTGTAGTGAGTGAGATACCACTCCTCAGTATCATCCGGAAAAAATATATCCAGTCAGGATTGGAGCAAAGTACACCTCTAACAGCAGTTCCAATAAATAATAAAACTATGTAACAGTAAATAGAGAGCATATACCAGATGAATAGAGCATGGCAGAAATATACTAAAATAAGAAAATACGGGAAATACATACAAGAGGTATGAACATCATATATGGAAATAAAGAGATACACCTATCTAAGTGCGTGAGTACTAGCTTCAACATGTGATCGGCTTGGGTATTGCTCAAGAACCACGGACCTGGTTAATCATACGTGTGTTGTATGAGTAACACTATGCAAGGAAACAAGAACTGCGGGGGTATGATCACATATCTACACTAAATACTCCCCGTCCCCGACTGGTATAATGGATCCAACCATGGCACGCTATGACACGGGATTCTCTAAGAAGGGAGCTAATCTTCTCATGAATCCATGTCCATATATGTACAAGAACAACGGAGCTCGCACAAGAAATACGCCAGGAACTACCAGGAATAACATCTCATGAAGGGATCCAGGAATACCAATCCGTGTAACCAAGTGTCAGAAAATTAAGGATATCTACAC
This sequence comes from Iris macrosiphon, assembly GCA_036927795.1. NCBI lineage: Eukaryota > Viridiplantae > Streptophyta > Magnoliopsida > Asparagales > Iridaceae > Iris > Iris macrosiphon. Next base: position 47,165,279 of record JAYESA010000018.1, read on the forward strand.
TAAATACAAGAAACATAGAGTATATTATAAACAGAAAACTATAGAGAATGTACTTGCCTGGAATTCGATGAACAGTATCGAAGATGTCTGGAACGGTGCCTCAAAGACCTAAATATGAAATATTACATAAATACAAGGTTTTGGAAATAATAAAAGTTATACTAGTCCATTTCTAGGTCATTAGACCAAGTTTAAGTCAAAAAAGTCAAACTAGGTCGACTCTAGGTCAAACTAGTCAAACTTGGTCAACTAGCTATTTTAGGTTGTATGAGTCTATCTCTAGAATGTTGGGTCCATACGCTATGTATCTAGGCTATACTAGCTATATTAGGATACTATAGTATCATAACTATTTAGTATCATAAGATACACAATAATACATTATATACTAGATACTCTTATTTAGTACGAACTCCAAATGAATACCTTAGCTTACTAATTAATACCAATACCAATACCAATACCAGTACCAATACCCCATATCTATGTCTTGATATTTCTACTAGAGCTCTAGTTATCTAGTACTCATAACATATACCCTATTGTATATCTAATACCTTAACTTAATATCTACTTCTAAAACTCAACTTGATATCAAACCAATACCTTGACCTACACATCTCTCAACCCAATATCTAAACCTACACAAGTTACTGATACACTTGTATCAGTTTAAATCATCACTGATATGGGGTCAAACCTCACAGTCCTCAAACTCACTGCTTGAGTTATTCTCCACACACACGGGTGCACCCCTCACGTACTCTCTACCCATGCATCCCCTGCCTGCAACTCTGATAACAACAATGTGCTGCTGTTCCTGACCACATCTCCCTCTCTCACCTGACTGAAGTCCCATCCTAACATCTACCACTGCTCACATATTCTAATGAGCCAACCCTCTCCATGTGTTGTTGCTAAAGCAATAACATAGTAGCTCACACTGGCCCGAGCTCCCTATATGTCCCTGTGCATTGATGCACATTTTCAGGCACTATTTGCCTTTCCCCTTGTTGTTGTGGTGTGCAACATCACCCCTTTGCTTCACTTGTGAACACCCACACAACTTCACAGTTACCTAATCCTCCAACAATCCTGACACCCTTACACTATACTGCTATATAGCAGCAGTCACCCCAACAACAATAACTCCACCATAAAACAACATCAACAACAACAACCATCTTAATAACACCAACACAACATGTTGTTGCTGCTGTTGTGTCTGTAGCAGACCAGACTTGATTGGTGTGCACAGTCACAGTGAGCTCCCCTACTGCACACACAAACACAACCACCCATCTACAAGATATACTTATATATATATATATATATATATATATATACATTTTACAACCTTAAACTGAATGTTAACAGTCCCCACACAAGATATCAGTCACAGTCTCTACCTGAGCCCCTATACTCATGTATCATTCACTGATACATGGCATCAATTCAGACCTCAAGCTCCTCCCTCTAATACTCCAGCTCTGAATACTTCCACACTTGAACATAATCACAGTTGTGCACAACAAGTCTAAACCCGACCCCCTTCACAGTCCACAACTGCATTCTACTATCCTCATTATCATACATATACATATATACATAAACACCTAGTAAAAATCATAACCAAATGAATATATATATTCTCATACACTTATATATATATATATATATATATATATATATATATATATATATATATATATATATCATACACTAACCATAGAAATCTAAAATAGATATAAATAACCACTACTAGAGTATTAAATATTTCATCAAACACATGGAGTGCATCGCACCCGTATCACACTAGATCTATGATACGCTTGCGATACGGCTCCAACAAATCACCAAACGTATCACGAAGGAGCAAGTATAAAATTATAATTATGAACAATATAAAGTGCTAGCTACACAACTACGTGTCCGTGTCAAAATATGACATGTTCCAACTCCCGTGTCAAAGGAAAATCTCTAAATCAACCCGTGTCATCAAATTGCCATGACACGGCCTACACGTATCCAATTTTGGACATGACACTAGCCTCACACAATCAAACACATGTCAATTTGGTCTAATTGACCTATTGACAAACACATGGTGCACCAATTTCAAATTTTCCCTAAAATTGACACAAAATACATGGTAACTATCACAATAGGGGTCCATAGTAATAAATTCTTCTTCCTATAGGTAGCCCTAGTACATGGGAGGGTTTCTAATGATTAAACTATATATTTATAGTCTAATTAGAAGGAAAATTCTGAAATGTACCTATTGGGAGATGGATTCTCAATGCAAGTCTCCAATTGGATGCAAAGATCCCTCAACTTGTGCAATCTCCTTCTCCTTCTATATCCTTACCTCCTCCTTCTTTCTAGAGCTTCTAATGGTGAAATAGGGAAGTAATTGGAAGAGAATTTGGTAAAAATTTGGTGGAGGGAAGAGGGAATTTGGGAAGTAAAATTCTAGATCTAAATTTTGGATGAAGAAAAGAGAGGAGAGAGAAACTCCTCTCCCTTAATAGTGGCCGGCCCCTCCTTGACCTCCAAGAAATGTACAATGTCTATTTTATCCCTATGGACTTGTCATGAAGAAATATAATTAAGGAGAAAACTTCTACTCCTAATGGTTTAACTAATCAAATCACTATCTTAATAAACTGGGCTAAAATATTGGACTCAAGTCTAACTAAAATAAATGTTGGTCCAAGAGTCAAGTCTAGTCTAGTTAGGTCCACTAACACAAGTCCAAACTATAATGCAACATCTAACAATAAATAAATATTTAACATGCACAATAATTAATTAATTATGAAATGACCAAAATATTCTTCCTAGAAAATGTGGTAGTGACAGATCTTAATCAGGAGATGTTGCTTTCCATGTTATTATATAGACCGTGTGATCATCGTGCTCGTGATTAGACCGTGTACTGTGATCTTCGTGTCGTGATTCAGATCCATGAGTATTATTTGGGGGCAGAAAAATATTAGTTGGTTATGTGATCATACCCCCTATTCGTGTATCATAGCTAACCTTACACCTCACGTATGGTTAGTCTGATCTTATATTAGTGACTCATAACTAATCATATAAGGTTGCCTAACTAGTCTGATCTTATATTAGTGACTCATAGCTTATCATATAAGGTTGTGCCTGACCTTATTATATTCGTGACTCATAGCAATCATATATGGTTGAACCTGATCCGTATTCCCAAGCCGATCACATAACGAACAGTATTTCAAAACACTTAGATAGTTGCAGTTATTTCATGTTTCAGTTCATACTTGATGATATATGGCATTTGTTCCTGTCTACTTATCGTTCACTACTTGCCATGCCATGATTACAATTTACTTGTTTATCCTACTTGCCTCGTCATGATTTTCTAGTTTTACTGTTCATCATGTATTACATTTATTATTACTATTTTACATATTTTATCAATTATTCACTGTAAACCCCCTCACCAAAAATAGATATTTTGTGTGTATTTTATATTATTATATTTATTATAGATATTAAATTTCTTTAGAGTATTCTCTTAGTTAATTAGAAAATAATTTTTTTGATATATTTACTTATATAAATATTTATTTAGAATTATTTTATGTTATTTTAGATTTTTGGAGATTTTTCTAGAATTTTTGGTAATTAAAACTTAGGAAACATAAATTTCTAGGACTTCTATGATTTACTATACGACCATACTTGCATGTTGTTTCTACCAAATATTTATTTTAGTTTAAAATATTTAATTATATTTTTCTATAATTTATTTAGAATTTTAAGAAATTTATTTAGTTTTTTAAAATTATTTAGGATTTATTTGGATATATATAGTCTTAATATTAAATAGATGCTAATTTAGTGTTAATAGATATTAATAAGATTTTATAAATTATTTGTATTATATTTAATTATATTTAAGATTATAAATTATTGAGATAAATTCAAACTCTATTTTAAATTAATTCAAATCCTGAATCTACTAGGAAAGCAACTTCATGCATATCCTATCCTTATTTAAATTCAACATAATCCTATCCAAATTAACCAATCCTAGTCGTATTTAATTAAGTAGTGTCCACCATTATAAATACCTCATCCTTCATATTTTTCTTTCCCAAATTCCTCGCTTTTTCGTCCAAAAATAGTCAAAATTCGTCATAAATTCAGCCTCATTTTCTACTAGTTATGACGAATTAAAAAGACGATATCTCCTAGCTCCGGACTCCAAACGCGCTCCAGTTTTTTTTGTTAGAACTATATCAAGGTTAGTTTTCTGATTATATAATTTATTTTAATAATTTATGAAACTATTTTTCCAGAAAATTCTAAAAGTGCCAGCTGTCCGAAATCAGACGCGTTTTGGTATTTTCGAGATTTTGGGAGATCCCGAACTCGAAATTACGAACTGTTTAAAGTTTCGGAAAGCTGACATGATGAACTTCTAGAAAAGTATTTTTTCAGAATTTAAAATATAAGTTTATTCTACTATAAAATTTGTGCAACATAGACGTAAATAGTAAACCACTAAAAACTGTCATCTGTGCGCCCTTGTGGCCACAACTCTTTACCGACTTGTGATTTTATAAAACCGTCGATTTTGGTGTTCATGTAGCACTAAAATCTATAGGATTTTATAAATAAATTCAAGATTTGAGTCGGTTGACTTTTTGGTCAATGGATTGCCTCGATTTGCGTGTCACAGATCACAAATCCGTAAAGTTAATTATCTTTGGACCAAAATTAGAGTTTAACAATAAAAATAAGATTATAATAAAATTAAAATACTATTTTAGGTTATTTTATTCAGAATTAAAATAGATTAAAATGGAGGAACCTATTCACCCACTTTTGTAACCTAACTTATTTAATTTATGTGACGGGTAGATCGGACGACGCCTTGAGTTGGGACTTCATCCTTTTCAGACCAGGCAGGATACCTTGCCAAATTATTTACAGTATTTTGCATGCTTAGTATATTTCTGTATATTTATTGCATTTCTGTATATTTATTGCATGTGTAGTTCATTTCTGTCATTATTATATATTAGATATGTTGACACACACTTGACACTTAGTATCATAGAGGACAATCATTAGGCGTATGGACTTTTAACCACTCTGATAAACCGTAGTAACTAGCACGCATTATGGTGGTTGTGTCCGATGGTCGCTACCCCCGAGGTATGTCGATTGATGGAGTCCGAGGGTCGCTACCCCAGAGGTATGTCGGCTGATGATGTCCACTGACGAGCGTATGAGTTGTGAGGATTAGATCGAGTAGCCTACCCTTGCCCATACGTCGAAAAGTTGTCCTCATTTGCATTCATATATATTGTCTTGTACAGCGTACTTATTTATTTTCAAATTATATGCATGTTTACTGTATTCAAGTTGGCTCGCTTTTCTGTATCTTGTTACGTCCCTCTGAGGACCTGGTCCTCTGCCAGGTGTATCTGTTCTTGAGTATTTGCAGGAGCACAGATTTGGATGGTTATATATGTTTCGTGGATGTCCTCTCTTCGAGCCGTGATTGCTAGCTGGTATTCTTATATGGTTTTATTGTGTTGTACTTATTTTATATTTGCTCTTACATTCGAGTTGGTAGTGGATTTGTTTCCATCCAACTATCATCATTAGATACTTATGTTGAGATCTAGTTATATAGATGCTGGTTATTCATTTATATTGATTTTCTGTGGATGAGATTTAGATTGTACCCTGTGACTTGTGACATATTTTATACCACTTGTGGGTTGATATTCATATTACAGCGTACGTATGGGTTATGGTTTCCATATACTGGAGTTGCCATGTCTATACGGCTGGCATTCTTACGTGTTCCTAGTCCTACGTATTTTGGGACTGGGGCGTGACATTCACTACAAGAAAAATGACTTTTCTTGACGGATTTTTGCCGTCAAAAAATGATTTTCTTGATGGTTTTGGATCCGTCATCGAGACCAGAGTCAAGAAAAGTCCTATTTTTTCTTGACGGTTTCTGGATTAGTTTTCTTGACAATTTTAAACCGTCAAGTAAGAAAACTGTCTTGGCGGTTTTAAACCGTCAAGAAAACATAGCAAAAAAATCCGTCAAGGTAAATAAAAAATTTTCTTGACTGGAGCCTAGATGACAAGTAATGACCGTCAATAAAGCCATTTCTTGGCTGAAAAAACTGACAAGGAAAATATTTTTGATGTTTAAAAACCGTCATAAAAACACTTTCTTGATGTTTAAAAAAAGTTACGATTAAAACCCATCAAGAAACCATTTATTGATCTTCAAAACACGTCAAGAAATGACTATTTGTTTATGTTTTACAACCATAAAAAAAAATATGTTTACAATAATATCAATATATTTTAGAATCCAGTTACCAAACACACATAATATCAATATATTCCATAATATCGGAAGCATCAAAAAACTCTAATACACAATTTTTTTATTAACAAAAAAAGTTCGTACATCCCTAACATCCAACGATCACAGTAACCAAAATATATTAATTTTTACAATATCTTAAACATCCTTGACATAGTCAAAACATCCTTGAGAACCGCTTCTCTAACCATCATAATTCTTCTGAGCTATAGCTACGAAGATTACTCGTATGCTTCTCTTATAACAACATGAACTTGAGGCGGTCGAGGCCATCTACGGTACAACGATGATCCTCATCTGCAAACAATGTGAACATATCACTCTAAGATAAAGAACATTCTTGAAAATTGAAACATAAGGCCAAGAAAAACTGAAACATGAAATATTATCGATGATTTAAGCCAGAAGAGGAGGCATGGTCTATCAGTTAGAACTCATATCAGGTATCTACAAATTACAAATTACAGTGGCTCAATATCTACAAATTATAACGATTATCCATGGATCCATCAGTTAAAACAGCTCAGTGGCAGGAAGTGTCACTGGTACAGTGAAGTGTAGGCTCAATGTCAGTGTCAGCTAATGCATCTCTAACAGCAGTTCACTCTATTCCAGTAGTTCTCACTCTCCTGGTCAGTCTATTCTCTATAGCAGATAAATAGGATAGCTAGCTTAATGCAGCAGGCAGCCACTCTGAATGGTACATCAGTTGGGTATCTGAATGGAGTATTAGGAGAAGTATCAGTGGATACCAGGGGGCTTGAATGTAAACCAAAAGCTTTGCATCTAATAAGTTCTAGTGGGTTACTACCGGCTACTTTATCTTATCGATGTATGAGGAGTTGTCAATTGAAAATTTTGCATCTATTGACCACGAACATTTCCATAAGTATTGCACTTCAACAAGAATACCAGACTTTTGGCCATCGGTCAAGCCTTGAAACAAAACAAGTGGGGGTTCAGAAAACACTATATCGCAACTAAAACAACTCCCTAATTAAGAGGGTGTTTCTGGGGGTTGCCAAACCAATTAGGGTTCAGAAAACACTATTGCAACTAGAGTCTCAAGTATTAAGTTATATTACAAAATTAAAGTACACACGCTGGGCAAAATGGAAGAAAAAAAATGTTACAAATCATACACGAGATTAAGAAATCATGATAAAAATGCAAAACACCATACGCTAGATATAATGCTACCAATTGATACATTTTCATCAAAGAATCAACCTTGAGTCACCACTTGAAATTCTTTGCATCCATCCCTCCCTTGAAATATTCTTATGGGAATAAGGAGGAAAGCATTGGCCAACAATTGTTCCGAAACTAGTGTCACAACATGGATCAAATATTTATAATTTACCAACTTTAAAGTGCACAAAATAATTGAGCAAGCTGCCTGGAGATATTTTCACGACTTTTGACAGAATAAGATTGCTTTGACATAATCTTACATTTTGCCTTATTTTCCCTGTACCCCCACAACCAACTTTGATCGAGGATTGTACTCAGGATATTAGATTTAATTATCCTGGCAAAAATGGCCATTGATATACAACAGAATGATTAACAAATGACAATCACATGTTGCAAAGGTATGGATGGTGTTGGGTATTCTACACGTACTGTACTGTCCGCTTTCGCTTTGATCTTTTCCCTTTCCTTGGCGGGGTATACTCTATAAGTTGTTTCTTGCTACTGGAAGCATAGGCCTCCTCTAGTCAGTCTATTCTCTGTTGCAGATATATAGGATTGCTAGCTTAATGCACAAGCTGAAAGCCACTCTGAAGTCTGTATGGAACATCAGTTGGGTTATCATAATGGAGTATCAGGAGGAGTATCAGTGGATTGCCAGATTATCAGGGGGCTAGAATGTAAACCAAAAGCTTTGCATCTAATAAGTTCTAGACAAGTATAGATTTTGTGCGCGTTTGTTATTAACTAGCTAGCAAAGATCCACATGTTTCACAAGATATTTCCGACCGACTAACTTACTTTCGACTTCCCTTTTTTGTTCCCGTTGATATTTTTTCTTGGAGTCTGTCAAGTACAGAAACTTCTTCACCAACAAGTGTAACTTTCGAGAAGACTCCCATCTTTTTCTCGGTTTGTTTCTATGTTATGTACGTATATTTAGCGTGTTTTTACACTTTGCCATTTTTGGTAAAAGTTTGTCATGTATCGATCGGGCAAATTACTTCCTCCAGGATTTTTTGACAGCCATTTAATGGTAAATTCTAAGATGAATCAATTGTGAATACACATTTAAACTTTAAGCAGACTAATATAAATCAATTGCAATATTTTTACGGAAGAAATTGTGATCATAGGATTACATCTCATGAAAAAAAATTATTGAAGATTTTAGCTTAAAAAATGGACATAGCCATAGGAGGAGAAATCCTCACTAGTGGTTGTTTAGGTGCTAGACTGCTTTTCTACTTGTAAATGTATTTTCTTAAAATATTTCATAAAAAAATATTTCATTAATATTTATATTCATATGTAACATTTATGTATGTTTTATTTTCTTTATCCAAACTTTTAAGGAATTTTTCGAACTTTTGCCGAATTACAAACCTTTTCAACCTTGCCGAATTAATCCAAACTTGTGACTATAAATAATTAAATATCCATGTTCATGCACATATATCTTCAAAGGTACAGCATTTATAATGGTATCCTCGTGTAAAGATTTGGAGTGTTGTAGAGTCGGACGTTCCATCTATGTGCCAAGTGGGGCATAAGTGTCTTCTCATGTCCAGAAATCATAGATCCATTGTCATTCAAGAATACCAAAGTACATATGTGCATGAACTTGTGATTTCTTTGACAAGTTTAGATAAAATATACTGTGTTAACTCTAAAATTAATAATTGTACTCTCCCAAAGCCTCCCATAAACCTGGTTTGGGAGGAATGCTATGTTTCAAAAATTATGACTGCCTAAAAAAATAGCCTAATGGCATTCCAAAGATTACATTCCATCTTCACGTGTATAATGCATAAATGATGGAGATACAGATTGGAAAGGTGAAGTTCTTTCTTTAGACATGACCATGTCCTGTCATGTCAGGCACTCTAGAAAACACTAGGGCACGCCAAAATCAATCTTGTATCCATTTTCGTTCAACATATATGTAAGTACTAAAATCACCACCGAATAAAAAACGAATGACATTCTCACCGAATCAAAACTAAACAATAAAGCTTAAAAGTTTTGAAGTTCAAAAACACTTAAAACTCACGAACCATAAAGAAGGATGTGATATTTGCTAATGTTATAGAAAACCAACAAAAACATCAAGTTAGAAATGCAAGTAGCCATCGGTTTAATTCTCCAAACAGCACACAAAGTGCAATGTTCCAGTAATAATGAAGAACCCAGCAGAGTCATCAATATGTGTTATCCAACAACATAATATGTGTTCATTATGGCAGATTGAATTTTATGAAGAAGCTATGAGAAAATAAGTTTGCAAATGATTCTTAAAGTTACGCCTATTGGTATCAAATACTTCTTGTTAACACAAAAAATCCAAAAATTAGACCCACGACTCCTTGCCCTGATAGGCTCGGGGCCATAAGCAAACTAATCCCAACCAAATCTTACACTAAAAGAAAAATAACACAAGGTTAAGCGTTCATGAAAGTAGAATCAAGCACCAGAAAAGGAGAAGAAAAAGAAAATCCACCTACCCACATATAACCTACATGAATACTCATAATCTATACCACAAATTGCTGCATGTGGAATTCTTCAACCACTAGCCACAAATAACCCACATGCATGAAATTTTTACCCATATAAGTACGAATAACCATAAAATCTACTCCTAGTGATTCTCAAACTAACCCACAAAACTAAGTTTCTGATGATCGAAAAACCCTTAGTTGCCTGACCAAAAAAAAATCCTAAGTTGAACTTGCATGAGCATAAAATCATAAAATCGAATTGCAGGGAGAAGAAATCAAATATATTTTACCGCATGGTGAAGATCGAAGTTGCCGCATGGTGAAGAACATCGCATAGGCCGTCGAGGAACGTCGTGTAGGCCGCCAAGGAGAGGGCTTTACTGAGTGGAGGGAGAGGGCTTTACTGAGTGGAGGGAGATTTCTAAGTGAAAAGGAAGAGGGTTTTCGGAGTTGAGGTGGATTTCTGATGGAGGGAGAGGGGATGTTGCGTAGGCCGCTGGGAAGGGGTAAAGTTGGCTCTTTGGTCAAAACCGTCTACAAATAAATTTTTTTTAGAAAATTATTGGAAAAACTGTGACATTTTTTTCTCACAGACATTAGTTAACGATTATAACCAACCATCAATAAATAAAATAGTATTTTTTGACGGTTAGTCTAAAACCGTCAAGTATTATGATAAAATTTTACTAAATTAACAAAAAATGTGTGTTTGCTTGACGTATGTTTAAAACTGTCCAGATAATCCATTTTCTTGACGGTTTTCCATGACCGTTAAGAAAAATTATTTTTCTTGTAGTGATTAGAACTGCTGTTGGAGTTGTGCTCGTTCCATCATGACTGGATAATATTTTTATGAGTTGTTGTGCTCTACGTACCTGGACTTCAGAGTGATGCTATAGTTGAGACTGCTCTTGCACCGTGGATCATAAGATGACATCTGTAGAGATCTAGACTAGTGTTTCTTATTTCCATATCATGTTCTAGTTTCATTTCTTAGATTTTTGTTTGGATTATCTTTCCTATTCATTCTTCCTGTAGAATATTGTGATTGAGTACATGATAGAACTAGTCGTATTAGTATGAATCTCATTGAGGTCTAGACAACGTTCGACCGTCGATGTTGTGGCTTAGGCTGGACGTACCACGTACTCGTACCCCGATCATCCGGGTATGGGTCGTGACACATTTTTATGGTGGCCTATGTAGGTCTGTCTTTGCAACTAGTGCAATATCGTGGTAGTACTTAGGCTTAGACGTACTACTACAAGCCTGCAATAAAATAGAATTAATGGATTATAAGAAGTATGGTACTCAATCACAAATTAGGAAATTCTTGAGAGATTCTTGGGATGACATTTGAGAATCTTATTATAAACCCTATTTTGAATCTATTTTTATTTGCTTTCGTTCACATTCGCCTTTACACATGTTCATTATTGAATTTGATCCTTGTATCGAGATAAAATTTATGAACTATATTGAGATACATTCTGATGACATATTTGGATGAGAATAGTGAGAAAGGTAATCGTCTGCTTTAGTTATGAAGTATAGAGTTTATCGCAGCTATACTAGCTGGCGTGGGGAAGACAAAGAGACATGATTTTGGATATACTTATCTTAGTTATAGAATTTAGAGTTCTCGCAGCCATGCTAGCTGGCAAGGCAAAAATTCTAGACAACATGATCTTGGAGGTATATACCTTAGTTATGGACTCTATAGTTTATCGCAGCTATGCTTACTGGCGTGGCGAGGATTATGGGTAACATAATTTCGGATAAACGTATATGATTATCAGATTGTATCTTAAATTGGTTCTTAACATATCATCTCCATCATTCAATCTTGTTATTATTAAATTTTGTTCCATCACCTCTACTAGGTTAGGATAGAAATATCTTTAGTTCCTCTTATTTAGTTTCTTATAGAGCTTCACCTTCATTAGTTCTGAGGCAGCTTCCTTGGATAGTGTAGAAGTTTGGTAACTTGCAGATAGGATGGTGTCAAGTTGAGTATCAGTGTTGATTGTTGGGAGTGTAGCTTGTGAGTCTGAGAGTGGTTCCTAGTTGGGTATATGAGCATTGGGTATCAGTGTATAGGCCTGTAAATAACTCATAGTGTAGTACCATTTGGTTCTAGGGTATGTGTCAGAGTATAGTTAGTAATTGATACCAATGGTATTAGAAAATAAGAGAATTAGGATGGAGAGTAGTTTATCAATTTGTGATTTTAGGTGTTGGTATCAATATCGTCATATATATATATATATATATATATATATATATATATATATATATATATATATATATAGGTTCCATGTATTAATTGAGTATCATGAAATTTGTGTTTAATGTTAATGGAGCTTTGATATTCTAATTGTGCAATACTTGGTTGTGTCATGAGGAGAAGAATGTGTATCCATGAGACGTACCAGTTAGTGTACCATGGTAGAGTGGTGCCATAAGTGTTTAGCTGAGTGTGCTAGTGTTAGATTTGTGTTGTGTTAGGTAATAAGACTTGTGCTATGTGTTAAGTGTTGGACATTGGTGTGTGTAGATGTGTGTGCACAAATGCACAGTGAGTCATATGAGAGTGAGTGCATGAGAGGAGAAGTGAAGTACAAGTGTGGGCGTTTCATGAGTAACAAGAAGTGGGTCTGGCTATTAGAAATACCAATAGTGTATCAGTGGATATGTTAGTGTCAATTTGGTATCCTAGAGTATTAAGTGATTGAGTCAAGTACAATTATGAGTTGGTATCTGTCACCAAGAGTGCCTAGAGAGTGCAAGTGTCCAGGGTATATCAGGATTGGAATAAGTAATAAGTGATAGGTGTAGTATAGCAGTCTAGTATTAGTGAGTACTATTATGGGTGATAGTATTAGTTAAGTGTATCAGTGTAATATTGAAGTAGGGTATGTAAGGGAGTATCATGGGAAGTAGGAGTGCAGGTGTTCCAGGCAGTGAGAAAAGAGGGGTAACCTATGCGGGAGTAAATTTAAGTAAGTGTGAGTACATTTGCAAGTGTATTGGAGTGTGGGAGTAGTATGTAATAGTAGATAGCATGATGGGTAGAATGGTACCTGTGAGCTATAACATTGTCAAGTGTGTTAATGACATAGTGGGTAGGAAGTATTTATATATGTTTATATTGATACCAAATACAGTTGAGTATCCTAGAGTGATTGTTAGGTGTTAGTGCATGTGATAGTATCCAGATACCAAGATACGAGGAGTATTTGTGTTTAGATATGGGGTATCTCAAGTATCATAGATATTCAGAATATGAGTAACCTATTGGCTAGTGTATTAGGCATAAAAGAGATCCTTGAGTACCTTGGTAGGAGAGTATCCTATGAGTGTGATATATAGTAGTTAATATCTTGTGTAGATAGTGTCAAAAATTTAGATAGGTATCCCATAGATAGTATCATAAAAGTATTAGTATAGTATTCTAGGTAGTGTGTGCCAGTGAGCTAAGTGTGCTCCTATCCTAGAGCTATATGTAGAAGCATGAAAATATCTACACCATGCACCAAATGTAGCCCAAAGTCATGCGCAGTCATACTCTAAGCATAGCCCCAAGTCCTGCGCATTCACGCGCTGAAGACAGCTAAATCCATGCGCTGAAGGCAGTTAAAGCCACGCGCTAAATATAGCCATGCCCCAACATCAGTGCAACAAAGATCCCATGCGACGACACCCCCAATACCCCCATGTGGCAGTATTTCCATGCGCTGTGTAAAACCCCTAATTCTGAAAACCATATTTATTATTATTTAATTAATTATTTAATTTATTTAGTAATTATGAGCTAAATAGAGGGAATAGATTTTATTTAATTTTTTATTTGAGGTGTTTATGCAATTAGAGAATTTATGGAACCATTATAAATTTTCCTAAATTTATTCCATGTAGAAAACCCTTTGGACAGTTGGTGACTTAACCGTATGCACCAATATAATTTTTAGAGTTTTCTATATATTGATATATATATAGAATTCCTAGTGGATCAAACCCAAACTGAAAACCACTACCCGCTTGAACCCAAACCGGCGTAGAAAATATCAGCAGTAGCAGTAGCAAACCAACTTTGCTATTTCCTTCTCCACGCGTAAAGAAATTCTGCCCGTAAACTTCCTCCACCGCTTCTTACTTCATCTGCGCGTAAAAACCCCACCCGCCTAATTCCTTTCTCTACGCGTAAAACAAACCCATACGTAAATTCCTCCACCTCTTAAATTCTCTCCTCCGCACGTGTGAAGAAAATATCAGCCGCAACACCACCGCCTCTTTTTACCTGTTATTACTAAACTCTCCTCAACCGCCACCAAAACCAATGATAAGAAAGAAAGAAAACAGCAGTGGCAGTAGTTTCTTAACCATTAAGTAACCCCCACTGCCTCTTGTTCTCTATATATATATTACAACTCTTCCAAACCCTAATCCCACTTCTTCTTACAACAAACTTAACACTATTTGGATGTGCGATACAGAACTTTTGCTCGGAAAGTATACCTTGCCATCATACTATTGTTTATATTCCAGTTGATACATGCATGTTTAATTCTGCGTATATAGATGTTTATGTATGTATATTTTTGGACCTACTTTATGAGACCACCCCAATATTATGGAGCATCATTAGGTTCATTAACCGCGACACAGTTGTTACACGAGTTGTGAGTCTCATATAGATCACGGACTGCGTGACAGGTCTAGCCTCCTGTACTAATGGACGTGCGTTAGGAATAACTGCTAATAAAAACTTTGCATGCTAGTAGACCTGGCAGTTATTAGAGGTATATCATGTCATGTATATGGCATGCTTAGAGCATGGGATAGGGAGAACAAGTAAGGCATTTGGGCTCATTTGCACTTTTTTCTTCTGTAATCCGGAAGCTCCACTGGAGATACAGGCTGCGATGACCCATTTATTTCAATTGGCGGCCTCTGCCGTTCAAAAGATGACATGCTTTGAGGCCCCTGATTCTCCGAGAGAGTCACGCCAATCCCATCATTTTTAGCCAGATAGCCCACTTGGTAGAAAGTCGTTCTCAACTGCATTCACTTAGACGGTTAGGCGACCCTTTTTGGATATTTACTTTTCAGTACTTATTGGCATGTTATTATGTATCTTGTTACGTCCCTCTGAGGACCTGGTCCCTTTTCAGATATGGACGAACAAGAGTATCCACAGGAGTACGGGCCTGGATCGGATGATACTTACTCGACTGAGGAGGTCCTACATTTGGAGTAGATGTGACTTTATTACCACTGTTTCAGTATAGTCGTTTTGTAGTAGATTTGTTTCCACCCAACTATCAGACTTGATACTCATCCTGATACTCAGTTATTATTCAGCTCTTTATTCCTACTGATTATTTGTGTTGTGGATGAGATATAGATTCTGTGTGACTTGTTATGACAGTATATTACCACTGGTGGATTGGATATTCATGTACAACGTACGTTTGTATATGGTTTTTCATATATTGGAGTTCGTATACATACGACTGGGCGTGTTACGTATTCCTAGTTCTATGTATTTTGGGACTGGGGGTAACATGTTTCTGGTGGTGGCCCATGCAGGTCCAGAATATATTGTCTTAGTTACGTAACTGTACCAAACAAGCCTACGTATAGGAATAAAGTATAAGAATCTCATCCATACTTGACTAAACCACATTCTTCCTTTTAATCATCCTCTATTGGATAAAACTAAGTTTTGTGCCAAAAACCCTTTACGCTGTGACCAGACCCTTTACCTTGTTGGCATAAAAGCCAAAATAATTGTTGTTGGCGTAAAAGCCAAATAAACTGCCTTGCTGGCGTAAAGGGCCAAACTATGAAGAAGATTGCCTCCTTTACGCTACGGTTATGACAACTGCTACCCATGATCAATCCGCGTATGACACGTATCCCTTTGTAAGACCACAGCATGCAAGTTTCATAAGAAACCGTCCTGCGTAAACTTGATGATTCATGAAACAAATAAACCAGCGTAGAGTAGCGTGATTTGGCGTAAAATATAAGGATGGTGAGATAAGCGTATTTGACACAGCCTTAGTTTTCCAGTCATGACCAAATCTTGTGCATTAAATACAGAGATATGCCTCGAGCCTTGTGCAATAAACAGCTTTTTGACGTGGCACATGATTTTGTTTTATTTTGAGCGTAAAACCCATTTCTGTAGGCAGCGTATTCAAAAGACTCCATGCGTAAAGACGAGTTATATCAGATATACCACTAAACGACAACCTGGGTCTCTGTGCAAAATCATCATCACAGTCGTCCTCTCGATCATCGTGCAGTACTTTTGTCAGATGTCAGGTTCACTGAATTATCTGACAAATTCATCCGAGGAAATACGAAGAGTTCCTCGTAACGTACTTTACGCTGCAACGTACTTTACATAGGAAGTGTAGCAAAACTTTACGCAGATAGATTTTACTCGCAGCAATCCTTTACGCGCAGATGTGTTACGCAGACAGATTTTATGCCGACTTCACAGCTCTGAAACTTTATTTTACGCCAAACTTCTTTGGATCTCTGTTTTACGTCGACGACTTTTGAATCTCTACTTTACGCTTCTTTGCTTTACGTGGCTAGCCCTGAAGCCATGTTTTACGCGAACAATTTCCAACCTATCTCATGCTTCTACATTTTATTTAAATGTTTACATCCTGTTTGATTCCTATACTTTGTCTAAATCGTTGTGTACATCATCTACAGAAAGATGGATATGCAGAAAGGATGTACTGTCGCCGATGGTGACACAACTCCTGGAGTCAATGGTCAGACTCAAGGAGGGACCTCAATAATTCCTAGACTTCCAGGACCAGATGGACAGATTCATAATCCAGTTCCATCTGATCTTCTCGTTCCACCTAATGGGACCCTTCCAGTCTCACGACACCGCAGGATGGCCAGGCACAACTGTTCCAATTCTTCCAGATGATGATGCAGGAACAGAGACAACAGGCAGCCGAGCAGAGGCAAGAATTTCTAGCAACACTTGAAAGAATGGCTGCACAGGCTACTGTACCAGCTCAAGCACTAGCTCCAGAACCTTGAGCTAGAGTTGGTTCAATAAAGGACTTTATCCAGATGGGTCTGAGGTCGTACAAAGGCATTGAGAGCCCAGAGGAAACTACCAACTGGATCACTCACACTCGAAAGTTATTAGAGGCATCGCAGCTACCTACAGACCTATGGATGACGGGTGTAAGGACGCTTCTAGATGGTAATGCTCATCACTGGTGGGAATCCATGAAGCGCCAGCTGGGTACATACCAGACATGGGAACAGTTCCTGGAGTGCTTTGAGAAGAAGTATTTCCCAGACACCTTCAGAGATGCATTGTACGATCAATTTCTTCACCTGGAGCAAGAAAACAGAACAGTTGACGAGTACGATGCCGAGTTTAGTCGCCTTAGTAAATATGGCGCTGCCTTGATACCAGATGACTTGGCTAAGGCTAAGAGGTTTCACCGCGGACTGACTCAGGAGCTCCAACATTATACAAGCTCCCAGTCTCGGATCTCTTATGCCGAGTTACTAACAGAAGCCAGATTGTAAGAAACCATCAGCAAAGGAAAAGGAGGTCAGCTGAGGACACAACAAGGACAAACAAGGATATAACAGGGACCAGCCAGGACACAACAAGGAGGACCTATTAGACGCCCTTTAGCTCAACAGCATCAGCAACACAGGACCGGACCATACCAGATTCTGGAGAAACCCCAATGTAATTATTATGGGAAAATCGGACACATTTTGAGATATTATCGGAATCGCTTAGGACAGTGTTTACGATGTGGTTCCGGACATCATTTGGCTAGAGATTATCCAAGGCAACAGACATTGACCCTAGCACCGCTAGCACAGAGACTAGCGCTTCCAGCACCAAAGCCAGCTCAATAGATGGCTAGACCAGAAGCACCTCGACCTCCTGCAACAGGAGGATTTCAGCGAGGACCACCGCTACCTACTCAGGAGAATCAGTACTTGAGAGCTAGTCATAGACAGCCGCAGAGGAATGGGCAAGCTTTTGCAATGGAAATAGATGACATGGATTAGGAGGTTGATGTCATAGCAGGTATCACTCCTGCTTTTACTTTTCCTGCTGTAACATTATTTGATACGGGAACCACCCACTCATTCATATCATCTAGATTTATTGCAAAACACAATATTACCTCTACAACTTTACCTAGTTGTGTTAGAATTCTTACCGGAGGAGGAGTTGTACCTGTTAGTAGAATTTGTAGATCGTATCCTATAATGATACATGACAGAGAGATGAACGCCCGACTCTTAGTCCTTCCTATGCCAACTTTTGATATTGTGCTTGGAATGGACTGGCTGAGCAAGTACCATGCTTTCTTCGATTATTTTGGAGGAATCATTCTTTTTAAGGTACCCGGCCAGCCTGAACTTGAGTTTGTACGAGGATCCACAGAAATCCTTGATGGTATGCAACTCGCAATGGACGATGTTGTCTATCATCCCATTATTTTAGAATTTTAAGACGTCTTTCCAGAAGAATTGCCAGGACTACCCCCAGATAGAGACGTAGAGTTTTTGATTGAATTGACACCGGGAGCAGCACCCATAGCATCACATGTTTATAGACTGGCGAAGAAGGAGATGGATGAACTGAAGACACAGTTGAAAGAACTAGAAGAAAAAGGTTTCATCCGACCAAGTGCATCACCCTGGGGAGCACCAGTGTTGTTTGTACAAAAGAAGGATGGGTTAGTACATATGTGCATTGACTATAGAGCCCTGAATGCAGTGACAGTTGTTTGTGGTATTAAACGAAAGAATGAAAGTGTATTTCAATGACGGGGCTTGTGCGAAACCCGCGCCCTTTGGTTTACAAACAAACTTGTACAATGTAATCCTATACGAGGATGTGGGAGTACAATTTATTTAATCTGGGTATAAATTGCTATAGGTGTCTGATCTGCGGTCGATCACTTTAGCCCTTGGACCACGCGATGTTGAAGAAGTGCCGTGGAAGACAGGTAGCAGCTTCGAAGGTTGTAGGAGAGGGTGGATGCGCGATGCCGAAGTCGTCGATCCCCGCTCTTTGCCTGAGCTCCGGGCTCTCTCTCTCTCTCTCTCTCTCTCCCTCTCTCCTTGTTCGATCTTCTCCAATTGTCGACCTTGGATCTGATATTGGTATTCTTGACCAAATTTTCTGACCTTGTTCCCCATTGACAGGGGCCTCTATTTATAGAGTCTTTGGTGACAGTGACCACTCCGTTGGTGTAGCAACCGAGGAGTGGAAAGTACAGCACCCTTTTACACAATGGTTAAAGTAACCAATGCTTACGTATAGATGATCTTTTGACTGAGGTGGTGACGTGGGTCCAACTAAGGGGACACAACACGTATGGTTGCTACTAAGATCATGGCGTAAAAGCCACGTGGGTAGGTATCCATTGTGTAGAAGAGGTTGGCGTAGAAGCCAAATGTCCGTCACCATGGCATAGAAGCCAAGTAGGCATAGAAGCCGAACAGGCATAGAAGCCGAGTAGGCGTAGAAGCCGAGCAGGCATAGAAGCCGAACAGGCATAGAAGTCGAGTAGGCGTGGAAGCCGAACAGGCACAGAAGCCGAACAGGCATAGAAGCCGAGTAGGCGTGGAAGCCGAGTAGTCGTAGAGACTGAGTGGGCGCGGAAGCCGCATGAGCACAGATCCTGAATGGGCGTAGAAGCCGCTGCATATCGTGCCAGAATGGGGGTAGAAGCCGCTTGAGCACAGATCCTGAATGGGCGTAGAAGCCGCTGCATACCGTGCTGATGTGGACGCCTTAGCCAGAATTACGGCTTTTGAAGATATAACCAAATCTCTTGCAGAGATTTGCCATCATCTTATGCATTAAATGCGGAGGCGTGTTTCGAAGGTCTGCAGGCCATCTGTGCACCCGTCGCAGAGACGTGTCTTGAGAGAAACTGTCACCGCTCTGTGCAATTAGACGTGGAGACGTGCCTCGAATCCCGTACGAAGTGCAGCTTTTGACGTGGCAGGCGGTTTGTCTGCTGCGGAGCGTAAAATAGCTCATGTTTGCCTGTGTAAAATAGGGCGGCGTATTCCCTTGTACGCAAAAGAGCGGTTTATGCTGAGGGGACTCCAGTAAACGACGGTTCGGTGATGCTTTACCAAATCCTCTGCATTAACTGCAGAGATCCGCCATCATACTGTGGGGCACGTCCCGAGGGATCTGCTATCGTTTCCAGCCGTCGTCTGGGTAGCCGTGCATCACCTTTTGTCAGGAGTCAGAGGTCAAATTCACTGCGTGACTTGACAGGTTCATTTCGGGGAAGATAAAGCGTTCCTCGTACGCTATAACGCTGCTTTGAAAGCGGATGAGTTTTACGCCATGGAGGCGATGAAGAACTATGTTCACGCTGGAGCGGCCTGGACGCACTGCACTTACGCAGATGGTCCTTTGAGTTTTATTCTTCACGCTGCATTTTAGCGGAGAAAACTCTGTTGTACGCCTGATGGCTCTGAAGGCCTCTGTTTACGCTGCTCTGTATCAAGAGGCTGCGTAGCTCTTCCCAGCGTATTTTTTATGCTTCTACAAGACCCCCTTCAGAGCTTTTAAATTCCTTGGAATTTGAAACGCTTTGAAAGAAGCATGAACGACCCCTCGTAACTCGAAACATTTCTGAATGGAGCGTTAAAACGGTCGGTGCAGACTTTATGGCAGATTTATGGGGGACCGCTGTGATCTCTTTTGCCTATAAAAAGGCTGGGGGAGTTAGCCAGTTCTCCCCACATCTTCATCACCATACAGAGATGATCACCGGAGTTCGCCGGGTCGATTTGAGGAAGAAGGAGATCATGTTCTTCCAGCGTGTAAGGAGCCAAAAAAGACGGCATTTTCGAGCAAGTGTCCACTGCAACGATGGATCATGGAAGGATATCTTAGCCTCCCTTGCTCGGGATAATCAGCAACTTTGTATGGCGTTGCCCCAGGAGAGAGGAAGGGTCGTATTTGACCACACAGCTTGCAAGCTGTATCTCTTCTCCTTAGATCCCCGCGGACGAAATTAGACAAACCGTAATCTATCGTCCCCGATCGAGCTGGGTGGAAGACCCCTCAGCTGGATCGGCCATGGCGAATGGAGGATCTTCTTGTTTATTACTGTGGAAGTAAATGAACCGCCATGGAAGAAGAGGAAAACCTTCACCGGTGCGAGAACCTGTCCGAACAGATTCAGGGTACGGTTTTCTGACGACGATGACGAGGAAGCCCTTTGTAGACGGGATTTCTCTCATATGTAATCATGAAAATAAAAAAAAAAACCCTTGTAGATCGGGTTTCCCTCATATGTAATCATGACTCTGATTTTAATAAAATCGCCTTTCTTCTCCATATGATCATCTTGCCATACGTTGCTGTGAAGTCTGAATATGTGCAGCTTCAATACGTCTGAATCTGTACGCCGACTCTGTAGAAAGAGTGCTAGGTCCTGTCCTTTACGCATAACGAGTAGTCCATAGAACGCTTTAGAGCATTTTGAACATTTTTAGAACTGTCCTGTTGCTAGGACTGAGGAACCGCGTAGAGCTCTGAACTTCTGATGGACAGAATTCTTTGTTCAGTCTTCGTCTTCAAGAGTGACTTCTCAAAAATCCCTTGGAACAGGGTCGAGGAATGGCTGTCAAAACTGAGCTGCCATCTTTTGATAGACGAGATATTCAGACTGGAGTCTGGATGAACCTCCAATTGACCCGAGAAGAGTAATTTCTCAATGTTTGAACTCTTGTATGTTTTGGGTACTTAGGATATGTTGAGGCAAAGGAGGAGTATCTTCTGTGTGAACTCCTATAATTGACCGTCTTGGGGACTGTTCGAATATACGGAAAGTCGTGGAGCGAGAAATCATCAGTCTGTAGCCTCCGGGCGTAAAATACCGTCGAGCATGAAATCGTAGACTTGTAGTTCCTGTGCGTGAAGTTATGGGTTTGTGGCCTCTCGAGCATAAAAGCTACTGAGCACAAAGGCATCCGGGCCAAAAACCTGACTTGTAGCTGTCGAACGTAAAGTTGTAGATTCGTAGCCGTCGAGCGTAGGAAGCTCCTTTAGCGTAGAACTGTTTATCTGTAGCTCCTGAAAAGAAAATTTCTCCGAGCGTGAAGTCTTGCGGATCTGTTGCTTCTGAGCGAAAACTGAGCGCCACCGAGCGTGAGATCATCGATTTGGTATCTGCTGAGCGTAAAGTCGTAGATTTGTGACCTCTCGAGCGTAAAATCTACTGAGCACAAAGGCATCCGGGCGTAAAACCATAGACTTATAGCTTGCGAGCGTAAAACCGTAGATCTGTTGCTGTCGAGCGTAGAAAGCTCCTTCAGCGTAGGACCTGCTGAACCGTCTTTGCACGAAAAACTTTTCGAATTTGCTGACTGTCCGTCTTTCAAGGTTAGTGGGCTGACGTGGCATCCAATCATAACCCATTATTTAATTTTGTGAGATTTGGTTAGGGTCTCGAGGAGTCCATCTGAGGATTCGAGGAGTCGGCCCGAACTCCATATATATCCCAAGTTTTCTGAGAGAGAAACTTTTATCCGTCTTCTGCGAAAGAGAGCTTTCGACTGTTCGAGTTTTTCTTCGTTCTCTCTCCGAGCATCTCGAGTCTTCAGAAAATGGCGTCGAAACAGACCTCCTCCGCCAAGGGAAAGGGTATAAGTTCCTCTTCTCATTCTTCCGCCCCAGCGAGGGAGTCTTTGGTCGGTCAAGGCGAACTTCCTTCTGAGCGAAGTGTCCTGCCGACGAGCAGTACACCCGGTCTTAGAGGTAAAGCCTTTGGGGTGACAAAAACGACGAAAAATCCTTCGCACACGTTGAACGTGACCGCGCTAGGTCGTCTTCTGTGCTGATAGCCTCTTCTTGAGGAAGATGATGCACGGAGGCATTTTCATCTTTTATGCCCATATTTCTAATGTGTCAGCGTAAAGACTCCATATTTTCGTAGTTCTGAGCGTAGAAGCTCTGGCTACTGAAAATTGGGGTATATCGTAAAATTTGAATTTTACGCTTGTGGGTGGGACCTCCGGCGTAAAATTGCCAGATTTGCACAATCCTGCATAGAGCACAGACTGTTGTTTCTTTCGGTCCGTATGTTCGTGCAAGACTTGTGATGACGTATTTTCCTTGTACTTTTGTAGTTGACTTGGGTGAGTCTCCACTGGCCGAGGTGATGGGCTCCGCTGTTGGGATGCTGCACTCGAACTACCTAGAGGATCTGTCCCACGTGGCATTCCCTATCTCCGGACCCCAGTACCCTGAAGGAAGGAGGGTCTTAATATCGGCTCAGGGCGAGCGAATGCTGCTGAGCATGATCAACGGGGAGCCTCTGACTTATGTAGACGGGGAGCCGTACGTAAAGCCGGCTTTCTTTTTTGGGGACATGATCGACAAACAGTCCCAGACAAAGCCTAAGAGGGAGCCATAGGTCTTCCCAGCCGGGAATTTGGTTTTGTACCTGCCAACGATGCCGAGGGATTATCCCATCTCGGCCTTCTTCCACGGGACGCATCCTAGGAAGATGTCGTGGACGCTGGCTCCTGATCTTCACGGCAAGCCGGGAAAGATTTTTCATCTGAAAGGAGCTGACCAGGGGTCATTCGTCAGTCGTCCCTCCGGCGTTGTGACGTTGTTCAGAGGACTGTGCCCGGGCAGTGTTCCAAGTGAAGATAGCTTGGTGATCCAGCCGGTCCAATTGCCGACCTTCTGCAACAACTTCATGGGTCGAGGTGGGGTATATCCCAAGGAGAATCCTCGGTGCAATGGGTGGATCGCCCCAACGAACTCCCGATGGAGATGCCTAGTTGACTGGGCCTTGACGCACTT
The DNA here is from genome assembly GCA_036927795.1 of Iris macrosiphon. Classification (NCBI taxonomy): domain Eukaryota; kingdom Viridiplantae; phylum Streptophyta; class Magnoliopsida; order Asparagales; family Iridaceae; genus Iris; species Iris macrosiphon. The sequence continues at coordinate 47,189,253 of JAYESA010000018.1, forward strand.
CCGGAGAGAGTTGGAGGGCATTGGACTATATGCCGCTGTGAGTGCGACGAGCGTCGGGTTGCCTCCGAACCCCAATTTGTTCCTGGCGCTGATGGAGCGGTACATTCCGCTCACCGGGACCTTTGCCACTCCACTGGGGGAGTTGGGATTGGCGCTCCACGAGATGGCAGTTGTCTCGAGACTGCCGATGGGGGATACTCCATATGAAGAGTATGTTCCCACCAACCGGGAGTTGGGGGATTTGGACCCTCGGGTGGCGGAAGTATATCAGGAGCTGATGTGTCAATACTTCGCGTGCACCGCCTTTTATAACGAGCCTTCTGATTTGGCTCACACCACCAAGTGGATGTCTTACCTCTTCTTCCACCGAGCCAGGGCCGCCAGGTCGGAGAAAGCCTCGGGTGGCAAGAATGAGCCCGTGAACTGTTTGGGCGTGCTTAGTGCCCAGGTTGTGGAGACTCTTATGGAGGAGGCTGAAGCTCCGGATCAGATTCTTGTCGAGGGGGTAGGAAAGTACCCGGAAGGCACTAAGGCCTGTAGTTACTTGAGGCGCTGTCGCAGGCCTCTGTCTAAGGAAGCCCAGCTGGCTGGTTTCCTCTCCATATGGCTGCGCCGAGTAGTAGTGCCCGGTACTGCGTCCGCGGACCGCATTCACCGGAACATCCTGTGGCCGGCAGTGCGCCTGGTGTTTGGGGCAAGACTGGGCTTGCTTTCTGCCATGGTGTGCCGTATACAGGCTGGCTTGAGAACCATAACTGACGGGTTGCTCGTCGACGAAGCTCGACGTGAGAGTTTTCCCAGGGTGGAATTACCATACCTATACTTGATGGGATGGTTGATTCTCCACAATCCCCGGGTGATGTCTCCTGGGTCCGGTAGCAGTTTGGGGGGTATATTCTTGCTGAATTACAAGGATTCCTCCTGGAATGTGAGCACAGTTTTAGACTGTCGGCTGGTGTTGAACCTCAGCCACGGTTGGAAGCTCCTCTGTACTGCTCCCCCCGTGCATCGCAATCAATCAGGGGTATGGCTTGAGGATTTAGGTGGAGAGAAGACCGACCTTTCTCCGGAAGCTTTTAACTGGTTGGTCTGTATTAGACCCTCCCATCTGCTGTACAGGAGCGAAGATCACTGCTTCTTCGAGCCCTACTTGCCTAGTCGGTTCGCCAGGCAGTTCGGGTACGATCAGTTGTACGTGGGCAATGCCATTACCAGCTTCAGGTCCAAGGGCGGACTCATTGATGGAGCTAGAGGGTGGCGATATTTCCTCATGGGTTATACGAGGGCAACCTTTATTGTGTCGGTCGTTACAACCTCCACGGAGCTTCGCATTCTCCATTCTTACGCCCAGTTTTACGTGGCGATTAACACCTTCCATCGTGATTTCGACGTGCGTGGAAGCTTCCGGGTGCCTTCTCCCAAGCCTGGGGGAAGAGTTGACGTCCCTTCGGTTTCTTCAAACGAAGGTGAGAAGTCTGGTACTCCGGACGAGCCTCTGGTGTCGGTGCCGAGGTGCGAAGTACCTCTGCCTGCGGGGGCTTTGGTAGTCCCTTCTGGGAAGCGACGGACTTCTGCTCTGAAGGAAGTTTCTCTTCGCAAGAGGAGGAAGGAGACGGTTGCTCGTCCTCTCCGCATTCCTGGTATTGCGGCTCCTAGGAGTGAGCCTGCCTCTCCCTACATCGGGGATGATTCTTTGGCTGGAGGCTCCTCGCCTTCTAGAGAGGGACCTCCTACAGTTTCGGTCGTCGATACCGGAGAATCCTCGTTAGAGGTGGCTGCGGCGGCTACTGCTCCAGGTAGCGGAGCGAGATTGCCTGTGTGGCCGAGGCAGATGTGAGAATCTTTCCCGAGGCCAGCAGCGGGCATGACTCCTGCCGCGTCAGTGAGCGCGTCTGGCGAGATTCCTGTCGATGAACTTCGACCACGTCTTGGTGGAGGCCTGACAGAACTCTCGGCGATGTCGGTCGACCCACCTCCTTCTCCAGGCATGACGATTCACATTGCGTCATTAAGGCGTGGTTTAGCTATATCGACTGCAGATGCGTCGTATATGCCGTTGGCTCCGGATAAATATCATTTTTATGCCTCCCTTCAGAAAGATTGTCATCATACTGATATTGACTTTCTCGTCTTCTTCTCAGGGGATAGCGTCCACGGAGAGTATAGCGTTGAAGCGCATTCTGGTTCCGCTCGGGCTTCTGACGAGGAGGCATTCGACTTTGATGAGGAAGTGGCTTCGGGGGCCAGTACGCCCGGAGTAGCTTCGTCACCTCGAGAGGAGGATGAACACGTCGTCGTGACCTTGCCTCTTGTGAGTGTGGCGACGACTTCGACCGCCGTTACCACACCTTCTTCGATTGTGCCATGTGTCGATGCGACGGCTGTGGCCACCTCGTCTGCAATCATCCCTGGAGAGGGACTTGCTGACATTGCGGGCGCTCCCGACGTTCAGTCGGATCTAGTTGCGTTGACCGAGCAACATACCAGCCTTTTCTACACCGGTTTGAGAACGATGGTATCAATGGTGTTAGCGAAGAGTCTGGATTTTGAGCACCTGAGGAAGACTTCTCTCGCTTCGATCGGGGTCATCAGGGAGCTCGGTGATCCCGGGGTAGTTGACGCCCTAGAGGCGGTGGTTAATGGGTTAGAGCAACCTATTAACGAATATTTGCGGCTGACTCGGGACCTCGATGCTGATGTTCAGGCTCGGTTTGACCTCATGACTGCGCGGCTTGCTACGAAGCTGGAAAGCCTAGACAACTCTATCCAGAAGCATAAGCTGGAGGTGGATAGGAGAAAAGTTGTCGTGGAAGAGGCTCTTGCCGTTGAGATGCAGTGTCGTTCTGAGCATGAAGGAATGCAGCGAGGGTCTCCAAGCTGAAAGAAAACTCGCTCGGGCGAAGGAGTGGGCTTCTCAGTCGCTGGCAGGTCTAGACGTAGCGTCCGGTCGACTAAGCACAGCACGACGGGAGCTGGACCGTGCAGAAGCTGCTCGCACGGGCTATCTTCGGGCAAAGGCTGATCTGACCCTCACGGACACCCCCGAGGCACGGCTGGAGCAGGCTCGTACCGACGCCTTGGTTCTTAGGAATGAGAGGATAGCTGCGCTGGAGCGGCTGATTCACGATCTGACTCACCCGCCATCATGATGTATCATTTCCCCTTTTTGCTTGCCCAGATGTAATTCTGCCTTCCTCTCGGGAATAAATAAAGGAGACTCTTTTCTGACTTTTGTGGACCCATCATTTCAGAATGTAAATGACAGGTTTTGGTGAGAGTGATATCAGAGGTAGTATGGACATGATAGACTCCCGATAAACTTCTTAGCAAGACACATCTATTCAGAGATCATACGGACATGATAGAGCGTAACCCTACCAATTGCGTTTTGGAAGTAGTTTTTGTCAGAATCGAGATCCTTGCTATATCCCCCCCGAGCAGGGAAGATTAAGTATAGTACCTTTTTAGGAATTTGCAGTTGATAGGAGCCATTAACAAGTCTCCATTAGGCTGGGCTATCATGTAGGTGCCGTTCGAGAACGTTGTCTCGATCACATAAGGGCCTTCCCACTTGGGCTGGAATTTGCCTTTACTTCTGTGGGTAAGAATTATCGGCCTTCTTACGGCTAGAACTAGCTCGCCGACCTTGAACACTCTTTCCTTCACTTTATGATTAAAAGTTTTGGAAATGCGTGCTTGGTAGAGCGCGATGCGCTGTTGAGCTTGTAGGCGTTTCTCGTCTAATCCTTCAAGCTCTTGGAGCCTTAACAGGTCATTCTTTTCTCGAGTCAACTCACTAGTCACTGCTATCCTGAGCGACGGAATCTGGATTTCGATGGAAAGAACTGCCTCACTCCCGTAGACCAGTGAAAAGGGGGTACAACCTGTAGGTGTCTGTACCGTTGTGCGGTATGCCCAGAGATATTCGCCCAGCTTCTCGTTTCAGTCTCTTTTGTTTGAAGAGACGAACTTCTTCAGGAGTTTGATAATGGTTTTGTTGAAAGCTTCCGCCAAACCATTAGCAGCTGGATAATATGCTGTAGAGGCAATATTATGTATTCGATTTTTATCGCAAAATCGATGAAACGCTTGGCTGATGAACTGAGGCCCATTGTCATGGATTATCCTTCGAGGAATCCCAAAGCGATAAATGACGTGGTGCTTAATGAAGCTGATCACGTTAGACGCTTTTACCTCAGCCAGAGGGATCGCCTCTGCCCATTTGGAGAAGTAATCCGTGATGGCCAGTATGAACCGGTGGCCTCTGGAGGAGGACGGGTGAATGGGACCGACGATATCCATACCCCATGCTTCGAAGGGCCAGGATGCGACCGTAGGTTATAGATATTCAGACGGTTGGTGTATGAAGTCTGCATGAACCTGACAGGCTCTGCATTGTCTTGCATAGCTGATCGCGTCTGTGATCATAGTGGGCCAGTAGTAGCCCATTCTTCTGATACGATCTTGTAGCTTAGGACCGGGCTGATGCGCTCCGCATACGCCGTCGTGAGCTTCCCGGATAATCTGCTGTGCTTCATCGTCTGAGAGACATCTTAATAGCAGCCCGTCGTAGGTTCGACGATATAGGCAGTGTGAAGATGCATCGAAATAGAAGCGTAATGATCGTCTCTTGACGGATACTGCTTCTTTGGGGTCCTCTGGCAAGATTCCGTATGCGACGAAATCTATGAAGGGACTTCTCCAGTCTCTTCCGGGGGGATCTGTGTTCACAGCGTGGCTGCGTTCTATGTGAAGGTTGTTCTTCACGCAGAATAAATCTCTGTTAAGAAGGATCACCGAATCTTGCCTTCTTATAGGGGTAGCTAAGTCCGCAGCTAGACTGGCCAGGGCATTACCTTCCAGATTCTGAGATCGAGGTACATACTCTAGGAAGAACCTTTTGAACGTTATGGCTATCTCGATTGTCGCTCGGTGATAGGGGATGAGGTCTGGATTCCGGACTTCGTATATTCCTCTGACTTGATTGACGATAAGCAGAGAATCACCGAAAGCTTCCAGGGATTTGACCCCCAGCTCTTCAGCGACTTGGAGCCCGATCAACAGGACGTTGTATTTCGCCACATTGTTGGAGCATGGTTCATTTAAGAGAGTATGCCCGGTAGATGACGAGTTTATTAGGAGTGACCAGGACGATTCCTACCCCTGAAACCACGTTTCCCTGGGGGCCAGTCCTGGAGGCGCCGTCGAAGAACAGTTGCCATGTGTCACTTTCCATTGCAGAATTACACTCTGCAACTTCGTCGGAAATGTCTTCGTACAACTTGGAGGCCTCCGGGATCGGATGAGCAGCAGGAAGTCGGCCAGCGCTTGGCCTTTGATGGACTTCTGCGGGATGTACACCATGTCATATGGTGTTAACAGCATCGCCCAGGTTGCGAGTCGGGAATTAAGAATACTCGGCTTGCTCATCAGTACTCGAAGAGGGTTGATCCTGGAGATGATATGAATAGTCTGGCCGGTGACGTAGTGCCGCGTCTTTTGGATAGCGAACATCAGAGCCAGACATTCTTTCTCTACTGGGTTGTACCGGTGTTCGGCTCCGACCATCATCCTGCTGCGGTAGTAGATAGCCTGCTCATGCCCCACGTCGTTCTTCTGCGCTAGAAGAGCTCCTAGCGAATGATCCATTGCTCGGACGTACAGCAAGAATGGTTTTCCCATGATGGGGGGCACCAGAACTGGCGGACTGGTAAGGTAGCGTTTGATCTCCCCGAATGCTTGCTGACAGGTTTCGTCCCATACGAATGATACACCTTTCTTCATGAGGTACGAAAAAGGCTGACATCTTCCTGAGAGGTTGGATATGAACCTCCGGATATAAGCCAGACGGCCTTGAAATCCCCGGAGTTCCCTCAGATTGCGGGGTGGTCGCATTTCTACGATGGCCTGGACTTTGTCAGGGTCCACCTGGATGCCTTTGGCGGTGATAACGAATCCCAAGAATTTGCCACTAGATACGCCCAAGAAGGACTTCGTAGGGTTCATCTTGAGTTGATGTCGGCGCATTAACTCGAATACCGTCCTTAGGTCTTGAATGTGATCATCCTTGAGGCGGCTCTTGACGGCTATGTCGTCTACGTAACATTCTACTATTTTGCGAGAATATTCATAGAATATGCCGCTCATAGCCCGTTGGTATATAGCCCCGGCGTTCTTCAATCCGAAGGACATGACCGTATAGCAATACACTCCCAACGGGGTGCGGAAGGCAGTGTGCTTCTCGTCTTCAGGATACATCTTGATCTGATTGTATCCTGAGAACCCGTCCATGAAAGACATGCGTTCAAAACCGCAGGTGTTGTCGATCATGATGTCCGTGATGGGAAGAGGAAATTCATCCTTGGGGCAAGCCGCATTCAGATCTCGGTAATCGATGCAGATACGTACCTTCCCATTTTTCTTTATGACTGGGACAACATTGGCGACCCAGTCGGGATGTTGTTCTTCCCGGATGAACCCACAGGCTATCAGCTTTTTGACTTCAGCTTCAATGGCGTCCATCATGTCCGGTCGGAACCGGCATTGGTGCTGCTTCACAGGCTTTGAGTCAGCCAATATGTTGAGTTTGTGAGTAGCCACCTTCGGGTCTAGGCCCGGCATGTCTCCATAATCCCATCCAAAAGACGTCGACGTATTCCTTTATCAGCTGTATGATTTCTTCCCTTTCGGCTGATGGAAGATTGTCACTGATAAATATCGGCTTTGGCGAAAGCTCACCCCCAACATCGATTTGGATAACTTTGTCTTTGGTTGGAGGTTCCCTCTGTTCGAAGCAGAATTCCCACTGTGTATCCATTTGTTGAGCCCAAGAGTCATTCTCAAACGGCTCAGGATCTCGTTCCTCTGCTTCTGAGGGATCTGTCATCACCATATTTGCTGATAGTGCTTGTTCGGGAGCACTAGGTGAGTCGGGGGGTGACGAGCCGTCCCTATGATATCCGCCGGGAATGGAGGCACATATCTGCTCAGAGGTGATATGGACATGGCAGTCTTTGTGGACTTAACACCACTGGCGTACTTAGAGTTAGGTACAGATGTTAGGTGTAGGTGACAGTCGATTATCAGAGGTAATATGGACATGATAATTGACGGTCGAAAGTATATTCAGAGGTAACATGAACATGACAAACTTCTTGGGATGCAATTCTATCGGAGATGGAAGTGCGTATCTGCTCAGAGGTGATATGGACATGGCAGTCTTTGTGGACTTAACACCACTGGCGTACTTAGAGTTAAGTACGGATGTTAGGTGTAGGTGACAGTCGATTATCAGAGGTAATATGGACATGATAATTGACGGTCGGAAGTTTATTCAGAGGTAACATGAACATGACAAACTTTTTGGGATGCAATTCTATCGGAGATGGCAGTGCGTATCTGCTCAGAGGTGATATGGACATGGCAGTCTTTGTGGACTTAACACCACTGGCGTACTTAGAGTTAAGTACGGATGTTAGGTGTAGGTGACAGTCGATTATCAGAGGTAATATGGATATGATAATTGACGGTCGGAAGTTTATTCAGAGGTAACATGAACATGACAAACTTCTTGGGATGCAATTCTATCGGAGATGGAAGTGCGTATCTGCTCAGAGGTGATATGGACATGGCAGTCTTTGTGGACTTAACACCACTGGCGTACTTAGAGTTAAGTACGGATGTTAGGTGTAGGTGACAGTCGATTATCAGAGGTAATATGGACATGATAATTGACGGTCAGAAGTTTATTCAGAGGTAACATGAACATGACAAACTTCTTGGGATACAATTCTATCGGAGATGGAAGTGCGTATCTGCTCAGAGGTGATATGGATATGGCAGTCTTAGTGTAGGGAGCTTTGTTCAAAGATATCTCCCTTGTTTTTACACGCATGAATCTTGGCGGGAGCAATTTGTTATGTAAGAATGGAAATCCAATCGGGTAAGGGCTGTCCCCTCGTTTACAGATTCAAAGTGATGACCTTGGCCTCTATCAACTCCTGAATCTTCCTTTTTAGTACGTAGCATGCCTTTGTGGGGTGATGTGTGTACCGATGGAAGAGACAATAATCTGGGTCATCCACTTTGCCAGCCCTCTCAGGACATCTGATGTTGGGTAGGTGAAGCTTGTGCTCTTTCATCAACATATCGAAGATTTCAATGATGTCGTCTTCGCTGAAGGAGAAGGTTCCTTTTGGCATTCGGGCTCCTGATGTCCGAATTTTGTGGTCTCGCGAAGAGATGGTCGTTGTTGTATCATCTACGGCCTTTGAGGGGATTCTACCCCTGGCCTTGGACGTCACTTTGTCCTGTCGAGGTATGTTACCTCCGGACATGCCGCGGTTCCTGGCCATAGAGACCGATTCATCAAGAACTGTCTCTAGTTGTTCAGGACTGGACTTCAGGATTTTCGGTCTCTTGAGAGACGCGGCATATCCCAACCCGAAACGAGCTTCTTGATAGCGAGAATTACTACGCACCGGCGTTCGCCTACCTTTCCCATAGTTGAGACCTTGTTTTAGTTTAAAGTCGTAACCCATATTTTGCATAATTTTTAATGCTTGTGGGCTGTATCTGTGGGTTTGTATTCTACCAGATTCAGACTCGCATGATTCTTCCTGTACGACTGGAGTGTTTCGCCTACTACCGAAGATTATCGGACGCTGATCGTCGTGGGTGGGTGGGATGATAAAGATGGAGTCTTCCTGTGGCCCACCTGTGATAATGAAATCAGACATTGACGTATCCTCCCATAAGATCTCCCCGCGTTTGATTGTTAGGGGAACTGCAGGCTGTTTATGATTCCTGCCTTCGCGTTTCTGGGTTAGATAATCCCGTAGGTCCGAAGAATTTTCAGAAGGGGACGACGACTTGTTTCTTCTGTTCCTATCAGTGGGTACGCGGAGATTGGGCACCCTGGCTTTTCCTATTCCACCTGTGTACAATAGGCTGGCCATCTGGGCGGCGGATAATCCCTGGGGAGGGGGCCTTCCTGTAATCTGAGCTCGTCCTGCGTCGTGACGTAATTTGGGGATCTGTTCAGACTGACGTAAAGCTGAAGAGGTTCTTAGTCGTCTATCGGCTTCTCGCGTAATCCGGAGGGTAGGCAGATTGTTCTCTTGCTGGCGTAAAGGCCGAGAGGCTGAATATTCGCCTGCTTGCTTCCCCTTGCGGAGATCACCGCGCTCATCTATTTTACCGTAGAAGTCAGATATTGTTTCGTGCGTGGAGCGTGATCTGTTCTTCCGATTTGGCGTTGAGGCACCATCGGAAGTTTTGTCTGTACCGCGTGTAGCGGGAGACTAATTCTTACGCGTAGAGCGCAGTGGATACTTCTGGGTTAGCGCTGAGGCCTTGCCCGAAGTTTTGTCTATACCGTGCATAGCGGGAGACTGGTTCCTACGCGTAGAGCGCAGTGGATACTTCTGGGTCAGCGCTGAGGCTTTGCCCGAAGTTTTGTCTGTACCGCGCGTAGCGGGAGACTGGTTCCTATGCGTAGAGCGCAGTGGATACTTCTGGATTAGCGCAGAGGCCTTGCCCGAAGTTTTGTCTGTACCGCGCGTAGCGGGAGACTGAATTTTACGTACAGGGCACGAAGGGAGCGATGATACCACCTCATTGGTCGGAGAGATCGGAGAGATCGGAGAGTCCACAGGAATGGTTGAGGATGTCTTGGGCATCCATACTTTGCGTAGCTTCCTGTTGTCTTGGACGGAGAGAGAGTGAGAGCTACCCCCGGTTCGAAGCATGTCTTCGTAAGCAGACTGGTCGAAATGAACGACCAGCGTCTTCTTCACGGTTCCTATAGATACCGCATCGCGTTGAGCAATTACTTCCTCGTCAGAAGAGAAAGACGTCCCCAGCAGAGTCGCCATCTTGTTTATGGTATTAAACGAAAGAATGAAAGTGTATTTCAATGACGGGGCTTGTGCGAAACCCGCGCCCTTTGGTTTACAAACAAACTTGTACAATGTAATCCTATACGAGGATGTGGGAGTACAATTTATTTAATCTGGGTATAAATTGCTATAGGTGTCTGATCTGCGGTCGATCACTTTAGCCCTTGGACCACGCGATGTTGAAGAAGTGCCGTGGAAGACAGGTAGCAGCTTCGAAGGTTGTAGGAGAGAGTGGATGCGCGATGCCAAAGTCGTCGATCCCCGCTCTTTGCCTGAGCTCTGGGCTCTCTCTCTCTCTCTCCCTCTCTCCTTGTTTGATCTTCTCCAATTGTCGACCTTGGATCTGATATTGGTATTCTTGACCAAATTTTCTAACCTTGTTCCCCATTGACAGGGGCCTCTATTTATAGAGTCTTTGGTGACAGTGACCACTCCGTTGGTGTAGCAACCGAGCAGTGGAAAGTACAGTACCCTTTTACACAACGGTTAAAGTAACCAATGCCTACGTATAGATGATCTTTTGACTGAGCGGGTGACGCGGGTCCAACTAAGGGGACACAACACGTATGGTTGCTACTAAGATCACGGCGTAAAAGCCACGTGGGTAGGTATCCATTGTGTAGAAGAGGTTGGCGTAGAAGCCAAATGTCCGTCACCATGGCATAGAAGCCAAGTAGGCATAGAAGCCGAACAGGCATAGAAGCCGAGTAGGTGTGGAAGTCGAGCAGGCATAGAAGCCGAACAGGCATAGAAGCCGAGTAGGCGTGGAAGCCGAACAGGCACAGAAGCCGAACAGGCATAGAAGCCGAGTAGGCGTGGAAGCCGAGTAGGCGTGGAAGCCGAGTAGTCGTAGAGACTGAGTAGGCGTGGAAGCCGCATGAGCACAGATCCTGAATGGGCGTAGAAACCGCTGCATATCGTGCCAGAATGGGCGTAGAAGCCGCTTGAGCACAGATCCTGAATGGGCGTAGAAGCCGCTGCATACCGTGCTGATGTGGACGCCTTAGCCGGAATTACGGCTTTTGAAGATATAACCAAATCTCTTGCAGAGATTTGCCATCATCTTATGCATTAAATGCGGAGGCGTGTTTCGAAGTTCTGCAGGCCTTCTGTGCACCCGTCGCAGAGACGTGTCTTGAGAGAAACTGTCACTGCTCTGTGCAATTAGACGTGGAGACGTGCCTCGAATCCCGTACGAAGTGCAGCTTTTGACGTGGCAGGCGATTTGTCTGCTGCGGAGCGTAAAATAGCTCATGTTTGCCTGTGTAAAACAGGGCGGCGTATTCCCTTGTACGCAAAAGAGCGGTTTATGCTGAGGGGACTCCAGTAAACGACGGTTCGGTAATGCTTTACCAAATCCTCTGCATTAACTGCAGAGATCCGCCATCATACTGTGGGGCACATCCCGAGGGGTCTGCCATCGTTTCCAGCCGTCGTCTGGGTAGCCGTGCATCACCTTTTGTCAGGAGTCAGAGGTCAGATTCACTGCGTGACTTGACAGGTTCATTTCGGGAAAGATGAAGCGTTCCTCGTACGCTATAACGCTGCTTTGAGAGCGGATGAGTTTTACGCCATGGAGGCGATGAAGAACTCTGTTCACGCTGGAGCGGCCTGGACGCACTGCACTTACGCGGATGGTCCTTTGAGTTTTATTCTTCACGCTGTATTTTAGCGGAGAAAACTCTATTGTACGCCTGATGGCTCTGAAGGCCTCTGTTTACGCTACTCTGTATCAAGAGGCTGCGTAGCTCTTCCCAGCGTATTTTTCATGCTTCTACAACAGTAAAGAATAAATATCCACTACCATGCATTGATGACCTATTTGATCAGCTTAGTGGAGCCAAGATATTCTCAAAGATAGATTTGAGATCGGGATATCATCAGGTGAAAGTACGGAAGGAGGACATCCCGAAGACCGCATTTCGGACAAGATATGGGCACTACGAGTTTCTGGTCATGCCATTTGGATTGACCAATGCTCCAGCTATCTTTATGGACTTAATGAATCGATTCATAGATGATATACTTGTCTATTCAAAGAGCCACGAGGAGCACGAGAAGCACCTGCAGATTATTCTAGAGACCTTGAGGAGAGAGCAGCTATATGCGAAGCTCAATAAATATGAGTTCTTCTTGGACAGAGTCTTATTTCTTGGACATGTTGTTACAGGAGATGGTATTTCTGTTGATCTAGAAAAGATCTCGGCAGTCGAGACATGGCCTGTTCCTAAATCAGCAGCAGAAGTGAGAAGTTTCCTTGGACTTGCGGGATATTACCAACGTTTTATGGAGAACTTCTCAAGGATAGCAACACCTATGACTCGGTTGACTTGCAAAGATCAAGAGTTCATATGGACCAACGAGTGTCAAGTCGCTTTCAAGGAGTTAAAGAAGCGACTGACCACAACACCAATATTGACTATTCTATCAGGATCAGGAGGTTATGTGATCTACAATGACGCATCAGGGAAAGGTTTGGGATGCGTATTGATGCAGTATGGCAAGGTGATTGTATATGCATCTAGACAGTTATGAGTACATGAGAAGAATTATCCAACTCATGACTTGGAACTTGCAGCCGTTGTATTTGCTCTAAAACTATGGAGACATTACTTATATGGGGAACGAATGAAAATTTATACAGACCACAAAAGTCTCAAGTATGTTTTCACATAGAAGGAGTTAAATATGAGACAACGTAGATGGCTTGAGTTGATGAAAGATTTCGAGATAGAGCTACATTATCACCCAGGCAAGGCTAACGTTGTAGTAGACGCATTAAACCGGAAACCAGCAGCATACTTCTTGACAACACGGAAGAAATTATTGGAGAACTTGCAAGGTCTTGGCATTGAAGTGATATTACCTGGAGCAGACGGGACACTAGCCAACTTGCAAGTACAATCATCACTAGTAGAGAGAATCAAGGCAGTATTGCCTACAGACGCCAGATTCAGAAGATTAAAGGAGAGGACAGAGGCCGGAGAGCAGACAGGACTGTGCATCCATGATGATGGAACATTACGATGTGGTAATCATCTTTATGTTCCAAATGGAGAGATTCGACAGGAGCTGATGACAGAAGCTCATAGTTCGATATATTCTATTCATCCTGGAGGTACCAAAATATATCATGATTTATGATAGCACTTTTGGTGGCATGGAATAAAAAGAGAAATAGCTCGCTTTGTTGCTAAATGTTTGGTATGTCAGCAAGTAAAGGCGGAGCACCAGAGAACAGCAAGGTTATTACAACCACTTTCGATTCCAGAGTGGAAGTGGAAGCACATCACTATGGACTTCGTCACAGGTTTTCCCAAGAGTCCAAGTGGAAGAGATGCAGTATGGGTAATAGTGGACCGACTCACCAAGTCAGCCCATTTCTTGCCTTTTAGAGTTGGCCAATCTACAGAAGCTTTGGCTGACTTATATATGAGGAAAATCGTAAGATTGCATGGCGTACCAGTCAGCATTGTATCAGACAGAGATTCACGCTTTATATCACATTTTTGGAGGAGCATGCAAGAGAGTCTTGGAACTCGTCTGAAGTTCAGTATATCTTACCACCCGCAGACAGATGGGCAGTCAGAGCGTACTATTCAGACATTGGAGGATATGTTGAGGGCTTGTATGTTAGACTTTGGAGGATCATGGGAGGACCACCTACACCTTGTAGAATTTTCTTACAACAATAGCTATCAAGCTAGCATCCAGATGGCTCCGTTTAAAGCATTGTATGGAAGGAAGTGTAGGTCTCCTGTGTGTTGGAGTGACGTAGGAAAATGTCAGATTCTGGGACCAGAGTTAGTGGTCAACATCGTTGAGACAATTAAAAAAATACAAGGACACTTGCGAGCAGCGCAAGACCGACAGAAATAATGGACATACCTTCATCGTCGTCCCTTGGAGTTCAAAGAGGGCGATCATGTCTTCTTAAGGATATCACCTACCAGAGGCACCATTCGATTCGGAGGATGCGGTAAGTTGAGTCCAAGGTATATTGAACCATTTGACGTGCTAGAGAGAGTCGGAGAAGTGGCTTATCGACTTGCACTACCACCTTCACTTAAGGGAGTACTTGACATATTCAATGTGTTGCAGCTCAGGAGATATGTGGCAGACAGCAGTCATGTTCTCGACCATTCGGAAATCACCATTGGGCCAAGCTTGTCATATCAAGAGAAACCCGTGGGAATTCTCGATCGTTGAGAGAAAGTATTAAGGAACCAGTTTATTCCCTTGGTCCGCGTAGCATGGAAGCTTGGCGCGCCAGGAGAATCTACTTGGAAACGTGAGAATGACATGCGCCAACGTTTTTCGAACCTATTCGAAGACCAAGGTATAAATTTACTTTGTTAAATTATATCTCCTACAAATCTTGACTTTCTACCATGGCTTAGTTTTAATTTCGAGGACGAAATTTTTATAAGTTGGGTAGAATATAAAACCCCTAATTCTGAAAACCATATTTATTATTATTTAATTAATTATTTAATTTATTTAGTAATTATGAGCTAAATAGAGGGAATAGATTTTATTTAATTTTTTATTTGAGGTGTTTATGCAATTAGAGAATTTATGGAGCCATTATAAATTTTCTTAAATTTATTCCATGTAAAAAACCCTTTGGACAGTTGCTGACTTAACCGTATGCACCAATATAATTTTTAGAGTTTTCTATATATTGATATATATATATATAGAATTCCTAGTGGATCAAACCCAAACCGAAAACCACTACCCACTTGAACCCAAACATACGTAAAAAATATCAGCAGTAGCAGTAGCAAACCAACTTTGCTATTTCCTTCTTCGCGTGTAAAGCAATTTCGCGCATAAACTTCCTCCACCGCTTCTTACTTCATCTGCGCGTAAAAACCCCACCCGCCTAATTCCTTTCTCTACGCGTAAAATAAACCCATGTGTAAATTCCTCCACCGCTTAAATTCTCTCCTCCGTACGTGTGAAAAAAATATCAGCCGCAACACCACCGCCTCTTTTTACCTGTTATTACTAAACTCTCCTCAACCGCCACCAAAACCAATGATAAGAAAGAAAGAAAACAACAGTGGCAGTAGTTTCTTAACCATTAAGTAACCCCCACCGCCTCTTGTTCTCTATATATATATTACAACTCTTCCAAACCCTAATCTCACTTCTTCTTACAACAAACTTAATACTATTTGGACGTGCTATACAGAACTTTTGCTCGGCAAGTATACCTTGCCATCATACTATTGTTTACATTCCAGCTGATATATGCATGTTTAATTCTACTTATATAGATATTTATGTATGTATATTTTTGGACCTACTTTATGAGACCACCCCAGTATTATGGAGCATCATTAGGTTCATTAACTGTGACACAGTTGTTACACGAGTTGTGAGTCTCATATAGATCATGGACTGCGTGACAGATCTAGCCTCCTGTACGTATGGACGTGCGTTAGGAATAACTGCTAATAGAAACTTTGCATGCTAGTAGACCTGGAAGTTATTAGAGGTATATCGTGTCATGTATATGGCATGCTTAGAGCATGGGATGGGGAGAACAACAAGTAAGGAATTTGGGCTCCTTTGCACTTTTTCTTTCTGTAACCCGGAAGCTCCACTAAAGATACGGGCGGTGATGACCCATTTATTTCAATTGGCGGCCTCTGCCATTCAAAAGATGACATGCTTTGAGGCCCCTGTTTCTCCGAGAGAGTCACGCCAATTCCATCATTTTTAGCCAGATAGCCCACTTGGTAGAAAGTTGTTCTCAACTGCATTCACTTAGACGGTTAGGTGACCCTTTTTGGATGTTTACTTTTCAGTACTTATTGGCATGTTATTGTGTATCTTGTTACATCCCTCTGAGGACCTGGTCCCTTTCCAGATATGGACGAACAAGAGTATCCGCAGGAGTATAGGCCTGGACCGGATGATACTTATTCGACTGAGGAGGTCCTACCTTTGGAGTAGATGTGACTTTATTACCACTGTTTCAGTATAGTCATTTTGTAGTGGATTTGTTTCCACCCGACTATCAGACTTGATACTCATCCTGATACTCAGTTATTATTCAGCTCTTTATTCCTACTGATTATTTGTGTTGTGGATGAGATATAGATTATGTGTGACTTGTTATGACAGTATATTACCACTGGTGGATTGGATAGTCATGTACATTATACGTATGTATATGGTTTTCCATATATTGGAGTTCGTATACATACGGCTGGGCGTGTTACGTATTCCTAGTCCTATGTATTTTGGGACTGGGATATGACACGCTGGAGTTACTATGTAGCCAGGATCTAAATGCAATCAATAGTGTTCTCATGTGCCAGTGTTCCCATGCGCCAATACTCATCATGCGCTAGTATGTGCTAGAGTTATTATACGACAATGGTCCTATCCTTAACCGCCAAGGTTTTTAAATAATTAGGGCATGACACGTGTCACATGGATTATGGGTACCAGCAACCCCATATCTCGAATTGCCATATGGCAGCCATATCACAACATGCACCTAAGTACGATAACATAAGATTCATGCACGCATGCGCATGCATGATCCTCTGAAGACTATAAATAGTGGGCATTTCCCACATAAAAAAAGAAAGGAGGAGGAGAAAGGAGAAGAGGAGGAGACCATAGACAACCGAAGAGGGACATCAACTGAGTCGCATACTCAAGTTTCCGAAGGCCTCGCCATTCTCTTTCGTCGGACAGTCAACGAAGTAAAAAAGTCAACGACAGACTTGATCTCCACCGTCACACTTGCCCAAATCTATTCTTTTTTGTAATCAGAACTCTATGCATTAGAGTTTTTTTTGTACCTTTTTTTGTTCTACTCCAATAAATACAAAAGTTCATTCAATTTTTTTCGTATTTTTTGTGATGTCAACAAAAGTGTCAACTATGATAGGGAAGAACTTCTCCTCCAACGTGAAGTTAGTGACGTAGTCTGATGAAAGCAAGCTGGGTTCAACCCAGAGAATGTTGGTCATTTACTTTGACCAACAAGCATTCAAAGAGATGCTGGACAAGCCAATCTCTGTATCGAGGATCGCAAGACCTTGCAAGACTCGCAAGACGTGAGTCACCAAGGCCGTTGTGTCGCATCCACAGTCCGTGAAAGATATGTTGCCAACCCCCGCTGTTGGGGATGCACATCAGGTTGACGCATATCCTCTCTCCGTCTATGAAACCAATCTTGAGAAGAACGATGCTGACACTCAAGAGGTGTGTCCGCGGCCAAATACACGAAAGAAAAGATGCACCGTATCAAAAGATGGACGCATGAAGCCTTCTGCAAGCAATAAGGCAAAAGGGAAAAGTTCATCCTCCACAAGATCTCCTACGACAATAATATGGAATATCTATACTATGCGCCTGTGAACGCTAGTTTGAAGAATTCCAAACTGACTTGAGCCATGCACGTTCGAGAGGCTGCGCAGGTAGTCCACCAAAAGCATGCATCATTTATTGTCACGCGCGCTGCTGATGGAAAGTTGCATAGAGCTGGCCCATGCACTCATGTGTCGGATATGGGTCAACCCTCCAAGTCTTCCAAAAACTACTTGGGTGCCACAGATGCGCTTGAACTAAGTTAGGAACAAACACTGTGATGACATACCCATGCGCCCAGCTTGGCTGTGCGCATAAAGTGGGTCCATCTCACAACAAGTCTTCCATAAATGATCCGGGTGCCATCTCTACGCAAGAACTGGGTCAGGGAGTAAACCATTCACGATCACAGCTATACACAATGTTTAACCAGGCGCACAAAATTAATGTGAAAGTAAAATTTTCGTCGTCAGATTTGAGCAACGTGATTAGTCATAAGCTTAAGACGAGAGAAGGAGCTCCCGCACTCAAAGTGTCTTCTCATAGACACACTTGTGCCAGCATAATCATCAATATTTGCTATAATAAAACACCAGCTCCTCCAACCAGACAGTCGGTGTTCCAGTGACTGCAACCCGCAACACCAATCTGACAGCATCGCAAGAAACATATGCACAAAGAAGAGAAGGAATTATTTCTCTCCTCATGTTTCTCAACATGGAGGTCTCCTTCTGCTAAGAAGATCTCAGGGAAGAAGAACTTGTCCAACCCAATGGTCTCTACCAATACATCAAGGAATAAACCACGGGGTCGTAAGCTGGTACCCACCATGGGGGTGTTCCAAGGCACCCACTCAAGAACAAAAGCTAGGGGTAGCAATCTTTCGGTGTTCCACACCAACCCATCATTCCAAGAAGACGGTGACTTTCAAGGAACGGACAACAACCTAAATAGGGGTAGCCAAGCCCGCCAGGATGGTACAATCACCAGGGTGGGGGGGGGTATCCATCCCATAGACTCCGAAGACAATGCAACAATGCCTTCCTTCCTTTAAGACAGCGAGGCTCAGGAGTCAGAGACGGAGTGAAGCTTCCACAGTTTCATCCGTTTCTTTCCATGAAATATCTGTATACATGGCAGAAGATGATCAAGCCTCTAGTTATCAATAACGTCTTGAGGTACTTGAAACTATAATGTAAGCTATGAGTGCCTCGATGCAAACTCTGACTCAAATCGTACTGGACCTCAGGGCAAGTATAGTCCGCCAACCACTAAGGATATCGGAGCAAGCAAGCCAAGAACCGAAAAAAAATGGAGAGTCAAGTACGATCTCTTTCGCTCCTACCACGGGGTCCAATCACACCTTACTGCGCTTATCCGCTCCACTGTTATCTAACGACGCTCAAGACGCAATCCGAGAAGTCAGGGAACTGCGAGCTCATTTTGGTTCGATGAGCAACCGTGACGCACTTCAGAAACTCAGAATATGACAACCTTATCCTCCCGAGTGGAAAAATGTAGTATACCTGCCCAAGTATAAGCCACACTCAATGATCCCGTTAGATGAAAAGATATCTCCTTGTTAGTATATGAATTACTTTGATTCAACAACGGGACATCTACCTCGGGATGACGCACTCCTTACCAAGATCTTCATCGGAACTCTAAATGGAGTAGCCTTTGACTGGTTTTGTAGCCTCCCGGACAACTATATTTTATCATTCGAAGATCTTCGATGCCTCTTCATAGCTCGATTCTATGATGGTAGAATGGACATGACTATGAGCTCCCTCTTGGACATAGTTCAAAGAGAAAAGGAACCTGTCATAGAATACATAGAATGGTTCAGGCAGGCGGCACCGAAACTGCTCTTGGGCATCCCTGATAGCCATTTGATGGACACTTACAAAAAAGAATTTGCTACCTGCGGTAAAACTGTGGACAACTTCAGTCCCGCTTCCGGATTGGATGTCGTTCATCATAAGTGCTGTCACTGCAGAGAAAATACAAAAGATGCCTATTTGCTGGGACTATAAATCCCCACCAGCGACTACAGAGGAAAGCGCCCCTTCAACAACAACATCAGCGCCAATGGCCGTGACAATAAAGGAAAGCAAGCTCTCACTGACAATGTGTCTAAAAGTTCCACCGTGCCTACTCAAAGGCCGGCAGAACCACCCAAGCCAAGGGAAACTTACTCGTTCGACGATGATGATGTCATTAAGATTTTTTATGTGCTGATGAAAGGCAACAAACTCTGGCTACCTGACATTAAACGACCAAATAAGACAGATCAGGTCGACAACCCTAAATACTGCCACTACAATCGATACATCCATCATCCAACACGAGATTGCTACGTATTGAAGAGGAACATCCAACGGCTGCTAGACATCCATCATCCAATCGAGTTCATAATGAGGGAATCCTCATTAGCAGCAGTGAGTACACCCTTCCCTTTGTTCACAGTAACTTTGAGATAAGAGAAGCGAAGCTTGGGCAGCCAAGTCTTGCAGATCTTTCTCAACTTGGGTGCGGTTGAGGGGCTAACACCACCCCCAGAGAGCATCTCTTTATAGGCTTGATGGTCGAATTGAACGACCAAAGTGTTTTGCGTTGTTCCAACTAATGCGTTGTCATGTTGAGCTACCACCTTCTCATCGGAGGAATATGTTTTCTCCAACAGAGTCGCCATACAAAATGTTATACAATCTTTTGTGTTACAAACTTGAAAGAAAGAAAAAGAGTAAAATAAATCCTATACAAGAATCTAGAGTACAAGAATTCTGAAAAAGTATAGCTCTTGCATTTCTTCCTTTATGTCGAGTGATCCAAGAAGTAAAGCGATTGACCGCAGATCAGATGTCCACAAATATACTTCCCTAGAATTCTTGTACTCTAGATTCTTTAATAGGATTTATTGTACTATTTTTCTTTCTTTCAAGTGTTGGCACAATGTTTATGTTAAGTTTTTGAATATGGCTAATCGATTAAGTTTAGCTTTATGGTAATCGATCAATCACTATAGTATCTTCTACTTAAACTCTGCATTGTCCAGATATGTAATATTTACTTTTATATATTTTCTTGTTCGTCTAATATGTACTTGCATAAAGCAATAAGCAAGATCAGCAATGGACATATGCTATATGACGATGAGCCAAAGACGGTGTTATATCAGAAGATTTTGTCCAACCGCCTACGACTTATCTGGAGCCTCGCATCCGGGGTTTCCGCTGCCTAGTCAGCGGACGAGGGTCGAGAGGGCAGCGCACCTCGTGGGGGGTCGAGACGAAGCCCCTGAAAGGTATTCAGATTCCCAGATCTGGTTATCTTTGGACAACTGTAGTCATGGAAAAAAGCGTCTTCAAGTTAGCAGATGTTTCAGAAGTTTGGTGTCATCAGTGCTCTTGGTTTTTATATGTAATCTTATATTTTATTTAAGTCTAGGACTTATGCAAGTTGAGTCGCACTGGCAACTAGAAAGCAACTCAGTCTACTCAAATAGCCTAAAACCCATCCACACAGAAATCAAACTAAATAAACCCATGAACATATCCACAAATTAGTCTACATTCAACACAAACCTTACCAGAATAGACAACAAAATTCGAACCGAATTTGCCCCGAACTCGGTTACCCTTTTGGTATGAAATCAACCAGCTTAATTAACTCCTGATTTCTTGGCCTTCAACGTTCGAATATTCAAATATTTCCTACCGAATTCTGGCCGAACTAGGTTTGATAATAACCTATAAATAGAGTTGGTTTTTCACATTCTTACTAACTCAACTATTCTCAATCTTTCTATCCTATAGTGAGTAAACTTTCAGAGCCTAAACTTTCTTATCTCCAAGGTCAACTCCCTAGCCTTCTAAGTGCCAAGTGCAGCCTCGGTCTAGAAGTCTACAGAGTTGTAAAGAGCTTGGTTTATCAAGCCCCTCTTCTGTGTGAAGTTGCGAGCCTTCGAATCAAAACTCGTGGTGTGTGAAGTAGCGAGACTTTGGTGTGTGAAGTTGCGAGACTTTGGATCAAATCTCGTGGTTGTAAGAAGTCGGCAAGCCTTCGGATCAAAGCTTGTCAGTCACTATTGGTGATTATAGTGGATAAAACTTCGAGCTTGAGTTCTCGGGACTGGACTAGTCCTCTCAGAGGAAAACCAGTATACATTGCGGGGTTTACGTTTTCTCTCTCTTTGTTTTACTTTATTATATTTCATATACACTGCTAGTTATTTACTGCCTTCACTTTGCTTAATTTTTAATTGGGTAGATTATTCCGCTGCACTCTATTCACCCCCTCTAGAGTTGCTATACACGGTCCTTCATCAAGTTTGTAACACAAATTTTTTATAACTTTTTGTTAATGGAAAACATCAGCAACTTCAGGTGGGTACTGCATGTATAGACAGTATGAAGGAGGGTCGGGGTGCACAGTTACACTTGAGTGTAGTAGCAACAGCCTTGCTGCAATTGATTGCTCGAATAGGGGCAGGAAGTAGGTGTTGTGCTGTGTACACTGAGTTGAGGGAGTTGATGACTGCAGCAGTGAGGAAGGGGAAGACCCTGGGTGCATTTGTGGAGCTCAGGTACTCTGTAGCAAGGTTAGGGGGACTGCACTAAAGCAGTAGTATGCAGGCATCCACATTCAGTGAGCTATTTTTGCAGCAACCCAGTTGGAGTAGTAGGCCTGGCACAGTTGGAGTGAGAAAAATTGTGGAGTATCATTCAGATGTATGCAGTTATAGTAGATTAAGGGGTTAAGTTATAGCTTATGTATATATATATATATATATATATATATATATATATATATATATATATATATATATATATATGAATGTACATAAATACTAAGTGATATGTATTAGTAAGTTGTGGTTAAGTATCTTAAGTGAGAGTAATGGAGTGTGGCTAGAAGAGAGAGAAGAGTGCAAGAGCATTTAGGGGGCTCGGGTTCAGCAGAGATGTAGTTATTGTTGCAAGGAAGAGTGTGAAGTTGTAATTACAATCTGGAAAAGCCATACCCCAGAGAGTCCATATGACCCATTTTACTGACATGATTTATCACTACTTTAGCTACTTCCGTGCACATGTCCCCAATATAAGAATGAGTGATCCATTCTCAATTAAAAGAATGAAATAGCATAGCTAGTGAGGGGTTGCAGATAGTGAGTTGCGGGGTGGATGTGCAGATAATTGAGGGGTTGAGCACTGGAACATTAGTAAAGATTGGTTGCAGGTAATATAAGGAGTATTTGGGTGAATCAGCACACAGGTAAAGGGACAACAACTAGGGGTATGACAACATGGGTTTGGGCAGTAGGTAAGTGTGGTTTTGGTTGTTTAGAGTTCAAAGAAAGATAAGTGTGTTTGAGTTAGAGTGAAGGTAAGTATTAGGGTTAAGGGTATGAGTGTTAGTGAATTAAGGAGGGGTAAGTGACTAGGATTATAGTCTAAGGTTATGTGTGTAGAAATGAGTAGTGTATATAGTGGGGCACCATGGTACATGAACCAATGTGAGTGTAAGTGTATAAAGAGGGTATCCTAGGAGTGTCAAGGCCGGTATCTAAGATACAATGGTATTAGAACTAGAATTGGGTAGTGTCTAGGATACGGGGTAAGATATTGGATATTAGTTAAGGTATTAGATAAGTGACTAGGTACTAGGTAAATAGTTAAGATAGTAGTATATATATATATATATATATATATATATATATATATATATATATATATATATATATATATATATATATATATATATATATATTGACCAAGAAAACCTAGTATTATCATGGTTTAGCTACATACCACTTAATAGGCCAACTAGATAGATAATTGGAGCCCAAATTTAGGTAAAGACCAAGGCTAGTTTTACCCCCAATGACCTAGTTCGACCTAGAAATCTAGAATCTGACTAGTTAAGCTTATTTATGATTCCAAATCATCTATTTGACATGAGAATTCATATATAGGTCACTTGGACTCCGGTACAGACATTGTTTGGTATTTTTAATACAAAACCACATGCGAGTATATTCTATGATAGTTTTCTTTACTTGATTATTATATGATACGTTTTCTTAGTGATGTTTTACTTGATTTCTGACTCGATATTACACGGATTGGTACTATATGGATCTTAAGCAGGAGATGTTGCTTTTCGTGTTATTATATAGACCGTGTGATCATTGTGCTCATGATTAGACCATGTATTATAATCTTTGTGTCGTGACGTGTCATGATTTAGATCCATAAGTATTAGTCGGGAGCAAAAAATATTAGTTGGTTATGTCATCATGCCTCATATTCTTTCCTCATAGCTAACCTTAAACCTCACGTATGGTTAGCTTGATCTTATATTTGTGACTCATAGCTAATCATATATGGTTGTGCCTGACCTTATTATATTCTTGACTCATAGCCAATCATATATGGTTGAGTCTGATCCGTGTTCCCAAGCCGATCATATAACGAACTAGTCTTTTAAAATACTTAAATAGTTGTAGTTATTCCAGGTTTAAGTTCATACTTGATGATATATGCCATTTGTTTCTGTTTACTTATCGTTCACTACTTGCCATGCCATGACTATTGTTTACTTGTTTATCCTACTTGCCTCGTCATGATTTTCCGATTTTACTCTTCATTATGTATTACATTTACTATTAGTATTTTATAGTTTTTATTATTTATTGGAACTGCTGTTGGAGTTGTGCTCGTTCTATCCTGACTGGATAACATTTTTAGGAGTTATTGTGCTCTATGTACCTGGACTTCAGAGTGATGTTATAGTTAAGACTGCTCTTGCACCGTGGATCATAAGGTGACATATGTAGAGATCTAGGCTAGTGTTTCTTATTTCTATATTATGTTCTAGTTGTATTTCTTATGTCGTTGTTTGGATTATCTTTTCTATTCATTCTTCCTTTAGAATATTATGATTGAGTACATGATATAACTAGTCGTATTAGTATGAATCTCATTGGGGTCTAGACAGTGTTCTACCGTCGATGCTACGACGTAGGCTAGATGTACCACGTACTCGTACCCCAATCATTCGGGTACGGATCGTGACATTAACCCAGGTCACCAAATCAATATGGTATTCATGTGAAGCAAACAATATTATTATGTAATATTTATATCTTTCCTTAGTTTAATTTATAAAGCATATCATAGATAATGTAACAACAGAGTAGCATGCATCAACAAATTAGTGATTCTTACGCACAGTCAACTTATCTTCGTTGCACAGATGTTACAATATTCCTCCTTGTGAACTAGACATTACTAGCTTAACAACTTTAAATATATATATAAGGTTCACTAGCACCACAAGTCATTATGGACTATAGCCTAGTTAGACGGTGATCCTTCTAACGCGGATAGCAAGCACCACTGGAAATTTTTTGAATCACCTGTGCTAGTTCGTCAGCACAACTATCTTTGTTCTCCCTATGTCGAATTGGTCCCAGTGCGCCGGTGGCAGTTCGAGGAACCAAATCCTTTTGTAAAAGTTTTCTATGACCATGCAAATATCTAAGAACTAAGTTAATAAACATCATATGCAATAAAACATAATCGAATGTAACTACGCAATATATTCTCGTTGTACGTCTACTTGCCCCAAGCCATCTCTCATAATCTATACTACTAGTTGCAACAATTATAAATGAATTAATTCTATCTACAATAGCAATATGATATATATATATATATATATATATATATATATATATATATATATATATATATATATATATATATATATGACAAGCTCAGTGGCCTCTGCTTGGAGTGTGTCAGAGCCAAACGCCCACGCCATCACATGCTTGCCAATATATGGAATCAGTGCATACCCTTGAAATGGTCATTTCTATTATGGAGGATTCTTCTACGCAAACTTCCAACGAACGACAGAGTACAGCAGATTGGGTACCCTATGGCCTCTAAATGTCACTGTTGTACCTCTCCACTAATTGAAACATTGACTCATGTTTTTGGTAGGGTGAATTGGCTACAAATGTATGGTAAGCTATGAAATCTATTTGTGGTCTTCAGATCTAGGTCTCCTTCTTCCATGCGAGGCTCGAGTACTGGTGGTCCTCTAGCCAGAAGCACCTTAAACAAGTCATAGTTGGGGCAATCTACTGGGCACTAAGGAAGAATCACAACAAGGCGCTATATGAAGGCCTCCCTTACATTGCGTCCCAGCTTGTCACTGAAGTTCAAAGGCAAGTAAATAAGGCTCTCATCAGTTGCTCCTATATCAAAAATCCCCCTTGTTTGTCACAGTACACAATCGGCGGCCACGTTAGAAGAAGAAAGAGTCATGGCGTCCTCCTCCTATAAATTATTTGAAACTAAACGTTGCAGGCAGTAGAGCTCGGCAAGCGAAAACCCATTAGGGAGGGGTTGTCCTTAGGGACCATAAACACAGAATGGAGAGCGCATGGTGCATCAAAGTAGCTGTTAACACTACTTCACTAGCAGTAGTATCCCTCATTCTTTCGGGGATTAACTATTGTGTAGAAAAGAGTTTTAACCTCATTGAAGTGGAGTTGTGTGACACCCAACTTGGAGCCTGCCTTATTGGTAAAGGATCTACATTATAGAAAGTGCACACCATCCAGCAGCAATTCAAACAGGTCCCAGCTTCCATTAGGATTTGTTGTTGCAACAATACCTCTAACAGTCTCGCTTGTGCCCTAGCTAAAGCTCAGATCGGTACTGATCAAGACATGTTCTTTCAAGATGTTGAGATCCTGCCCCTTGACATCCGTATGCTCCTCCTCAGCAAGGCTCCCTAGCCGCATACGTTGGTCGGGTGGGGTACTTCTGATGTTGGCCTTTTTCTGTTTTGCTTGTGTAACCTGAGTTGGCACTCACTCCTCATGATCAATAAAATAGCTACGGCTTATATATATATATATATATATATATATATATATATATATATATATATATATATATATATATATATATGAAAAGCAAGCAAGATTACGATAATTTTATGTTTCTATGTGACAAGCAACAAATATTTAAGACTACTCTCTTTTATCCAATTTATTTTATTAAGGTATCATTGACTGAAGGACGCAACAAGAAAGTCATTTTATTAAGGTTTAAATACATTGAGAGAAGGATCAAAGCCACACATTAATGGTAAATTGTCGAGAAAAAAATATCTCCAATGGCTCAAGCTTCACCTACGTGACAACCTCCATTTGCACCAACAGAGGATTAATACCTTATCTTCTCTAGAATTCGATATGAATGCATAAGTCGAAGAACGAAAGCAATAAAAACTATCAAAAATATCCATGAAAACGTATTCATAAAACCAACAACAAAAGCAACATCGAAAACGAACAATAAAAAAGGTCCGAGGGAGTGACTCTTATATAGAGCTTTTCCTCAAGATACGATCCGCTACATATAGAACTTGATTTCGATGAGCCCATCCAAATAAAGGAAGGGTCTTAATTCAATCTATCTCGATCAACTAATACCGATAGAATTGCCAATACAGTGCCCCCGAATAAGGAGCAGGACACTATACCATAACCAACTAAGAAAAAGTTTCGTCCTCGAAACTTAGGAACAAGAACTACAACTAACAAAATAATGAAGAAAACTTCTCTGTCATCTCAGCTTCAAGCTCCTAAGTCGACTCCTCAACGGAATGATTTCTCCAAAGCACGCGGATTAGAGGGACAACACGATTCTATAGCAACTTTTCCTTCCTACCCAAGATTTAAACAGTTTTATCTACATATGACAAGTCTACTTGCAGATCCAGCTGACCAAAATCTATCATGTGACTCGGATCGTGTACGTACTTTTGAAGCTGGGAGATATGGAAAATATCATGTATATCAGCCAATGTCAGTGGTAACGCGATCTGACATGCAATTAGGATGACTCGTTTGAGGATTTTAAAAGGACCAACAAATCTTGGTCCCATCTTTCCTTTTGCTCTAAATCTCGTAACTTCTCGCTTAGGCGTTACTTTTAGAAATACATGACCGTCTTCTATAAACTTGAGAGGTCGTCGATGGATGTTTGCCTAGCTTTTTTGTCATTTTTTTGTAACTTTTAGTCTCCCCCGGATCAAGCAAATTTTTTGCACCGTCTATTCCAACAATTCTGGACCAAGGATTTGTTGTTCCTCAACTTCATCCCAACAAATAGGCGACCTAACCTTTTGTTCATATAATGTTTCATACGATGCCATTTGTATATTGGACTGATAGCTATTATTATATACAAATTATGCTAACGGTAAATGGATGTCCCAACTTGACTTCAAATCTATTGCATAAAGCCATAACATGTCTTCGAAAATCTGATTCACTTATTCTGTTTGGTTGTCAGTTTGAGGGTGGTAAGTTGATCTAAACTTTAACTTGGTTCCTATTACCGGTTGAAGATTACTCCAGAAATGTGACAAAAATCATCTATCCCCATATGAGATAATAGATATTGGAACTTCATGCAATCGAACTATCTCATCAAGATAAATCTTAGCCAGACGATCAACACTCAAAGAAAATTTAATGTCAATGAAATGAGATAACTTGGTTAATCAATAAATTTTGACTCAGATGATATCATTCCCCATTGTGTCTTCAACAAGCCAATAATAAAGTCCATATGTGTTCCCACTTCCACTCTAAGATAGCGAGGTTCTGCGTCTTCCCTCCAGGCCTCTAATGCTTTGATTTCACTGTCTGACAGGCCATAAAGTTTGGCATAAAGAGTGCCACATCCCTCTTCATGTCGAGCCACAAAAATATTTACATAGATCCTTACACATTTTTGTGCTACCAGGATGCAATACATGTTTCGCATAGTGAGCCATCAGTAAGTATCTCTTTACGGTCCGCCTCATCCTTCTTGACGCATAGCATTCCCTTCAATCGCAATGCCCCTTCTTTGAATTCTGAAATGTCATCTTCCTTTTTCCCTAACATCTGCCTATGGATTTTTTGTAGGAACTCATATGTCCTCTGTGTCGTTTTGACTCTCTCGAGTAGACTTGGCTCAAGTTAAAACTGAGCTAAGTTCTGCCTACAAACTGGAGGTTCAATGCCCTTATTCTCTAAATCCTTCAGTATCTCAGGTGCGATCGTCAATGCCTCAATGAATCTATGGCTTAATGCATCCGCCACAACTTTCGCCTTGACCGGTGTTTATGAGATAGTTAAGTCATAATCTTTATAAGTTCTACCCATCACTTATGCCTCAAGTTCAATTCTTTCTGAGTTCATATACTTGAGACTCTTGTGGTCCGTAAAGATCTCACATGACTCACCGTACAGATAGTACTGCCATAACTTTAGTGCAAAAACAATCGCTACCAATTCTAGATCGTGAGTAGGATAATTTCGCTCGTAGGACTTTAACTGTCTTGAGGCGTATGAGATCACCATTTTCTTCTGCATTAGCATAGACCCTAAACCATGTCCCGACACATCGCTGCAAATCTGGGATCCCTCAGTCTCATTTGGAAGTGCAAGAATTGGGTCTAAAATAACCCGAAATAGCTGTTGCTTTAGCTCCTGGAAGGAAGCCTCATAGTCATCCGTCCACTCAAATGTGACTCCCTTCAAGGTGAGGAGAGTCAAAGGCGATGCAATCTTTGAAAATTATTTCATAAATCATCGGTAGTAGACTGCCAAGCTGAGGAAACTCTTTGAGTAGACTATCAAAGGCGAGTCACCAAAATTCAAATTTGCTCAACTTTGTATATAACCAATTCTCTTGAAAAGTCTGTAACACTATCCATAGATCGATACTCCTTTTGGTCTTCCTTGATTTTCGAGTAGACCAGGATATCATCAATGAATACTACCACAAACTTGTCAATGAACGATCTAAATACTTGATTCATCAAATCTATGAAGGTGGCGTTGGCATTCGTCAAACCAAACGACATTACCAAGAACTCGTAGAATCATATCTAGTGCAAAATGCTGAGTTCGATATGTCTTTTGGCTTAATCTTGAGCTGATGGTAATTAGAACAAAGATCTATCTTTGAAAATACCAACACCTTGCAACTGATCAAAAAGGTCATCAATTCGCAGCAAAGGCTACTTGTTCCTGATTGTGACCTTATTCAACTCTCGATAATCTATGCATAGTCGTATTGACCTGTCCTACTTCTTCACAAACAGAACTAATGCTCCCCACAGAGAGACGCCGGTACAGATATACCCATGATCAAGTAATTCTTGTGACTGAACCTCCATCTCTTTTAGTAATGCAGTGGCCATTATATATACGGAACCTTGGATATTGGTTGGGTATTTAGAAATGTATTGATTGTGAATTCAATCTTTCGACCGGGAGGCATGCCAGGTAGCTCGTATAAAAAAACGTCAAAAACTTCTGCCACAATATCAGTCTGCACTGTGTTTGCACCATCTTTATAAGTCTATCGAACAAAACCAAATATCCTTCATAACCGTAATGTATCATCTGTCGAGCAAATATTACAGAAATTACCATACATGCTTTCGATGCCTGACCATCTTAATAGAAAATTTTGGTTTTTCGGGTAGGCAAAACACGACTCTCTTCTTTTTACACAGTCAATTGTGGCTGACCAAGCACCGAGCTAATCCATACCCAAAATAATGTCATAATCCTTAATATCTACGACTATCACATTTAGAGATAATTTTTCACCTCCGATATAATTATACAAATTTAGTTATCTCTACAGATTAAATGAGCAGGCAAACCCACACCAGATGGAGAGCTAACACTGAGGTTGAGATCTAATGATGAAATATGCAACTTATGCTCCTCAGCAAAATCTTCCCATATAAAACTATGAGTCACACCAGAATCAAACAACACTAGCAAGGATATTATTGAATATATGTATACCTGAAACTATGGTGTTCGAGGAAAACACCTCCTCTTATATCATAGCGTATACCCGACCTTGAGCATTAAAAAGAAGATTATTCTATGGTGCGGTCTGGTTGTCTTGGGGTGCTTGATCGTAATTCTGCTAATGTTAAGGGAAACTAATTAGTTCTTTCGTTTGGGTAGTCATGAGCAATGTGGCCTACATGACCATACCTGAAGCATCCTCCGTCTCAAGCTCGACATTCACTGGCCTGATGTCCACTAGGACTGATGTCAAGTACGATTGCACTTTGTACATTGTAGCCCCTGGCACCTCCCTGGGTTGTGATCTTGATAACTGCCATTGTTAGGACACTTGTTTGCGTTGTGATCTCCTACGATACTAGGGTCCTTGTGGTTGAAATTTTACACAACACCGACAACATCTGGAGGATATTACGGCTCTAGAAAGAGGGTGCTATTGAGGACCTTCCTCGTCTTCTGATACGGCAGAACGATAACATGCACATGCATGGCAGTCCACAGATTCCTAAGAATCTACGAGCACGACACACTGCATCGAGTAGGTAGGAGCTGACAAACTTGACGATTTGGTTGAATTCGGCTGCATACTGTCGCACGATCATTCTTCCTTGCTTGAGGTGCACGAACTCATTCTCTTTCTGATAACGAACAACTGGGGGCAGGAACTCATCTTCGAAAGCCTTCCGAAATATAGCCAATGAGACCTTCACATCCTTCTTTGTCTCTAAGGATAGATCTCTGGTGAACTTCCTACTTGTCATGCATGATCAACCGAAGTCAAAGTTGAGCGCATACGACTCTCTTGGCTTCGGTAACGTCTAGCATCTCGAAATGATCTTCTAATTCGATCAACCAATCCAAAGTCTCGGATGGATCCTCGATCCCTTTGAATAAATTATTGTAGACGTTTTTAAATTTTTTGATGCGGAAGGCAGTCCTCAGCTTCAACTTCTAACTTCTCAGCTGCAGTAGCCGTTCTCACAGAGTGATTGGACGCTAAAGTCTCTACGATCTGTTGTTGGGTATCTATCTACTTTTGTTGGACCTGGAAATGGGCTTCAAATCATTTCATAAGCTTGCTCTGGCATTTTTTGGCCCATTCTTTGACTCGTTCATGTCGAGCCTCATCCATTTGCTACTGTACCTCCATCAAGTGCATCATCCGCTCAATCGGATCGATAGAGGCTGCTGCCTTCACGCCACTAGCACTACCCGAAGTGTCTTAACTATTTCCTTTGGCCATTCCTGTAAAGAGAGTAACTCACATTAGTTTCATAAAGTATTATGGACTTACTATATGGAATGTCTCATTTTGAAAATATGAATCAAGGGTTCAACTAAGAAGGGTGATGTCTCTTTTGAAAACTTTTTCAACACAAGGGTCCAAGGAAGTGAAGTCGGGCTCTAATACAAAATGTCACGTTCCGATTTCGCAGAATCGATAAGTCTCTATCGGGCATGATGTCGTACAAGCCTAAGTTGCGGTTGTACAAGGCATCTTCGCATGAAGTTTAAGGTATCATTAATTTTATAGAGAAATAACAGAGTTTCGTAGAAAAATTAAATAACACGTGGCACAGAAGAAAAATATTTCTTTCATTGATAATGTACATCTATTACATAGGTTCTGAGTACAAGTAAAGGGTGCTATACTGGCTTACAACTCAAGCAATAAAATGAGATACACCATTCCATATATCATATTCTTTTACTAAAAAAAAAATACAAACACCTTTAGCGCGAGTCATCGTTATGCAGCTTGGAAAGGCTTCAAGGTGCAACTGGAAAGCTTTAAAAGTATGCACAAGCTTCTGCTGTACGAGACGAGTCTTCAGATCCTCATTGTATCGCCTTGATTAGAAGAACCTGTGGAGTCATAGGTCAACATATTTTAAATGCACTGGTGAGGGCGAATTAACTAAACTCACCAAATCAACATGGTATTCATGTGAAGCAAATAATATTATTAGGTGATCTTTCTATCTTTTTTTTAGTTTAATTTATAGAGCATATGATAGAAAATATAACAACATAGTAACATAGAAAATATAACAAACATATTCACATATAACTAAGGCAGACGATTACATTTCTCACTGTTCTTATCCAATACGTCAATCAGAATGTAGCTCAATATAGTCCATAAAATTTATCTCGATACAAGGATTAATTTTAACAACGAACATTTACAAGACGAAGGTAAAACCAAACAAGTGGAAATAGATTCAAAAATAGGATTTATAGTAGGATTTTCAAGGGTCATCCAAGAAATCTTCTAAGAAATCCTAATATTTGATTGAGTACATGTTCCCTTCCTATCCTGGTGCATATTTTAAATTTCGAGAACGAAATTTTTCTAGAAGGGTAGGATTTTAACCACCACTTTTCACCTTATGAGTATTTTGGTGTGTGTGTGTATATATATATACTCTAGCATAAACAAACTATAAACAAATTGGACCCAATTATAAAGTAATACTCATCTGGGATTGAATTTGAGGAGACTTGTTTCACAAATCCTCAAATTTACACAGAGGTGGACCAATAGCAAGCTGCAAAGTTAGGGATACACTATTATTTCTCAAACCATTAAATAATATAGAATAATACGGTAAATGTTGTGGGTCGCATCTGGATGCACACTAAAGTCATGAACCAGACTCTCCATATATACATCATGGTTGGGATTGTGCATTCTTTCCAGAGCTGCATATGTAGGAACTTCATGACACTGCAACACCCCTTTATGATGCACTTTTATAATAGGAACTTCCTTTCCTATTACTTGTTACACGGACCTCTCTTATTTTAAAAATAATTGCACAGACCTCCCTCGTATTTTATGTTGTATGTAAAGCATTGTTACACTAACCATCCTTATTTTGAAAATATAACATAAAGTATAGTCCGTGTAATTATTTTTAAAATAAAGGTCCGTGTAATAAACATAAAACAAGGTTAGTGTAAACAGCCCTTTATAATAACCATATTGTATAATATTATATACTTATTATTATTATTTGGATAATACATGTACAATATAATATATTATTCTAAACTATAACCGAATAAAATGAAGAATTAAGGAAAGGACCGCATTTCATGAGTGCCTTTTAGAAGTCAGTATAGGATATGTTTTGAAAATTTCAGTCTCTGGATAAACTTAAAACCTCATGGTCATTTTGAAAGCCAAAAATGGTTTTGACTTTAACCCTTCAGACAGAGTCTAATAGTCAAGGACCAAGACCAAGATTTAAATTCACCTAAGCCGGCCAGGAGTCAGTATCCCAATTTCTATAGAAACCATAGTTTGGCAGTAGCGTACAAGTCACTGCTGCACCAGTCATTCCCTTCTGTATCTCCAAATGTGTTGTTTCAAACAAACTGAAACACAACAAATCAAACAAGATGACAACACTACTGCTCAGCTATGATAGTGCAATGACAGAAAAGAAGTAGCTTCTAGCAAGATCTCAATCTTAGTATAATAGTAAACACATTTCATTTTGCCTTGATGAAACCGACCGAGAATCCTTGTATGTGGATTTATCAATATAGACTTCTGAAATCTACATTTATAGCAAACAACAAAGTTCAATGAGGGGCCAGAAACAAGTTATATTGTCAATCTTTAAGTACAGCTCTCGCCGTAATAATAGGAAGCTAAAAGACATCTCAATCTTCAATTACAGCTCTCACCGTGACAATAGGAAGCTACAACTTCATGTTTTATCCTCCACTGTCAATTCTGAATACTAAGCATCTCCTGAACCTGGTGCAGCTTTCAATACCTCATGCACAGCTGAAAAATCTAAGTCGCCCAGCCCTAGGCTTCTGGCCTTTTTAAAAGCCTGCATCCATCAGCATTTTGTAAAAAGGGATGTACATAATCAACTGATTTTAGGCACATTAATGCATGGCTATAACCAAATTTAGCTATGCAATCAAAGACCTTCTCACACAAGATTATGATGTAACAAATTGGAAGTTTGTGTCCAAGAGAAGCAAACTCTGAAGAAATGCATCCACAACATTGTTTCTTAGACTAAAAGGCTCTTTCTTATTCTTAGAAGAGGAAATTCGCCTCTCTTTTGCATACACAAAAAAATGATATGAGAGAGAGAGAGAGATGACCTCATTGGATGCAGCAGCGATAGGCATTGAGACAGCATTCTCATCCCCAAGAGCTAGCGCCAACCTCATATCCTTCTGCTGATGCTTAAGGGGAAAAGCAGGGGGGTAATTGCTCTTCATCATTGAAGGTCCCTTCATCCGGAACATTGGATTTGCTATGGCGCCAAGGTCCTGCCATAGGACACTCAAATCTCTTACGAGGTTTGTTTTGGGGGTTTTCATAAATTTACATATTCCATACCAGTACGTCCAGTAGCGTCTCCTCGCTCAGTCCACTTTTATCAGCCAAAGTGAGTCCCTCAGATAATGCATTCATCATACTGTAGAAAGAAAACCAAAATGAGTCAAATACCAGGCAGCTAACAGAACTAAAGGATCATGGACTATCAATATATTAAACATTATGGTTTGCTATCAAGGACAAGGCATCCTGTATGGACCCATGAAGCATGAAGAAGATATAGTGCATATATCAGGTACACATGGAGGGAAAACGAAGAATGTGGTATTAAATAGCAAAAAACAATAGCAGCTGAGCTGAAGTTGGCTCAAGAAAGAAAGAACTGAATAGCAGATTATCTACAATCTAAAACAGTTCTATAGATGGTTATAGCATCAGGCATGAAATACCCTCGCATAAAACAAAATGTATGGAAACAGATTTTTCAGTAAGCCTTTAGTTGCCGGCTTCTAATTGTGTTCTTTCTTTCCTTGTATAATCCACTGTCACAGACAATGTTGTCTCTGGGATATTATTACGCAGACCTTTTGTTGGCTGAGGTACTATTCCCAGTGTTTTTCAAATCCTATTTGTCTAATAAATGCCTTCCAATGGATGGAAGGAAATCAGCAAGAACTCTTCAAACTATGGTTAACAAACAGTAAAAAACCCAAAAAGTCTGCAGTAAAGCTCACCATCAAAAGAAATAGATGAAGCAAATGGAGTAGGAAAGTAATGTTTTCGACCAAGAGTTGTAAGTTAGCGGGCAAGCTAGACACAATCATGACCAGAGCTTTCTTCTAAATATAAAACCGCATCGTTGCCATGAACATTAGTTTATACTGAAAAGAAATTTAGCAATACACTTTGTTAAAGACAAACTGTCTTTGGGCCTTATGAACTTTTGTGTAATATAAA
Source organism: Iris macrosiphon (assembly GCA_036927795.1). Taxonomy (NCBI): domain Eukaryota; kingdom Viridiplantae; phylum Streptophyta; class Magnoliopsida; order Asparagales; family Iridaceae; genus Iris; species Iris macrosiphon. The sequence continues at coordinate 47,224,675 of JAYESA010000018.1, forward strand.
TGTTCTATACATAGTTTGTACGAATAAGTGGGAACCAAACTCATTTCAATTCTCTTTCTCTCTTTTAATCCTAATTTTATTTCATGGTCTTAGGGTCCCAACCTCCACGCTGACTTCCATAGTCAGGGTGCATCAGAAATCAAGTTCTCTCTATTTTTAAACTTAAACTACATAGTTTTTAGACTAAAATTTATTTAATGACTATGATGAAGAAATTTAGAATGTTAGTTTTACTTTTATGAAGTCAAGAAGAGGGATTAATAATAATTGGTTTATATATACCTACTGTAACCGAACCCTGGATTTTTGGAATTGCCGTATTGTCGTACCGGAGTTCTCTTACCAGTACCTATGCTTCATAGAGTACATATTATCATATATACCGAGAAATCTGGGAGCGACCACCCCACCCCACCCATCTCCCCCTCCCCACCAGCCTAAGGTGGGTCCATCCTGTCCACAGCTACCTCCGAAGACCAATTTCCGATCAGATTCCAAAGCCACAGTCTTCCTAAAGTCCACCAGATCTCAGCATCACTATCTTCCTAGAGTCAACCAGATCTCAGTGACACCATCTTCCTAGGCTCCACTAGATCCCAACGTCTATACCTTTCTAGACTCCAACATCGGTGCCAAGCACCACCTCCGGCTACTTCCAGCTGCTTCACCATCCCACTTCCTTTAGGACCTTCTAGCCTGGGTCATCATCTTCCCTTAAGTTAACTCTCACCCCATTACAACTCTAGACGTTTGGTATAGTGCAGGTACTTTAACGTGGTATCATAACAACCTAGGTATATCTCATCTGGCACGCCATTTTAAGAGAATTATAAAAATTAAACTACAGTGTCAATCCAGATCTCTAGCCATAAAATTTGCATCAACTTGTGGGAGAGTAATGGAATTATATAACTATTTAACCCCCAATCCTCACCAGGACTCTAGGGTTTTGGTGTATACTTCAGCATCCTTAAATTAGAAGAAGAGCAATCATCTCTATTCTTGAAAAATCTCCAATAATGTTCTCTAAAAAGGGCATGACCTGTGAGAGCATGTTGGAATAATATTAAAAAGTTTACCTCTCAACCTAATCAAACTATTACTATTAGAAAGCCTTGTTCCATTGGTAGGTAAACCTAGCTTTTCGTCATGTGGCTTAAGTTCACATAGACAAGTATAGAGTCCCTTAAGTTGCTGCAGACTAGGAAAGAATCTAGTCGAAGAGAGGATTTACAGAAATAAAGGTATTTTTGAAATAAAGTTCTGACCAATAAAGACACGATCAGTTCAGTTTGAAACTTCAAGGAATCATCATAAGATAGTTAAAACTATTGAATCTTTCATTCATAATAGATTGATATTCAAGAGTGTTTAATAACAAAGTAGATGATATCTTCCTAGTTATTTACCTTGATAGTAACAGTGTTCAATGTAGCTCTTCCGGTTCCAATCATTTGTGTCTATCTTGATCAACCATCATATAAGCCTCATGTATATCAAAGTTCACAATAAGGGTTTCCGACCCTTCTTATGAGTTTCAATGTCAATGTTTTATGCATTTTTGGTGGTTCTGGATTAGATTTTTGCAGTTGGAAGTTTCAAAAGGCCATATTATTAATAATCTATTGGAAAACTGGGAATTTTATTTGATACATTTATGCATAAGTTAATGTATTATTTCTTGTTTCCCTTTATAGTTTGAATTGAACAATATTCAACAATGCTGAATCCTTCAACCGTAATAGATGCTATTTTTCTATTTACCTGCTTTTAGACACAAAGTACAACCCCAATATGTAGTTTCGAATGGAATAATTTTAAGATATGAATGTGGTGAATTTTGGCATGCCAATAAATATACAACAATGATAATGGTTATGTCGATAATGAATATTATCGATACAATATAGCAGGACGAATTTTTATATGACTAAACCATCATATTGACATTGATTTTTTCCATACATCTTTTTTTTTCCTTATAATCCTTGTTTGGTGAATTACCATGAAAGAAATTCCCAAATGTTGGTTTTGTCCAGCATCAAAAGGTGTCATTACCGGATCAAGACATGCCAAAATAATATAATGCGGTCGATATGTGCCACTATCTGTAGAAGCATGAAAAATCATATCAATGCGCCTCAGTGACTCAGCTCCATGCGCCTCATGGGTCCAGCTTTAGGCGCTTCAGTGTCCTCGCTCTATGCACCAACCATCCAAGAAGTATCTCATGTGCCCGCAGTGCCATGCGCCACTACGCATCTTAGTATCTCATGTGCCCGCAGTGCCATGCGCCACTATGTATCTTAGTATGCACCTGCAGTGTTATGCGTCACTATCCCTTCAAGTGCTCTTCATGCGCCAAGTAAGGACATGACACGTGTCACGAGTATTATGGACGACAACAATCCCAGATCTCGGCTTGACATGTTGCAGCCTTAACGCAGTATGCGCCTGCAGTGCCATGCGCCAACATACAGCCCGTGTACATGCGTCTATGTAAGGCATTCCTAAGGCTATAAATAGTGGGCGTCTCCCACATGCAAGCAGCAGCCGTATCTACACGTAAGAGAGACACACGTAGAGGCAGCATCCAAACGTGAAAGAGGAGGAGAAGAAGACATGAGCGCTGCTATAAGCCTCGTCAACCTCCTTGGTCCCGGATCGTCAACGGAGTAAAGATGCCGCTGCAGTGCCCGATCTCCACTGTCACACTTGTCCAGATCTTTCTTTCTGTACTTATAACCTCTTGTATAGGGATTCTCTTGTACTCTTTGTCAATTCGTAATAAATAAGAGTTTTACACCCTCCACCCAAAATCTCTATTTTTGCGAAGTTGACAAAAATGACGACTCTGTTAGGGAAGAGCTTCTCCTCCAACGAGAAGCTGGTGATGCAATCCGAGGTGACCAAGTTAGGTTCGACTCAGAGTATGTTGGTCGTTCGCTTCGACCAACAGGCGTTCGAAGACATGCTGGACAAGCAGAGCTCTCCATTGAGGCTCGTATGACCTCGCAAGACGCGCAGAACTCGGGACGTTAGTGCCGCTGTCCCAAGCCCGAAGTTGGTATCCAATGCATCGTCAACCCACGCCATAGTTGCACCAGCGGTTGACTTGTACTCCGCCGACAAAACGAGTCCCTTGCCGAGGCCAGTACGACATCAAAAAGTTCGAAGAATGTGGCTTGCTAAGACCGTTGTGCTGAACCCCAAATCCGCTCCAGAAGTGCCGCCAACCTTTGTCGCAGGTGCACATAAGGTTGGCGCACATCCTGTCTCCTTCTCTGAAGTTGTGCTCGAGAAGAGCTGCGTCAAGTTAAACGATGCGCGCGCGCAGTGCCGTCTAGGCCAGAAAAGATGTACTTATCACAGGCGCATGGAACCTCCTAAAAGCAAAGATGCTGCTAACAAGGGCTCATGTATCCCTAACCTGGATTTCCTGTACTATGTGTCTAAGGATGTTGGTGCAAATAAACCAAAAATATCACGAGCCATGCGCGCTCGAGGAACTGCGCCGTCAGCTCTCCAAAAGGATGCGCCGTTGTCTGTGACACATGCTACTAAAGGAAGACTCTATAGGGCAGACCCATGTGCTCATACACCGGAAGTGGGTCGACCCTTAGAGCCTTCTCAAACCCACTTGGATGCCGTAATTGCACCTAAACCAAGTTGGGGAACAAATATTGAGATGACAGATCCATGCGCTCAATCTACCGACGCGCATGTAGTGGATCCATCTCGCCTTAAGTCTTCCATCAATGATCCAGTTGCAGTTTCTGCAGAAGAACTAGGTCAGGGAGCAAATATATCACTCTTGCCTCCATACGCAAAGCTCGTCCGAGCGCATGAAATGTAGGTGAAAGTGAAGCTTCCATCATCTGGTTTACGCAACGTGATTACTCACAAGCATAAGACGAGAGAGGCGACTCTCGCACATGAAGTGTCCTCTGGCAGACACTTGTGCCAATATCATCATCAACTGTTGTTGCTTCAAAGCACCATTTCCTGCAGTCAGACAGTCGGTGTTCCAGCGGCTACAACCCGCTACGCCAACCCGACAACGTTTCCGGAAATCTATATATGACGAGAAGGAACTTTTCGTAGCCTTGTGTTGCTCAACATGGAGGTCTTCTCCCGTGAAGAAAATCTCAAAGAAAAGTCCGCTTAATCTAAAGGCGTCGGTTAGCACACCGCGAAACCGTTCGAGGAATAGCAAGCAAGTACCCACATATTTCAAGGTACACGCTCGAGAACAAGGCCGGGGGTAGTCGTGCCTCCCCGAATCAAGCTGCAACCGGAGCTGGGGATAGCAGTCCCCCGGTGTTCCACAATAATCCATCTTTCCAAGTGAACGGTTAACCACTGCATAAAGATGAGAGCTTAACTGCGGGTAGCCATGCCTTCCCGAATCAAGCTTCAGCCAGAGCTGGGAGTAGCAGTCCCCCGGTGTTCTATGACAACCCATCATTCCAAGAGGACAATGAACCCTGTACATGGATGACAGCTTAGCTGGGGGTAGTCGTACACTCCAGGACGTGCCCACAACTGAAACTGGGGGTAGCAATCCCTCCAATAATGAAAGTGATGCGACACCACCTACTCTCCCTGAGGACAGTGATACTCAGACATCAGAGACAGAAAATGAAGCATCTACCTTCCCGCCGGTCTTCTCCCACTTAATACCAGTGTACATGGCAGAATGGCGTCGAATCCAGCAACCAACAACAACTCGAGACACTCGAAGCTATGATACCGGCTTTGAGTACTTCGATGCAGACTCTGACTCACTCAGTGCTGGAGCTCAGAGAAAGTATCACCCCAACACAGCCGCAAGCGTCAGGACGAACAAACGAGGAACACAATGCGCCTGATCAGGATCCTCAGGTTGCAAGTAGTCATTCAACGCCTCGATCCTTTGCTCCCCTTTTGATATATCCAGGAGATCTCAAGGACCTGCGTGCCCGCATCGATGCTCGAGACAACCAGGACAGGCTCCAAAAACTCGGGATCCGACAACCCTATCCTCCTGAATAGGACAATGTGGTATACCCTCCCAAGTATAAGCCATTATCTCTGGTTTCATTTGACGGGAAGACCTCACCTCGTCAGTACATGAGATACTTCCAGTCGACCACAAGCCATTTACCTCGGGATGACGCCTTACTCACCAACTTGTTCGTTGGGGCCCTATCCGACGTCGGCTTTCAGTGGTTCTGTAGCTTCTCAGACAAATATATTTCCTCCTTCGAGGACCTAAAGTCTCTGTTCCTCACACGGTTCTATGAAGGAGGAGTGGACATGACCATGTCCTCCCTGATGGACACCACCCAAAGGGAAAGGGAACTCATACGAAATTACATTGAGTGTTTCTGGCAGCGGCATTGAAACTATCTCCGGGTATTCCAGAATCCACGCTGATGGACACATGCCGAAAGAATCTTCTACCAACAATAAGACTCTGGACGGCGTCTGACCTATTCAATTACTGGACGACATTTATCATAAGTGTCGCTGCTGCAGAGAAGAGCGCGAAAGACGTCAGCTTACTGGGATTCCAAGCTCCTAATGTTAAAGACAAGGGAAAGCGTCCTTTCAAGCCGCCAATAATCGTGACGGTAAAGGAAAGCAGGCCCTGACGGTCAACTTGTCAAAAAGATCGACCTCGCCTGTTGCTAAGCCGGTAAAGCCACCTACAATACAGGAGACTTACTCCTTTAATGACGATGATGTCATGGAGCTCTTCGAAGTGTTGATGAAGGGCAACAAACTCAAGCTACCCGATATCATGCGCCCCTATGAGGCCGGCAAGGTCGACAATCCTAAGTACTGCCACTATCATCGATATGTCCACTACGCCACACGTGACTGTTACATATTAAAAAGGCAGATACATCGACTAATTGATTATAAAGCTCTCTCTGGACTATGAGGACAAGACAGTCACTGCAAACATGGTCTCTCTAGTTCGATACTTTCCCGACAACTTAGGCTCAAGATGACGTCGTCCACATTCCTAGGACAACTATGAAGGTCGTTAACCTCCCTCCAGCCCGAGCAGATGGTTTAGCTCCCCTCACTACTCTAAGAGGCGAAGTCATGTGGGTCCATCCGGACCTCGTCCCCGAAATGATGCAACAATTGGTGCCTTCTGTGTCTAAATCCAAGAAGACCAAGTCGTGTCACATTGTCTCTCCGTCAACCGATTCGGAAGAAGACGAGTGTCCAATCGAACTTTTTGAAATCGAACCATAGGCTCAAAAGCTGGAGTCACTGTGGGAATTGTGGTTCTAACAGCAGGAACCCAAGAAGACCAAGTCGTGTCACATTGTCTCTCCGTCAACCGATCCGGAAGAAGACGAGTGTCCAATCGAACTTTTTAAAATCGAACCATAGGCTCAAAAGCTGGAGTCACTGTGGGAATTGCGGTTCTAACAGCGGGAACCCCCTACCGAGGATGAAGTTGTACAAGTCAATTTGGGTAACGTCGTTGCTCCTAAGCCCATCTTCATCAGCAAGAACCTCTCGTCAGAAGAACGTGAATCCCTTGTCTAGTTGGTGAGGAAATATATCGACGTCTTTGTATGGAACTATGAGGATATGCTAGGCTTGGATCCACAAATTGAAATGCACAAGCTCAATATTATGTCCAATGCCAAGCCAGTAAAGCAATAACGGCGGTTCCGTCCAGACGTGATGAACGCTATTGAAGATGAAGTAAACATGCTTATAGAAAGCGGATTTATTTGCGAAGAACAACACCCGGATTGGGTAGCTAACATCATCCCCGTCATAAAAAAGAACGGTAAAATTCGAGTCTACATAGACTTCCGTGATTTAAATGCGGCTTGTCCGAAGGACGAATTTCCTCTTCCAATCACAGACGTAATGGTTGACAACACTTGTGGCTTCGAGCATATGTCCTTTATGGATGGGTTCTCATGCTACAACTAGATCAAAATATTTCCAGACGATGAGAAGCATATGGCGTTTAGGACGCTGATAGGAGTATATTGCTACACAGTGATGCCCTTCGGCCTGAAGAATGCGGGTGCAACATACCAGCGAGCTATGAGCATCATCTTCCGTGATCACTTGCGCAAGACAGTAGAATGTTATGTCGATGACATCGATGTTAAAAGCCATTTTCTAAACGATTATCTCCATGACTTAAAGACAGTGTTCGAGTTGATGAGAGCCCACCAGCTCAAGATGAACCCCACCAACTCATTCCTGGGAGTCTCTGGTGGCAAATTTTTTGGCTTCATTATAACTTCAAAAGGCATCCATATTGACCCGGAGAAGACTAAGGCCATCCTGGACATGCAGCCTCCAAAGAACCTGCGAGAACTTCGTGGTCTGCAAGGAAGACTGGCATATATTAGGAGATTCATAGTCAATCTCTCCGGACGATGCCGACCTTTTACGCATCTCATGAAGAAGGGGGTCTCTTTCGCTTGGACGGAGGAATGTCAACAAGCATTCGATGACATTAAGAAGTATCTCACGAACCACCCGGTGTTTGTGGCTCCAATCGTGGAAAAACCCTTCCTACTCTAAGTCCGCGCAATGGACCATTCCTTTGGAGCGCTTCTTGCCCAAAACAACGACGAGGGCTATGAGCAAGCTATTTATTATCTAAGTAGAACAACGATCAGCACAGAACATAGATATAATCCGGTTGAGAAAGAATGTCTTGCTCTGGTGTTCGCCGTTCAGAAGACTCGTCACTACCTGACGGGACAAATCATTCACATGATTTCTCGAGTAAACCCCCTCAGAGTCCTCATGACCAAGCCCGGGGCACTCAACTCGCGCCTAGCCATATGGGCAATCCTATTGCCGCCTTACGACATGGTGTTCGTCCTACAAAAGGCTGTCAAGCGCCAAGCATTGGCCGATTTTCTGACAGCCCATCTGGTGCCGAAAACTTCAAAGCTCTACGTGAAATCCCCGATGAAGTGTTAGAGTCTAACACTGCTACAACCGGAGGATCAATTTGGGAAATATTCTTCGACGGTGCTTCCAGAACAGGGCCAAAGGTAACATTGTCGCCGGGGTGGGGATAGTGTTGATCTCCCCCAACAACCTAGTCATCCATCGCGCATACTCGTTTACAGAGCTATACTCCAACAATGTAGCAGAATACAATGTCCTTATCATTGGACTCCAGCTGGCTAAACAATTGGAGGTTGACTTTCTAGAAGTCTATGACGACTCCAAATTGATAGTTAGCCAAGTTTGTGGGGAATACGAGGTTCGCCATGAAGATCTATCCCTTACCATCAAGCAACCATTGACATGATTTCTACTTTCATGAAATTCTTCGTAGAACATGTGTCGCGACTGCAAGACATTGAAGCTGACGCACTCGTCGGTCTCGCTGCTTCTTTAGCAACTCCAATCAAAACTCACCTATTGGTCACAGTACATATGCTTGAATCTAAGCCATTCTGCAAACGCAGACGTCCCCGTTAAAGATTGGAGACTCATTTATAGACTACGCAGCCTAAGGAATCCTTCCAGATGATGTAAAGGAAGCCATCTCCGTTAGAAGGTGTTTCATCCGGTTCTACTATGATATAGTTACTAAGATGCTATACCGTCAATCTTATGACGGGCTCCTGCTACGATGCCTATCAGATGCGGAAGCGAAGCAAGCTCTCCGTAAAGATCACAATGGTGTTTTGGTGCTCACTAGCCCGATCCCAAACTTCAAGATCGCCTCAAACGAATGGGCTATTATTGGCCAACGATAGTAGCAGATGTCGTCGGTTATGCGAAGAAGTGCAGGATGTGTCAAATCTATGCCAACTTCATTCACCAACCATCGGAGTTCCTACAACCGACCGTTGCGTATTGGCCGTTTGAAGCCTAGGGTATAGACATCATAGGACCGATCAGTCCACCCTCGTCTAAGGGATACTGGTTCATCTTGGCCATCACAGATTACTTCTCTAAATGGACGGAAGTTGTTCCACTCGCAGAGGTAAAAACTTCCAGCGTGGTTAACTTCATAAAGCATCACGTCATCTACCGCTTCGGCTTACCTCGAAGGATCATTCATGACAACGGTCCACAAATTGTAAGTCATGCTTTCTTCCGATTTTGCGATAAAAAGCTAATCCAAAATGTAGCTTCAACCGCCTACAACCCAGCAGCAAATGGGTTAGCCGAAGCATTCAACAAAGACCATTATCAAGCTCCTCAAAAAATTCATTTCAACCAATAAACGTTACTGGAATGAGAAGCTCGGAGAATGTCTATGGGCCTACAGTACGACAGTTCGAACTTCGACTGGGAGCACGTCATTCTCCTTGGTCTACGGAAGCGAAGTCGTACTTCCTTAGAGACACAAATTATATCTCTTTGGGTGGCACTCTCTAATCAGCTGCCTACTAAAGACGATCATCGGCGACGCTTGCAAGAATTAGAAGTACTCGATGAAAAATGTCTTTGGCTCAACAACGCATTGAGCTATACCAAGGACAACTTTCCGATGCCTTCAACAAAGGATCAAGGAAAGGACATTTCAAATGGGCGACATAGTCCCCGCAGTGAGAAGACCAATGGTCATGATCCACAAGTAGGCAAAAAAATTCCAACCCAAGTGGGAAGGCCCCTTCGTGGTAGAGACGGTCTATTCCAATGGTGCATATAGACTCGTCCAACGGTGACTTGCTCATGATGCCCATCAACGGCAAGTTCCTGAAGAAAACTATGCCTAATCAAGGCAGCAGCCCAATATATATATATATATATATATATATATATATATATATATATATATATATATATCTTCTACCCCTAGCAGAGGGAAATGAGAGGACAATGTCTACAGTTAGCATCATCCTCAGCATGTTATCTTTATGTACCGTCCGTAGTAAGAGGACAAATCTGTTATTCGTACTCGGAAGTCCCGAGTACGCAATGGGTAACGGATCCTTAAAAAAAAATTCTGAAGACAAATGGTTCACGTCTATATTACCTTTGAACTATGAATCATCCTCCCCACCAAAAGAAGACAGACACGTCCATATTACCTCTGACTCGTCCATTTTATTATCATCCCCACAAAAATTCATGCAAAGTGAGTAGTTCACGTCCATATCACCTCTGAACTACGAGCTATCCAAGAAAGCAGTCACGTCCATATTACCTCTAACTCATTTTTCTTCGCTTTTCTCCACAAAACACTCTACTATGATCGTGCTCAGCTACAAACAGATGTGCTTGACTCTCGGTTCTACACCAAAGTATCTCCAACATCTCATATGAAGTCTCCACCGGATCTCTTTAATGTAACCAATCTAACCTATCATGTCCATATTACCTCTGATAGGGCTTAACGTTATCGCCGTTATAATGTTATACTACGTCCATATTATCTCTGGTATAATACTCCCAAGATAGCCACAGCAACAATAAAAGTTCCAAACAGGATAGAAGGCAAAATTTTCATTAATATTCAAGATCATGAGTACATATGGAAGTCTATTACATTCAAGGATTTTCATTAATATTGAAGGTCATGGGTACATGTGAAAAGGAGACCCCTCTGTGTTGTTTCTGGTACCAACACGTGTGAAGCCGACAACTCAACATATTCTAGATCATCACTTCAGCAAGACTCCTCAGTGCAAGCCATAGGACGAGAAAAGAATCCATACTGATGGGTAGCAAGGGAGCTTGCAACTCAGAATTGAGCCGCTGTAGATCCAACTCTGTCATGTGAAAGGACGCGACTAGAAATCCCTGTTGGGATAACTAGCCCGTCGCTGCCACTCAGACAGGCCGTCAGGACTCGACCTGAGATCCAGCCAACACATCCTGGCCGCATCGGAGGGAAGCTACAGTGAGCTAGGTTGAAAGATCGCGAACAATCCTCCGGGTAATGTGTTTGTTCGCCACGCCCAACGGTGACTATGATATCCTTCCGGCCTCTATCTTAACCAGAGCAATCCGAGACAGTTCTTGCACAAACGGGCATACCAAAGTCAGAATGATTGCAAAATTATACAAAAGCGCACATCAGAGTCATGCGTCGTTCAGCAGACCAGTTATTAAATGCGCTCAGGAAAGTTGTGCATAGCCGTCGAGTCCCGCAAGGCAAGAGCAGCGCCGCCACAGTGCAAAGACGACCTTCGCCAGGAAGGGACGAATATGCCTCTACAGCATGGTCGCGTATCAGTTTTCAGCGCATGCTTCAGGTGCGTGTCCGAGACACCCTCACCCATGCTACCAAGATAGAGCCCTTGTCATCAGAGCATCCTCAGGACGAAGCTCCTCAGCAACGACCATGCGCGTCAGGCCAAGCAGTGCAGACAGACCAATACCAGGTACCGGGTGAATCATATCGAGCGAAGAACCGCTGTCGTATCGAAGCGATCGGGGAAAGGGGCTGGCAAGGACGGTATGAACGCTCAGTGCCAAAAAAATGTCCAAAGTGACCAAAGGAAAAAAGAAGAGTATCGCTCCTACTCCTCACCTTCGTCGAAGATCGAAACATGGTCGACCATCAGAGGGAGAGGGTCAACGAACCGCTCAACTTTCTTCGTGCCCAACTTCAACAGGGACATTGTAACAGAGAGACACTATTCTCTTCCTTCATAGCCCTCTATTTATAGCAAGGAAGCCATTAATGGCTCACTAATTGCTAGGCATTGAAACCCTGGGATGAATCTAGCAGTCAACGGATGAATCACTTCCGCGGCTTGATGCGCCAAGAAGTCCTATGCGCCAAGTAGCCAGCTGCGCCTAGCTAAGTAACTTTCTCCATGCGCCCAACAGTTAAATGCGACAAACAACTTACTGCGCCAGGAAACGCACTCCGTTGCGCCAAACATAAGGGGGGTTCACACGTGTGCCAAAGTGATTCCTGCACCTATATCCCATAGTTTAAAGTATCGGCCGATACCGATCCGATACGGCCGATACCGATACAGTTTGGCATGTCCCGATCCGATACCGACCGATATCCGATACTGACCGATACCGACATTAGAGGTTTCTTTTCCGGTCAATTCAGCAAAAAATATTGAATTAAAAAACTAATTAACAAGGGTGTAAAAGCATAGTAAGGTTGTAAAAACATATAAAAGAGAAAAAATTATCTATCGCATATAAATCAATCGACAATGATGACTACTATTTCATTCAATATCAAAAATACTAAGAAACAATACTGAAAATACTTTAAATTATGCATAAATATATAAAATATATTCTCGAAAATGTTAATAATTTACTAATAGTTGTTTGCTTTCCGATACCAAAAAATCCGATACTCCGATCCGAAATCGCCGATACTACCGATACCGCCGATCCCGATACTCATAGGAATGGTCCGATACCGATTCCGATACCGATACTTTGAACCTTGCTATATCCTTCATGCTTCTGTTCAAAGTATTCCGAGCTTTAAAACTTACAAAGTTTAAAGTTCAGAAACTTTGAAGGAGATCTTGTAGAAGCATGAAAAATTAGCTCCATGTGCCCCAGTTTCTCAGCTCCATCCGCCTCATGGGTCCAGTTTCATGCACTTCAGTGTCCTCGCTCTATCCACCAACCATCCAAGAAGTCTCATGTGCCCGCAGTGCCATGCGCCACTACGCATCTTAGTGTCTCATGTGCCCGCAGTGACATGCCTCACTACGCATCTTAGTGCCTCATGTACCCGCAGTGCCATGCACCACTACTCATCTTTTTGTCTCATGTGCCTACAGTGTCATGCGCCACTATGCATCTTAGTATGCGTCTGCAGTGTCATGCGCTACTACCCCTTCAAGTGCTCATATGCCAAGTAAGGGCAAGACACGTGTCACGAGTATTATGGGCGACAACAAACCCAGATTTCGGTTTTACACGTGACAACATTAACGCAGTATGTACCTGCAGTGCCATACGCCAACATACAAACCGCATACATGCGCCTATATAAGGCCTTCCTAAGACTATAAATAGTAGGCGTCTCTCACATGCAAGCAGCAGCCGTATCTACACGTAAAAGAGACACGCGTAGAGGTAGCGTCCACACGTGAAAGAGGAGGAGAAGAAGATAGGAGCTCCGAGAAGCCTCGTCAACCTCCTTGGTCCCAGATCGTCAACGAAGTAAAGGAGCCGTTGCAGTGCTCGATCTCCACCGTCACACTTGTCCAGATCTTTCTTTTTGTATTTAGATCCTCTTGTATAGGGATTCTCTTGTACTCTTTGTCCACCCAAAACCTCTATTTTTGTGATGTCAACACTATCGCCTGATACTGCAAACATTGTTATACATAAGAATATAACTGGTGCTCTTTTGCAACACATTATCCAACATAAACGTCGATATGACAAGAAGTTACCTTCCCATGATCATGTTGACAACAAGTTTCATTTTTGCTCCATTTCCAACCTGCCCCAAAAAGAAAGCCTTCTTTCCTAATACATCAAAGGCAGGAATTGCTTCTTCATACAATGCCTGTCTCCACAACAAAGAGATGGAAAATTAATAAAAACAATAGGAAATATAAATGCAAGTACACAAAAGATATTTATTTGGTATATATTTTTGTATGTTTGGTAAGAATAAAGACCAGGCAATGCAAAGGTTGATAACCAGTATGAATACGAGTGCATAGACAAGAATTTTGATGCATTTTCGGTTAATTGCCAAGTAGACTAAACCCAGCATACAGAAGAATGATAGACATTTTAATTAGTAGAGGATGAAGTATTTAGAAAGACTAGTTTAGGTTCCACCCATGCAAACTGTATAATCCAGGAACCCAAGGGAATCTCAATACCCTCTTTTGTTCCATAATTCAAGAAAAAAAGTAAGCATTTCCCTGCAGTAATAAGGCAAGAGACATACATCATTATGAATTTTTTTTTTTCAGCATTTCACGTGATTCTACTTATGTATGGCAACCTGATACTAAAATGATCAAAATACCCTTCTCTGCGGACCCATAGTCAAAGCGTCAATGTCCTCGAAAACAAGAATACCACATTTTAGGTCTTTGTCACTCCCATAAACAACCATCCTCTTTAAATATTGTCCTACTGTGACTAGTGGGAACCACCCCATTGGACGAGTTTGGAACAACAGCTTACGTTCAATCTGAGAGTTGCCTATCATATTTTTATATCCAATTGAGGTCTATCATTTCCATCCTCCCAATAGCATTCCCTTAAATTTGTAACTAGAGATGAACGAGGTGAGAAGGTCTGATGACATTTCCCTTTAATTATTCATTTTCTCAGATGCAGACTGGAACACTTGGTCATATTAACAGAATTGCTCCAGAAATCCAGTTGAAATCACTATGAACCAGATGTTTGGATTTTATCAACTTTGGCTTTCATTTGCTGCTACCTTTCAACCACACAAGTGGCTACTTATTTGGACTGCAACACTTGACACGATTCACATTTTAGGTGGGCTAGACCAATTTGCTTTGTTTTATGCAGCTCTGTTATACCAAAAGCAATCCTGTGCCCATTCCCACAGAACAATTGTCTAAGTAGCTCATATCCCTCCCTAAAGTATCTCAATAGACAAATTAGTATATGATAATATTGTTCTCACTCAGACAATCTATCCTATTCCAAATTCCAATTAAGGCTCTGCTAGAACGAGGAGCATGACCAAACAAAATGACATTTTCAAAGGTTAGAAAGATGCTCCTCAATAGTGCAGGTGTTTATCATATTCTTTAATGTCATATCCATATACTTAAGGTCACCCAAGAGCTGACCAATCTCTAATGAAGTGACCTATCTTGAGCTCACCGCCCAGCATGCTGTACAAATATGGATATGGATAAGCATAGAATACAGACATTTTCAAATAGGTACAATAAGTAGTCACATGTGTTGCACAATATGGACATGATACAGACACCAATTTTCTGTGACTGTGCAACCATAGCCTCCCAATAATCTCTTGGCCCTTTATCATCTCTCTCCTTAATCCAAAGCTACACATTATATGAAATCCTAATCGCTAATCTACGCCTCACATCATGGTTTGATGAATCTGCAGTAACTATGTAGCAAACTTTTCATTTCACTTTAGGAATAATACCAAACAGGAACTGAGAAGATATAATGCACTTGGATACAGTAGGCTACCAGGAATTGCATTCATCTCTATGACACATTAAGCCAAAAAGTGAAAGTGAAAGACAATCCCAAAGCACCAAACTTAAACAAAAAAAGTTTCATTGGCTGTGATGAAATTCCAAAATATCCAAGTGCAAGAAACCAGAAATCTTAACCTCCTACTGACATTGGTATAGATAGTTCAAGTTGAACAAGTATCCTGGTTACCTGTTGTTTTATTGTGAACGATTAAAACAGAAACAAAAACGAAAACTGTAACAAAAAGGGCCAACTAGAATGTGTGCTTATTATCTAGGGGTGTTAATGAGCTGAGCTACTCGTGAGCTGGCTCGCTGAAAAACTCACAAGTGAGCTTTGTGATCTCGAGAGCATGAGCATAAGAATAGGCTAATAGAGAAGCGTGATCTTGAGCTTAGAGGTATTCGGCTCGTTGGGTTTGTGAGCCGGCTTGTTTTATTATATACTAGCTCGTGATCCGTGTTGTTGGCACTATGACTCGTGCCACTCGGAACTTTCTCGACACTCATCCGAATATTTAATTTACCTGATAAATAACAATGAACAAAATGTTAAACTAAAGTACATTCCAAATGAATTAAATGTATAAATGATCTCATGAAGCTTTCAACAGAAAGACCCCTTCTTTTTGGCAAAGACATCACAACGACAGGTACCAACACAGAGAGATGATTTGAGAGCGCTGGCGGGATCTATCATTTGTAAAATAATACAGATTTTTCCGCCATCAATTTCTGTGTTCAACACTTATAAATGTCACTTCTTCCTGTCACATCCGTCCGATATAGTCACAGTAAGCAAAATGAACATATACAGTACAATGAAATATATTTAGGATTTAATTAGGATTTTGGTAAGGTTTTGATATGATTTAAAGTCTTATGATTAGAAAGTTAAAAAATAGAGAATCAATTAATCAACTTAAGAATGGATTTATTTATACAAAGACTTTTAAACCATTGGATATACTTAGGTGTTTTAGTCCTGATCATCCTGTGTCTTTATCTTTTTTGGCAGGAAACACCACTCTTCTTTGTTATACTTGAAATCCCTATGCCTCCGACACTCCTTGATAATTCGGTTTTACCATTCATATCAACTAATAAATAATATCTTTACAATTACTGACCTATTTAGATGACATATACACGTCATGAAAGATCACTCCGTTTGAATAGCAACACTTCCTGTTCTGTCTGAAATACTCCTATCGGTTACTCGGCCGTCCTTTATCCTCGTCTTTCGTCGCAAAAGACAACCATCTTTTGTTATATATATTTTTATAAAACATTAATAAACAATTCCAACATGGTATGAAATTCAAGAGCACTTTCAATTTGAAATTGAGCTCAAAGAGCTGCTCTTTCAGTCCGGGAGAAAGTTCATGAGCTCATAAACAAGCTCAATTTGAGCTTAGCTTATCTATAATTCAACCTTTCTAATTTAAAAGAGTGGCTTGCACACTGAGCTCGAGAATATTATAGAGAGCTCAGTCTAGAACAAAACTCGCCCACTGATTGATCATGCAGAAAACTAAAAATAGTTGAAAGCTATTCTTTTACCTTCTCCCCAGCAGCAAGGATGACCAACTGACCATCTTCAGCAGGCTTTTTGCTACCCGAAACTGGAGCTTCAAGGAAAGACCCACCCTTCTCTGTAATTGCCTGGAGGAATCGATTCAAAAAGCTTTAAACATGTGAAAGTAGCAAGTTATTAGAGGATCTCTATCAGAAAGACAAATTGGAAACAGTTCATACAAAACTAATAATGTGGCTAAAATTCTTTGCGTCATTAGGTCTTTACATTGCACTAGACCTTCACATGCTACTATTTAGGACATTTTTCCAGCATAATTTGATGTAATATTCCATGGAGTATCCGAACAATTATATTTGAGACCATCTATTCTTGAATAGCATAGTGGGAGAGTAACATATGTTGAAATGTATGGCCAATATAACCACCTGTTGTTCCAGTTTATCATCTATACTCCTCAATTATGCGATCCCTATGGTACAATGGCACAAATCTTTTGAATCAAAATACATATAACTATGAGTTTGCAATAATTTCCAGTAACTATAATATTGAGGAAAGAAGTTCTGAAGAGACTTCATGATTAATTGCAAATGAGTCAATGACATTCCATAAAGTCTTGCAAAGTTCATGATAGATATAATCATAAAGGATATCTGGCAAGTCCTTAGTTTTCCTTCTTTATTGTATCCGAATTCTGAAAAAGAGATCCAAGTTGCAATAAGGCAGAGGACCCAAAGTATTTTACTTTCTGACAGAAAGAGACCAACATACAATATGGAAAGAAATAAAAAGAGAATGTTGATATCAGGTGTCATTAAAACAACAGAAACATTTCAAAAAGGTAAAGAAATTTTCTGATTTATAAATAAGATAATAACTATGTAAAATTATAAATAAGGTAATGTGTCGACAATGCTATCGGAGACATGAGTGCACGCACTCATATCGCCAACAGCATTGGCGACATGAAAGCAAGTCTTTTTCTTCTTCTTTTTCCTTTGATAATAAACGAGAAAGCAGGAATTCTTCACTAAAAGTTTATTTCGTCACTAACATTCGTCACTAAGAGCCCCCTTTTCATCATGGAAGACCCAATTCGTCACCTAAAAGCATTACTAAAAATTTCCAAAAAAATGCATTCATGTCGCCAATGTTGTTGGCGACACCACATTGCATTCATGTCGCCAAAACTGTTGGCAAAAAAAAAATCGTCACTAAAGATCTAATTTTATCACTAACATTCGTCACTAAAAGTTCTATTTCGTCACTAAAAGTCCATTTTTGTCACTAATGCATCACTAAAACATTTCGTTTCTAAGTCACCCAAGTCACATAAAAAAAAATGCATTGCATTCATGTCGCCAATGCGGTTGGCGACATGAGTGTCGCCAAGAGCGTTGGCGACACGTTACCTTATATATAATTTTACATACTTATTGTCTTATTTATAATTTAATTAATTTTCGTTATCTTTCTAAAAAAATTCTGTTAAAACAATTATCTGAAAAGGAGAAAACTAATTGATATGCACAAACAGTTACACGGAGAAAGAATCATATAGATATTGCTGTATATTAAAGGTGAAATGTATAAAAAGCTAATGATAAAACAATCTCATAGTTGTGGATAATGGAAAAATCCATCATATAATACTCAAAGAGATTTATAAGATACTGATCAGTGTAAATATAGCATCCAATATATATTTTTTCTTCACCAGGAGAACAAGAAATCATCTAAGTCAAATAATATGGAAATCTAAATCTTGCACGCATGTTGAAGGAGAAAGGCCTGCCACCTTTTTGAACCAATAAAATCAAGAAGTTTAAATCAACATCCTTTTAATAAACAGTTTCGACCTCACTAATTTTTGAAGAAGTATCAGCATCAACTGTTGACATGTCAATGTAGCCTTTTCCCTTGCAGATTTGCTCAAGCACCCCGTCTTTGTCAAAGACTACCTGAAGAAATTCAATAGCAGGTTAGAAATCTAAAATTTATCATTAATATGAGTATCCATTGGGTTTGCTTACTGATAAAGCAGCTTTGGGATCAGACAACATGGCTATGGTATACTTGCACTTATTTATTATAGCTGCCGGAGTTTCTCCAATAGAAGCACCTTGTTCCATTAGTTCTTCACACTGAAATCATGAATCAAAATATGGGCAAATAAAGTATAATTCAGTAACCACCCGACGGCATTAGTACGATTATATCCCCAAAATTTAATGGTATAGTGTTAAAGCATGATCAACTGAGAGACTTTACATTCTACGAGAGATCTTGTGAATTGTATAAATGTGTCATGGAAAGAAACAAATGAAAGTAGAATCTTGTGTGCTGTATTGGCAAAACAAACTTATTGTAGCGTGAAACTGTTACATCTTCCTTCAAGTGGATATATTGAATCTAAGAGTATTATTAAAAATTCTATAGGTATCAATCTTATTGAAGTACCTCACCATATTAGATAAATTATATATTTGCGGCACAGAAATGTCTTTTCTAAGATATTAGTGTGCAATTTCAATAGTGGCTGCTGGTTTCTTATCTTCATTCAATTTGTTTTGCATTTCAGCAAATGAATTTAGACCGTGTGGCGTCCCATCCTCCGTTACATGAATGAGGCTAGGACATATTACTCCAGCAGGATCATGATATTACAGAAGTTTAATTAATTTCTATCTTCTATATCCTCCCTCACATTAGTCATGGTATTATGGAATTCGTCAAGAGGAAGGAAACCAGATGTTGCATAAGTCAATATATCACAAGTCGTGCCTAAGTACCCAAGAAACAGTTTGTTTTAGACTATTCTTTCCCAATCATCAGAAACATCACAAACAAGGACATTGACGACATAACTAAAAGGTGGTAGTGCAAAAATGGACCAGAGATGTGGATAAATCCCAACGAACTCTAAAGGGTGCTTGAAGAATCTTCTCACCAAGGCTTCCTTTTCAAGGTTCACAAAGAATTATGATCTCGATAAGGAGATGGATTTCTCAAACCTGCCTTTTGAAAGAAAAGAGAGAAATTTAATAGTCAATACTCAATAGAATCTTCATTATTCAGTTATTCACTAACTAAAATTAAATTGGCCATTCTTTTGTGGACTCTACAACCTTATGGTACTTCCTTGAGAAAGTATACTACTTTGGGCCACTAAATGTGCACAGGAAACTATAAACTCACTCAACAGATGTAATACTAGAAGATAGTTCTTAGTCATGGCACGGCTTTAACTAACTAGATGGCTGAATTTTCAAAGGTCATCAACAAATAGCTTTGGACCTCAAAAATGTGCCCAAGATTTAATAAGTTCACTATTGAGCAGGGAGAAATGTACCTATTTTCTTTTACTTCCTCCAGACTTGACAGATAATGCCTAGGACTCTGTCTCAAGAAAATATCTCTTGAAATTCCCTGTTGCTTTTGGTTCCCATTTATATTACCATTGTCCTGCTAGTAGATCCAAATCATTGGAGGGATTTACGTAAGGGCTTGATCCACTATCCATGCATATCCAATTTAATTGACCCAAATAAACTGTTTGGTATCGAAGTATGTTAGAACCCAAGTACCTTGTGCCCATTGGCAAATCTTGACAGCTAGTCTAGAGTATAACCCAAGAAGTCAACAAAACCTAGGAAGAGTTATTCTAGGGTACACAAACAGCTAAGGAATTAAGTATTTGGTTAGCCAGGTAATGATAGTAGGTCATAAGGACATCAATTGGCTGAGAAAAATGGAGCTTCTAACTTGATAGGCAATGGACATCATCTTTCAGAAGCACTAAGTAGTAACTCCATGATATGATAGTGGTCCAACCATAGCCATTGAATTAAATAATTTAAATAGTTAGGAAATAAGTAAAGGAATATGGGAGATGTGTCACCTACAATCCCGTGAAAAAGCCCATGAAATGACAGGAGGAAAGATCATGGACGTAACGTACTGTAGCCATCAGAAGTCACAAAGAAGTACATAAAAGCCGAGCAAAGACTAAGATGAGTTCAATCAAAATACAAATCAAATTTGTTAATTATGTTTCCCTTTCCTAGTACCTTAGGAGCAGTAGGACTAGACCTAACTTAACTTTCTATGCACTATAACAGGTCTCTCTTAATTCAGATACTCATCTTTATTGGGGAGTTGAGTTTGCAATAACCTTTTAAGCCGGGCCGAGCCTACTGCTCACAATTACATACAAAGGTATAAATATGCAGCTCGATCCCTGGGACAAAATATACATTAGAGACTAGGTATCTGTAGTCTGAAATTCACACTATAAGATTATTTGTTCCACTTTCTACATTTGGCCTTCCTCCAACTTTGATAAAATTCCATTTCTAACAGACGATCAGTCAGACCTCTCTAGCTGATGGATCTCTTTCTAACTTTACCAACTTCCCGGAAGAGTGGGATTCTAGCTGCGTGTGAAAGCTCATCAAATGAAGTATCAGCCAAGCAACTGGGGATCATATCAATTGTTCATGAGATTATGTGAAACAGAAAACAGCCAATAGATCCAGGAGGCAGAGTTGGCCAAACTTGTATTCTAGCAACACTGGTGGCAAGCCTGCTTGCCTAACAAAGTATCTATAGTTAACAAGGAACTCGTATCAGCACAAAACTCTCAGTCCTATGTTGTCAAACATTATTAGGTGGCAAAATGTTGATATATATTGAAACTTTAAACCAGTAACCCGGCTTATTCAGCGCTGAATGTGGAAAGAGTCAATCAGGCCTGTACACATGGCGTATTATTTACCATAAAAGAAGTCAGGAGGTACAAACGTAGCCTATTCTGCTTTGTTCACATGAAAGGAAAAACAGATGGTGTTAGAACACATACGCTGCTTCACAACCCAGTATATGGAGGATGATGTCATGAATGTCTTCCTGATCTTCCAACTATTGAGAGTTCACTAATAGAATAGTCATTGATTAGTTTTCTGACATGGGCTCTAACTTAGTACAAGAGGCCACAATCCACACATGATTCGCATGTGGCTCCAACCCTTATGAGGGCCCACCTAGGCACTCAACATCAAGAAGTGTTATCAAGGTTTTCGGTGATTAGTATAAATGTTGTCTTTTAAGTCCCGCTGGTTTGGACGAATTTAGCAAGACCCAAAGTTATTTTGGTTATCATTAGTGTATCCTACAACAAGCCAAGCCTTATGGCGACCGTGGTGTGACTGATGCTTGACCGAGGTAACTAGCTCGATTACGCCTAACCCTTAGTCGGTTGTTGGAACGACGCGAGTCGGGCCGTCGATCATGCATGCAAGTCCAACAACATGATCGATCAGTAAGAAAGAGAGAGAGGTATATATAGGGATCAGGATTCCGCCACATAAGCATCTTAGCATGTTCTCCGAAATAGCAGCCGTTGATTTATCTTTTTGACCATTCAGATTAGATCATTAAACTATCCATTTTTTTACGAGATTTTGATCTAATATGAACGGTCAAAAAAGATAATCCAACGACTGCTATTTCGGGGAACATGTGGGAAGAGCGGGGATCTCTCTCTCTCTCTCTCTCTCTCTCTCTCTCTCTATATATATATATATATATATATATATATATATATATATATGGAAAAGGTAATTGTATTGATAAATTGATAATCCTTTACATCTCAACTTTGAATGTACTCACTGTGTGATTTAGACAGGAGCTAGTATCACAACATCATTTTCTATATTATTAATTATCCCAATATGAGTCGTACTCAATCCTTCATAGATTCGTCGGTTGCGCTCCCTCCATATGTGCCAAACTGTAGATAACAGATGAGGCCTTGCTTTATGAAACCAATCTGCTCCTCTCGTACGCATGATAGATAATTCCAGAAGAGTGAACATAAGATCACAGCTACCCCAATTGGGTAATTCCAGTTTCTCTCTCTGACATTGCCCGATAGGCCAAACAGCATAACATTGAAAAAAACAGATGGTCACGATTCTCCCCAGTACTCTGGCACATTATACACCCTTGACCCGGAAATGTAAACTCCAAACCTCTCAAGTTGATCCAAAGTCAGCAATCTACTCATCTACAAATTAAGATAAAAAAAAGGTCAAACTTATTTGACTCTAATAATCAAACCTGGGCCCATGCTCCTTGGTATATTAGGTGCAGCTTAACAATGGAAGATTTTATATGCAGAAGAAAACTAAAAAAAGGAAAGGGAGAACTTTGGACGAGTTGATTAAAATATCTTTGTCAGATCATTGTTGACGGTTAATGTCTTTGGGAGTCCAAAATAGAGAGGATAGACAAACAAGCAACAAGTTAAACTTAAACATAGGACTAGGGTTTAGGCTATGATATAAGGACCTATCAACCTGTTAAAACCTACATTAGCCTGATATTTTTTTATCTACCAAAGCATATTGGATATCAGCTGGTAGACAGGATTCAAGATGATGAATATTGATATTGACTATAAGACAAAATGATACTTAGGACATACTGTTACACGCCAAACAATATTTATGATTTATTGTTTAAAGAATGAAGCAGACTCCATAATAGAAAACAATCACATATCAAAGGTAAAGGATTAGCACGCCAACCCATAAAATCACTAAAGTCTCAAGAAACCATAATCATCACCAAAGACTCAAGAAACCAACACCTCTCTCTCTCTCTCTCTCTCTCTCTACAGATGCAATCATATTTATACCCTAAAACCTAAACCTAAAATAAATCTAAACCTCCGTCTTCTTTAAGCCCCAAGAAACTTATCTAAACTTCAAACCAGTCCTAAATTGTTTACCACGTGACACACACAATTTATTTTAGATTTCTCTTGGAAGTAAAGTTGAGCTAGCATTAAGGCTATGTATAGTTGCAAGCAAGTGAAGTGAAAGTGCCACTTTTATGTTGGATTTTCACCGCTTTGCCATTTGGTTATAAGCAGGTAGAGCAAGATTTCCACTTTTAATTCTGACATAAAGGAGTCTTGTCCCTTAGAAAACTTGACCTCACAGGCTCACATCCTCTCCTAAACTTGAAGTGGCATGAAAGTGGGATTAATATTTTCTTATTCAATATTAATTGTTCACTAGTTGACAAGCCCACACATTTATTGAGGTTAGTCCAATAATGATCATGTCCCACTATTTCATTTGAGGACAAATCACATGTGTGTGTATTTCTATTTACATTGGATAAGTTTCATTTTCCGATCCTTTCTCTCACTTTCTTATCAACCAAACACACCCGTAGGATTTTCAGTATTTAGTTTTGATCCACTATTGTATATGTGAATATCCTCTGCATTTTTATATTAGAGGTTGTCTGGTTGCACGAAAGTGTAGGAAAGTGTTAAAGTAGAAAAGTGGGGTTTGTGTACGCGATGCGTACGCATAAGTTTTCACTTTCAAAATATTGTTTGGATGGTCGAATTGGAAGTGAAGAAAAAAAGAGTTCGGTTGTTTAGATGGTTGTTTAAAGTTGAGAAAAAAAGGAGTTCGATTGTTTGAATGGTTTGAAAGTGGAGAAAAAAGAAGTTCAGTTGTTTGGATGGTTGTTAAAAATAGATGTTGCTTATCCCAAAAAAAAAAATTACACACAAAATAATTATCATTTAAACCTAAATATTGCAATACAAATTTTATCAAATAATTACTTTTTATTTTAATTAACATATAATTACGGAATGTAATTTTTCTAAAATTAAAACTAAAAATTTCTAAGTGAACAAAAATTGAATTAAAGACAAATTTTATTGACAAATATTGTAATTGTTTTCCAAAATTTAATTTACTCCAATATTTTGTTACGTATTTTTTAATTTACTCCAAAATTTAATTTACTCATACAAATGTACTTTTCCACTTTCGTGCAACCAAACGTCCGAACTCCCCCCTTCTTCCTCCCCAATTCCTTCATTTTTTCTCGGAGATGAAAAGTAACATTTTCACAAACGACATGAAACTGCAAAGAGTTAAATAAAAAATAAAATAAAAAACACTTCCCCACCTTTGCAACCAAACGTCCAAACTCGGCCGAGTTCACCATGAAACTGTGAAACTGTGAACTCGGCCGAGTTCACCACAACCAAACACCTGAACTCAGGAGAGTTCGGATGACTTACCAATAAATCCCCACTTTCATCCAACAAAACACCCCTTTAGTTAAACTAAATATCGTCATAATAGACTTCTCATGTTCCAGATTTTGTACTTCATGCACAACAAGGAAAAAAACTCCATCCAAACACCATCTTCTATTCTTGGACTTCTTGCAATCAAAAGTGCCCCCAAATCCAATGGGTAGATGCACAATCATCTCATATAATGATATAAAAGCAACTGATTACAAATATAGTGTGCAAAAAGCAGACAGATTTACTATGTGGGTCATCAAAAATAGCGCCAAATAACTCAAATATTCACTCTTTAATCCAAAAACTTCACCCTGGTCGTAGGGAGTATTGCATAAATATCCATAAAATTAGATGTAGAGAGAGAAAGGAGAGACCTTTGATAGAGTGCGGTTCCACACAGTGACTTTGAATCCGTTCTTGAGAAGGTTGACAGCCATTGCTTTCCCCATGATGCCCAGTCCCAAGAACCCAACCTCCATTGCTCTCTTCTTCTTCTTCTTATTCTTCTTCTTTTCTTTTTCTGGTAAATGGAAGAAAGTGATATGGGATTGGTAAATAAGCGGAGGAAATATTGACAAGGACATATTTGCATAAACATCCTTTGAATAATTAAATATTAACAAAGAGATTATGTCAAAATTTTGGGACGAGTTTTTGGAATCATTTCTTCCTTTCACGAAAGTGTTGTGTTCTATATCAATGTAGCGAAATATTGTATTCCGCATCAATTTTCTTTGGTTTTATGCATACATGTAGTCTAAAGGCTCCTTTAAATTTTAAAAAAAAAATGCACAAAAGACTAAAGTTGAAATAGAAAAAGAAATTATCTTTCATTTTTTTTTTAAAATAGCTCAGTCAATCGATTCGTTTGTCATAAATCTTTAGTAGTAGTTCCTGATATCTTATATTACATAAATGCCCAAATCTTGTTATTACTTAAAAGTTTGCTAAATCACCAGCAGTTGAATTATGAAATTTAGTTAACTTGATTCATTAAAATATTATGTCAAATTAAACGGAGACATTGTCTCATCTCTATCCCTCTTCCTCACTTTGTCTCGACTATTGATCAAGAAAGGGACAGAGGAAGGAGAAACTAATATAATCTTTTCATGATATTATTCCAAAATAGTTTGTTTCTAGTCGACTGATAAAGACATGGAGAACTTATGACTCGCATTTTTTATCAACCGATCTGACTTAAAAGTAGCAGTCCACAATCTATTTACTCTCTTGAAATTATTTACACTAACTACTCCTAAGTTTTGGACTTATTATATGGGGTCCTCCTATTTTTAAACTAATTACACTGACCACTCCTATGTTTTATGTTTATTACACGGGATACCCCTCCTTTAAGATAAAAATGAAAAGTTATAACACTAACTAACTTTTTTTTTTTTTTTAAATTCTAAAGGGAGGGATGGTCAGTGTAATTAGTTTAAAAGTAAGTACCCCATGGAATAAGTCCAAAACTTAGGAATAGTTAGTGTAAGTAACCCTTTTTTTATTTATACACTACTCTTATATAGCCTCAACGGTAGTCAAGACTCCGTCATTAGTCAAAGGTGCTCAATAACTTGACTCGATAATTTTTGAATTGTAGGGACCAAATTTTAACAATAAAATTTGGAATCCTTATAATGCCACAATCTAACCCAAAATTTGATAAATAATACAAAAATAACTAAAAAATATACGAATATTGCTTTTATCAAATACATTTGATTGAAATGTATGAATGTATTTATAGAATTTTAGAGAAACCAATCTAGGTATGTATCGGATTTGAAACTATATGCATTGTTGTTGAATATATAAAAAAAATTGTGGAACGGATTTATTATAATTCAACTTTTATTTATTTATTTGAGAGACCAGCAACAAATAACATTATTTAAGGACTCATGTAAAATAAGATAATTTTAGGAATTTATATGTAAAAAACCCTTATAATAATTGCTTGATTAATCAATCAACGCTGTATATATTTCTGTCTCTGTCTTTCTTCCGTTGGTATAGAGGGGGATTATTGTGATACAGCGAATCTGAAATAGCCGCGTGGAAGAATTATGACATATTTGTCCTTGTTGTCACCCAGAAAATTGTTAGGAGCAGTCCACTACATATGTATAAATGTCAGTTTTTTTTTTTTTTCCTTCTTTCTTCTTTCAAATTTTAAATATGTTATGGTTTTATGTTCATGCATATATTTCATTTTATAGTAACTAAAATTTGTTTTTTGATTTATTTTGGACAGATTTTAGAAGTTTTGAACTCATTTTAGGATTTCGAATTTCGAAAATTTGTCCACAGTCGCAACGGAGACGATGATGGACTGTCAAATTTTCGGGTCTATAGTCAAGACTGTAAAAAAATTTGACAGTCCTATAAACCTCACAAAGGCTTATTCATCAACCGCCAAGGCTTTAAAATTCTGAAAGTCCCAAAAAATGAAAGTTAAACATGGATATAATAGTAAAACAATAAAATAATAAGTCCCACTTTAGACAATTTTGATTCGAAGTGTAGAAAGTTGTATCTTTAATATTGACTCGTGTTACTATTACGTGATATCTATGCGAGAAAAACTTTGATATAGATGGTTGTATCAAAGTTCTGATACAGCCACTATAGTAAATCCCACCTCATATATATATATATATATATATATATATATATATATATATATATATACACGTTTTACGAAAAAATAGGAGGTGCACTTGTGATACAGTGGCTATATCAAAGTTTTCTCCTATATCTATGATATTTACTCATGTTATATAGTTGTTTCTTAGTACTTAAAAAGTTTGTCTTTTGTTCAGTTTTAATCTGTTGTTCTTTGTAGCTTACATTTGGATTTGTAGAGAATCATAGAACAACATAGGATTATCTTACTTTAGTCTAATCCTTCTAAGAATAACTTTCAATTGGATACTAACTATTGTATGGGTTCAAATGGATTGTACAAGTCACCAACTGTATGTTGAATTCCCATTTTCTCCAATCCTAGTTGAGTTTTGAACAATATTATGGTATACCAGTAAATTCACATAGCTTGTACGTAAAATAATTTTTCTTCTTCTAATATTAAGATAAATTTTTTTAAATATTTAAATATATTTGAATTAAGATTTATTATATATATATATATATATATATATATATATATATATATATATATATATATATATATATATATTTCAATTAGAATTTGTTATATATTTAATTATATTTGAATTATAATTTGTTATGGATATATTTTTACTTTTCATAAAGAGTCTTGAAAACGGTTAGTCGTCTAAGCGTATATCCTCACGTAATTAAAACTTAAATAAATAAATAAATTTAACTAATTATTTAATTACTTAATATTATCTAATTATAAACAAATATCTCTTCTAACTTATGCGGTTAAGGTCGGATATATTCTCTCTGGTTGGTTGGGTTTGAATCATTGGAGTGTTATTTATAATAAATTTAATTTTTTTCAATAATTTTTTGTAATATATATATATTTTAAAATAATTAATTGATGATATATATACGACTTAGACGGCTCAATTTTGAGTCGTTTTTAAACCCTCTTATATTTTATGGTATATGATCAACTTTACCATCTAGAACTTTAAATTAAGAAGTGCATGCACAAAACACTGGGAACATAACATTAGAAACAGTAAAGCTAAAATATGATGGAACAACTTTGAAGAAATTGTATACAAAAATTTGGGAACAACTACTGAATGTGGTTTGCTTTGTATATATATATGCACAATTTTTTGTGTGGTGAAATATGACAAAAGAATCATGAGACTATACATTTAAACTGACCCAACAAACAAAAAAATAAGAACAAATTTTTTTTCTTTACAATCCCTAAACTTCTAAGCTAGGTACATTGCAAGAGCTCAGACTTGTAGTTCACTTGCAGTTCTCAGGAGCCTTCAGAATTCTTCTAAGCTTATCTTCTCATCCTTGTTGATGTAACTGTTACGTCCCGCTCCCAATAAATGGTGAGTTGAATACGTAACAAACATCCCAAAACTACGTGTTTTACGAATAAACCTATATTCATAACCACGATTGTTGCCTGTAAGTTCTAGGATAAAGTATAGGATTAAGCTAAACCATCAACAAGTAAGAACTAAGTATACTCACAATATCAAGCTTTTATATTTATAACTCACAAGTCTGAGTTCTGTCTCCAAAAGAAAGTATACAAGCTACTCACTAAAATATATAACCACATAACTATCTCCCATAAGATTAATACACATATAATTATACAAGAAAATAAAATAAAATTATTTTACACGCGACATCACTTACTCTTCATATTCGTCCACATTATATAAGGGTAGAATCTCGTCTTCGTCCCGGCCTTCATCTAGTGAATAAAAATTATGTCATCAAAGACATGCAAGTCCTCGATTCAAGGAAGGTGAAATAAATGAAATAATATGATATTGAAGATCAAGTGCAATGGAAATCTAACCCAAATAAACTCTAAGTACAAAAATTAAATGTAACTTGAACTAACTTCTAAAGTAATCTTAATCTGGTAAAAATAATTGTATCCAAAACCGTTTCTTAAGTCCTAAAGTCACTAACACAGTCACAAGTCAATTTTTCCTATATGATGATGCAAAGTTTAGAGAACATGTTTGGATCTCACAATTGCAGTATCACGAGCACTATTTAGGCAATAATCTCATTATCAGGGATCAGGTGGTGGCAGGTAGGCATGGTGCTTAGTAGTCTGACCACTCCTCTTCGGGAGCAATAAATTATAACATCATTTAATATCAAATTTGACTTTTTATCGAATTAGGATAAATATTTATAGATAACACGAGATACATTTAGGTAGGTGATATAAGCATTCACATACTCTCAACGCAAGGCCTTGCGAATGAGCTACAGGTACTGATTAGTTTTGTTTAATTATATTACCCAGATTTCATATGTTGTAATCCAAACTGTTCTCCCCCCTGTTATGCCCCAGTCCCAAAATATCGAGGAACTAGACACGTGGCAATGGCCAGCAGCACACACCGATGGACAAACCCAATTTAATGGATCCATCGGGGCATACTTAAGCTGTAATATAACAATAAGGTCAACTATTCTCATCCACAGAATAAATACAGCAAAATCAACAAAAGGAAATAAACTTCATCAAGTCACAAGTACATAAAATCGGGGAATAACCCGATATTAAGTCTGTTACAATTGTTCATTTAAAACAAGAAATAAAAGAGTTTTAATAGCAGCAAGACTGATCAAAGGAGAAACATATATTCAGGAGAAATCTTCTGCAATTACCTCGTCCTCGGTTCCTGGTTCTGCTCCTGCTAACGCTCCTGTTCCGTAGACCTCATAATAGATATCCTCTGCTAACCCTGGGGACATAATCCAGATCCAGGTCCTCAGGGGACATAGCAAGGTACAAATAATATAAGCCAAAATAAATGCAGTGCAGAAATAAATAAAATAATAGGGTAAACTATATAACCAGCTAAGTGATATGCAAGTTGGGAGCATCACTAAAACTCAAGCTGAGACCACTACAAGCTCTGTATCTGGGAGCCTGTAGCAGAGTTACTATATAATTTACTATGTAGTATATATATGAAATCAGCCTATAGCCTGTGTGTCTCTCCCCACCCAATGTAATCACACGTCTTATGTACACGATGTCTCATGTCCATGTCACGTAAGATCAAAACTAATGCAGCAAGTCATATACTAACTATGAAATAAATGTCTATGTCATAAATTCTGCAACCTACACAGAATCACCTTGAATATTTCAGGAAGATTCTGTCTCATGAATAGTGTCAGGTGTCCTGGGTATAATGTACTTGATAATACAAGCACTAGAATGTAAAGGGTCACGATATCCATCTCTAGGTGACGTTACACAACTCTACGTACAGGGTTGGCACCCGACTAGTAATCGGACGCTAAGTAAAGTCACACGGTTCTAGGTTAAGCATGTACAACAGATAAATAAGTCATGAAAATATGTAACAAGAACTGCAAGATTTGGCAAAGTACACTTGCTTGGGTTTTGGTTACCAACTATATCTCTGGCCTCAGCGGGATTTGCAGGTACTCCTCCGGTTGCTGAAATAAACATCACCATCAGATTCAAAAAATATCAAATAGCTAGAAATGTCTGTCCTTGAGTCCAATTTGGACGCAGGGGCAAAAATGACAGTTTCAGATCAAAGCGGGGTCCACATGTAGGCTGCTTTGCACCGAAAAACGTGTCAGAACCAATGGTCTCCAAATCTGTCAAACTTAGTGTCAACAAGTCCAGAACGATGATACGAACCCAACGGAACTTTCAGAATTGGATTCCGATGAGCCGATCACAAAATCGTCCGTCAAGTGGAGCCGTGGGGCCCACGATACGCGATTTTGTCAACGTTCTCAGAATCAAACCAAACTTGGGTCACAGGACCAGTGTATTGCTACGAGTCTGATGGCACAAGTTTTGTTTCAATCCGACGTGTGTACAGTAAGTTACAACGAGATTCAGAATAGACGGATACGGGGCGTTGTCGACGGATACGCGTTGATTCCGGTGTGCAAGCACATCCAAATTAACTTCTGCGAAATCTCGCACGTCCGTATCAATGGCGCGCACCTTTCGGTAAAGATTGCACGTGACCAAGTCGTCCCGTTTGGCGGGGTGCACTCAGTTCCGGGAGAAAATGGGGTGTTAATTTTCCTATTTTTGGATCGCAATTCGCGATCGCCACAGGACGCGACACACCGAGCGGATTGCACGGGCATCGAGAGGGTTACGCAGTCTACGCGTCACAACTGACGGAACAAAAAATGGAGCAACGAGGAGAGAGAACGGGTTACCTGAACAGGGCTCC
This sequence comes from Iris macrosiphon, assembly GCA_036927795.1. Classification (NCBI taxonomy): domain Eukaryota; kingdom Viridiplantae; phylum Streptophyta; class Magnoliopsida; order Asparagales; family Iridaceae; genus Iris; species Iris macrosiphon. Next base: position 47,256,367 of record JAYESA010000018.1, read on the forward strand.
GTGGAAACCAAAATTCTTGTGTCCATGAGTCGACACGACACAAGGGGACACTGTGTCCACTGCACAGTGCCTAGGGTTAGGTTTTCGGTGGTCGGAGACTCACCGGAGGGGCTCGCCAGGGTTGAGGGCTGCGAAGGCGGCTGACGGAGCCGGAGCGGGGCTCGAGGCGGCTAGGGCTGGCTCAGGGCGGCGCTGGAGACTCGAGCAGCTGCTGGTCGGCCAAGGCGCTGCGCTGGAGGCGGATCAGGCGGCTGGCCGGGGCTGCACTGGGCTCGACGAGGTCGAGCGGAGCTTTGGAAGTGGGGCGGAGGATGGCGAGGGGGAAGGCGGAGCTGGGCTGATGCTGGAGGAGAGAGGGTGGCGGAGCTGGCTGGGAACGATGGTGGCGGGGTTCGTCGTCGAGGGAAGAGGCGAGGGCGGTGGCGCTGAGGGTCCGGGTTCAGGCGGAGGGCGGCGGTGGCAGAGGGTTTAAATAGAGGCGAGAGGGAGGAGGAGGAACGGCGACCGTTCGGGGAGAGGAGGCGGAGCGGCGGGCGTTGCGGGGGAGGGGAAACGGAGCGGCGGGCGGTTATGCGGCGACCGGAGGCGAAGCGGCACAGGGGAGAGGAAAGGTCGGGGTCGGGTTAGGGGTTAGGCACTGTAGCACGGGTCGGGTCGGGTCAGTGGGTCGAGCGGCGGATCCGGCCCGATCCGGTAAAGAATAAGTGCGAGTTCGGGTTAGCGGGTCGGGTCTGAATTTTGGACCCGAATCCGACCCAATAAGGATTTGGGTTGGGTTTAGTTAAACCGGTCCGTTTTGGGTTGGTTTGGTTCAGTTGAACCGGGTTTAATCTAGGGTTTATTTTGGTTTATTATAAACTTGGTTTTTAGGACTTTAAAAATGCTTTTGGAGTCCAATAAATTTCCGAAAAATTATCCTATGTCTAGTTTTTTATTTTACACCATAAAATATTATTTTCATAATATTTTAATATTAATAAACATCATTTAAAAATCATTTAATTTCAAAATACTTAAGTTTTAATTACAGAAAAATTTCAGAAAATTCCATAAAAATTGAGAAATTAATTTTAAATTTTTTTGAAAAATCAGGGGATTTACAATCTACCCCCCTTAAGAGGATTGCGTCCTCGCAATCAAAGAATAACCGGTCAACAGAGATGACATGGTTGCAAATATTGTTCGAAACACATCACGATCAAGGATAATCAAGGTTGAGGGTTTTGAGAAGAATACATAGGGAAAATTATTTCCCTAAGCATTAAAAGTTATGCAATCCCCCGTATAAAGGGGATCTAGAAGACTACAGTTTAGAAAACTAGGTTATTACTTAAAAATATACTAGGTTATCAATTATTAGCAAGTTTAAAATTACCAGGTCAAGGCTAAGGTCATGAACCAACATGCACGAACTACAGCAATACTAGAAACGGATAGCTATAAAAAAAAACTTACGCGCATTAGCTACTCCAAGAGTCTGCGCATCCTCCAAAGTCATCGCGAAAGCTTGTCCGCGTCCTTGCGGTGGATTCCTCTGCTGTTGCTGGGCCTGCTGGAAGAGTGCTGCTTGTGGTGCCAAGGGTGGCCTCGGCTGATTCCCTCCTTGGGTTGGTGGTCTGACTTCTCCAACTCCCGTCTGTGGTACTCCCAATGCTGGATAGACTGGCCTTGGTGCTGGTAAAGCTTGTCTGTTTAATATTAGTGCTCATTCTCGATATTGAGGACAATCCTTGGCTAAGTGTTGATTGGTTCCACAAATCAAGCATAATCCTAACTTGCGTCTGCTGTCCCTCTCAATATGGCCTACCTTGCCACAATATTGACATGTAGATAGTATCTGCGGAGAGGCTCTGGGTGGCTGGTGCATGTGAGGTCTCTTTGCAGCTTCTTCTTGTGGTGCTCTGGCTGATGTGGAAGACCATTTCAGGCTGTTCTCTCTCCTGGTGACGCGTTCCATGTGTCGGGCTGCAGCAAGAACGTCCGAGTAAGAGGTAGGTGCGACGGATCCGATGAGTCTCTGTAGCTCGAAGTTTAGTCCGTCGAAGAACTTCTCAGCCTTCTCTTCTTCTGTCGGGATCAAAGTAGGGGCGAAGCTACTTAGACGAATGAACTCCGCGTTGTACTCTTCCACTGTCATGCTGTCCTGAGTGAGGCGATTGAACTTGTCCCGAAGTTCTGATCGAGCGATAGCCGGAATGTACATCTCCTGAAAGAGTCTGGAGAACTCCTCCCAAGTAACTTGGTTTGGTCCGAGCCGTCTCTCCTCAGATAGCCACCAGTGATATGCGTTGCCCGTCAATTGCATTGTAACGGCAGTCATCCAACGTTCTCTTGGAAGCTCAGCTGCTTCCAACTGGTGTTGTGTGTTGGTGAGCCACTCATGAACTTCGGTTGGTCCCTCCTTGCCAGAAAAGGTACGGGGCTTGAGCTGACGAAAATCAGTGATAGATCCTGTCGCTGGTCGCCTAGCTTGTGGGTTCGCCTGCTCCAATGCGGTTACTAGGCTGGTCCTCAAGTACTCCGCCTCACGACGCTGAGCCTCATGATGAATTTGCTGTTGGGCTTGCATCATTGCGTAGATTATTTGGAATATTTGTTGCCCGTCCATAGGCTGCCCTTGTGGGAATACGGGCATCGGTGGAACGAACTACGGAGGAGGTAGAATGTCATCACGCCGGAACCTGGAAGTATGCTGGCCCGCTTGATCACTTTAAGCTGATTGTCCTCGGTCTTCTGGTGTCACTCCTTCATCATAGGTAACCACAATATCGTGTGGTGTACCCAAGGGATTCTCGTCTCCGATTCTTGGATCCATTACTCTGCATCAAAAATGAACTTATAAGAGGCGCATAGGAATCAAGGCAGGATGCAAGTCAAAAATTAATTCGAATACGATATAGATATCAAGAACGATTCAAGTAAGTGGATGAGATCCTAAAAACGTATTATTTTTTTTATTGCACTTGGTCCCTAAGTTGAAACCGAAGCAATTTAGTCGTTGACCTGCATGGGCCACCACAAAAACCAATTATTTTTATAATATTTTAATATTAATAAACATCATTTAAAAATTATTTAATTTCAAAATACTTAGTTTTTAATTACAGAAAAATTCTAAAAAATTCCAGAAAATGTGAGAAATTAATTTTAAAATTTTTTGAAAATCAGGGGGGTTTACACCCCCCCCCCAATGCTCTATTCTATAATCACAATCAATCCTAAGTTCATTCTAATAGTTAAAACTTTATTTTCTGACTCAAGTATACATCTTGATTTGTATTTCTGAAATACAGGTATCACTTGCAGGAATGCTTTCAACTATTGGAATAACACCAAATAATTTTTTTATACATGTTAATCTCATGTAATACGAGAATACAGTTAACATGGTATTCTAGAACCAAGGAAATAATATTTGATAATCAGATCGCTTACGCATTTACAAGTCCATGTCCGTAACTTAGACAGTTAACCTCTAGGTATTCCTAGAATTATCGTTACTTTGTCTCCAGTCGATATATAGTTATCTAGGTTTAGGGTTCGGTACGATACCACGGCATTTAAGCTTCAAAATTTGGCTATCTTCCAAAATTCTTAGACTTTCGGACAGAGTCTCCTTTGTATTTTGAGCTCCAAACACAAAAATATATTCGACCCGGAGCAACTCTCCATAGAATTGACGTGGGTTAAAGTCTCTTCGGTGGAATAACTCTACACTGGATACATGTAGTTAATAGGATAGATAGTAAATGCATAAAAACATAAAACCAAATTTCACAAAAAATTTAACATGTATACCCTACTTTGTACAAATCATAACTCAAATTATATGAATCCAAATACCATAAAATTATACCGTTGGAAGCTTATCGAATTATCTTCAATTTCTGTTTAGACATAATTGAATTTTGATAATATTTAATAGGTCAAAACTGGTCTACAAAATAAGGTATAAAATATCCCAGATTTTGTTTCCAGAATTGTACGTCGATGGTGCATGACCAATAACTCCTATTATATACACCCGAATGCTATTGTATCATATACGGTTGAAATTATTATCGAATCCTCTTCAAAGTTTGTTTAGACATATCATAGTTTTGAAGAAGTCTAATAGGTCAAAACTGGCATACACAAAAATGTGCACATATGTTCCAGATTTTGATTCCAGGATTCTACACCTCTGTTGTACGACCCAAAATTCCTATCATATAAATTCAAACCCTATCGTATCATATACCGTTGGAAATATTATCGAATCCTCTTCGATTTTAGTTTAAACAAAATTAAATTTTGACAGGGTTTAGTAGATCAAAACTGACCCGAAAAAATACTGCGTCGTAGGAACGAATTCAGCACTACGTTTTCTAATTCTAAATCATGTCCAAGCCTTATATGGGTATATCACGTTAATAAAAACTCTTAAAATTATGTTCTAAACCATAAATATTATTCTTAAAATTAATCCATAATAGTTTTTATTTTGAATAATATAATGAAAATAATTGAATAATACAAAGAACACAAGAACTATATACATGAATACAACAAATAAAAATTGGTTGAATGGAAGGAGGACTTGCCTTGTCTCTTAGGGTTTGAAAAGGATGAAGAGATGGAGAGGAAAGTGTTAGGAGAGGTTATAGGATGAAGAGGTTGAAATGAAATATTAAAAGCCTTTTTTTAGATGAATGAAAACTTATATATATATATATATATATATATATATATATATATATATATATATATATATATACTATCACCCTTCTTATCCTTTACAAGATATTTCAAGTAAAAAAGCAAAACCATTTTGATTGGAGCCCTTTTCATGGCCGACCACATATGGCTTCATTAGGAAGCTAGGTATTAAAGTTAGTAAATGGGGTATTTAAGTAATTTTTTATGTTTAATTAATAAGGATGCTAATTAAACCTATTTTTTTCCTAATTAAAAATACCTCTTTACACTAAATCAAATCCTAATCATGAATGATACGGTACATACTAATACCTCTAATAGAATAAAAAGATTTAGGTAAAATAAATAATAATATTATATTAGAAAATTTGGAAACGCAAAAAAAATATTAAAATAATACGATTTTTCTCGAAAAATAATTTTTCATAAAACTTGTACTTCCAAATAAATAGTAATAATAATTAAAAATAAATTTTGAAACCAACTATGACACTCTACCCTCCTTAGAAAAATTTTGTCCTCGAAATTCAAATAATACTTATAAATGTATATCAAAAGTACTTAGACTTTAAAACAAACCTTGAGTGCCAATTAGATAGGGATACTGTTTTTGCATATCTTTTTTCCGTTCCCAGGTTGATTCACCTGGAAAATATTTACTTCATATCACTCGTACCAGAGATATGCTATTGTTCTTGAGTATCTTTTCTCTTCTATCCAGGATTTCTACTGGTTGTTGTTATATTCGGAGTGTTGGGCCCACTATTATCTTCGAATGGTCCAGTATATGATTTGGGTCTAATACATATCTTCGAAGTTATGAGATAGGAAATACATCATGAATTCCTTCTAGTGTTGGTGTCACGCCCCAATCTCCCGCAAACTCGATCGTCCCCGCTAAACGTGAATCACCACGTTGCAGCGCTCCCGCAGGACAATCGTTCTCATTGGAACGTGATGTCGTGCGAGCCTGGAGTTGCGCTCGAACAAGACGATGATGTCAAACATCATAATTATCATCAAAATGACCAAATTATAGCAAAAATTAAGTATTGTGTACCAAGCACACATCATAGTATACACAACGAAGCTCTCGATATGGTCCAATAAAAATTTCACGAAGAAGAATGCCACAAAGGCGATGCAACACTCTTGATCTTTCTCTTGCCTACAAAGCTACTTACTGTTTCATATATTATGTCCCGTATATCCAAGCTGAGCTACTACACCTGCGTAACTGAAATAATACCCACAAATGTGGGTCAATAAATAGTTGTACTGGTGAGGGGGGTAACCCACTCATCTAAACCGATACTAAATAGATAGTGAATGCAACCAGTTATATGGTGATCTTTCTACTTAAATCATATATTCATTTTATGGCAGAGATATGACATGTTAAGAAAAACTGTAAAGCAGGTTAAACATGCAAGCATTCAACTCAAGCAAATATACAAGCAGATATATTCAACTCAAATTAAACTGGCATGCAAACCATTATACTCAAACACAAGCAATGAGTGAACCTATCGAACCATAATCCAAACCTCAATATCCATCCTCAAACCATGCCACAATCCAAGCCTTACTAATCTAATCATCGATATGCACACTCTTGCCCGAGACAATGTGGCCGTCGCCTACACGAAAAGCACAAACCAAACCAAAGAAAAGCAAACCAACTCGTATCTATATGAAGTCACTGGCCAAGCCATAAAGGACTAATCAACTGCAGTTCTACCCGATCCAGCGCTGAGTAGCTAGCCCACCTGGTCGTATTGAACTACTGGTACCGTACCCAAGGCACGTTATCATTTGTCTCCTCCATGGCCGAAGGGTCCCAGTGCCTCGGAGCATATCCCGTTCGAGAAAACCAAATCATGTGCGCAACAGGTTGTCCGTGACCAATGCAAATACCAAGTAGGTATGACGAGAGAATTGTCACCCTCATTTTTCTAAGTCACTTTTCCAACTAGGTGTAGTTTGGTAAATTGGCATGGGTAAATAAATTTTAGGAATAAATAATTATATTGGTATGTTATAGAAATTATTGAATGATTGTATTATAGATTAAATATGACTTGAGTTATTTATTTTTGTTAGAGAGACTAGCCCAATAATTAGACTTGACACTTGTAGGCCCAACTAGAATTGTCATGACAAATAGTGAACCCAACTTGGACCAAGCCCAATAGTCCATTTCCACTAATTAATTAAGAGGTTAGGCTTAATTAGAAATTAGTTAGAAGCCTTCCTAATATACCCTCCTTAATTACTATTTATAATAAACCATTAGAGGGCATATTGGACTTTTGCAATGACTTGGAGGGGAAGAATAGGGGCCAACCACTATTAGAGGAAGCCCTCCTCCCTCTCTCCTCATTTGCATTCTTTTTTGATCAAAAATTCTAGATCCCCAATTTTCCATTTTCCCTCCATTGATTTTCTACCCAAATTTACCTCTATTTTCTTCTCAAATTTATCACTCTTAGAGCTTTGAAGCTTGGAGAAGCAAGGAGCACAAGGAGGAGGAGCTTTGGAACTAGAGATCGTATCCGGATCGTGTCCAATTATATTTTTATTGGAAATCCATCTCCTAATTGGTAATTCCTGATTTTTTCTCTCTCATTGTAGCTTCTTAATTATGCATTTGACCATTAGGAATGACCACATGATATAGGACTACCTATAGGATCAAGTGCTAGATAATTTGGTTGAGTATTGTGGTCTCTACATAGGTTTTTGTATTAATTTTGGGAGAATTATGAGGTGGACACACCAAGTGAGTTTCATGACACCAAATTAGATCTAATTATACTTAGAATGGGGTTATGGACTAGGTACGTATCAAAAAATGGATACGTGTATACCGTATCATGGTATTTTGCGATACAGGGTGATACGGGACTCATTTTGAGTTATTTGGTGCAATTCTCTATAATTTCTATTGTAATTAGTCATAATAGATGTATATTTTTTGCAATTGGTATGTGGAAAGAATTATTGTAGAGAATTGGAAATTTTGGCTTATTGTTTGGATACGTATCATAGGTATCCTAAGCTTGCATGCTAGGTTTTTATGTTAATGTCTTATATATATACGTATCACAAAGTTATGTATATGATTAACTAATGGATATATGTGTATGAAAATATATATAGGCTTACTTATGTATGAGTTGGTGGTTGTTGTGTCGAGTATAGGAGGGTGAGTGAGCCTTTGGGATTGTACACTAGCAGATTTCTGTACACTCATTGTTTGAGCTGGGGCAGCAGTCCAAAGCATGTTGCAGGTGCTCTTGGATTTGTTTTTAGTTATAGGGTGCTCAAGGTAGAGTGGTGCAAGGCTATGGGTGGCAGGAAGAAGAAGGATAGTGATAAATATGAGTGTTGGTGGGAAAGACTGATACATAAGATACAGTGGTTCAAGTACAGTTTGCAGGCAACTGCACTTAGGCAGTCTGATGCAACTCATACCTGAGTTAGTGAGGTATTGGTGTAACCCATGTGGGTATGTCTATGGTTGAGTGGAGGGTGTTAGAGTGTGTTAACCTGATAGAAAAAGTATCAGTGGAGTAGCAGGGTTGAGTGTAGGAGGAAGAGGGAAGTAAGAAGTGCACTTGCTGCAGGAGGATGGAGTTACAGGTATGCATATGATTGTGTTAATAATTGAACATAAGGTAGGGTACAAGAATCCTTTGATGCATGCTTGGGATTGGGTTGTACTAAATAGGGACTGCATCCAATGCAGTCGAGAAGGATGGCAACATAAGCAACAAGGAACAGCTGCACTGGTGACCATCATGTTACCTACTGTAGGTAGTAGTAGGGTGGTACTGCCACAGTGGTTTATATGTGTATGTATTAGCTATCTTTAGCGGTGTATAGGGTGCAAGGTTGGTGCACTGAAGTGCATAAGCAATGGTATCGGTATGTACAACCATTTCTGCAGTGGAATTGGGGTGTCCAGAGCAAGGGTAGTATTAGGGGTATACATGTGAAGGTTATGTGTATCCAGATACCAAGAGGATAGGAGGACTGTCATTGTGTGTATGTTAGTTTCTTTTAATAACAGAGTGAGGTTGAGGTTCAGAGTTTGAGTTAGTGTATATATGAGGGTATCCTTGAGTTCAGTTGGAGTGTTTTATGAGGTTGTGTGTGTTATGAGTTAGAATTAGATAGATGTTAGTGTTAGCCATGTATCAGATGTGTCAGTTGTCAGTTAGTATATTATTTTAGTATTATGTTAGTATAAATTCTAAGTTAGTTAATTAATTATATACTTATTAGCATATATGAATACATAGGGTATATATATATATATTACGGTTTAGCTTGTACTAGTTAGTTAGTGACCCATAAAGAATAATTGACGTAGTATGGACCTAGTTTGGTCTAGTATAGTTGGTATGACTTAGAAATTAACCTAGAAGCATGCATTCGTATATTTTAACCATTTTCCCATTTATACAAAATTTTAACTTAATATTCCCTAAATAGGAGTGTGTGATACCATCTTGGGCATCGAGAGACACACCTTGCTCAGGACCTGAGGCGAGTACATTTCTCTGTTCGTTTTTATTTCATGATAGTGTATATATCACATGTTCTAGAACTGTATACTTGATTCCAACACAGTGGTTACACGGACTGGTACTATATGGATCCTGTCAGAAGATGTTATCCCTTATCGTGTTCAGCGGGTACTCCTTCACATGTATTTCATCGTGTGAATCGGGTATTAATTTTAGTGTACTTTATGTTCACACACTACTCGTGTTTAGTGTGCTTATATTCATGTTCGTAACATATCATGATTGGATCCATGAGTATTGGTTGGGGACGGGAGAGTAGGAGTTGATTATGTGATCAAGCCCAAGTGTATTTGTGTACATGTCGATTATATATCATACGTGTAATCGAGTTACCATATTGGATTCATGTTCACCCTAAATCGATCACATAATGAACTTGTATTCCATGGCACATTAGCTAGTTTTATTTATTTTCGTTATATTATAGTTATTCTATTATCTGTTTTTTATTCCAGTACATTACATGTTCACTCTAGTTCATTCTATTTCTGATGTTTAATTATCTTGTATCCTTTTTTATTATCTATTATATATGCTCGATTATGTATTTGGAACTACTTTCAGAGGTATGTACTTCGCTCCAATCCTGACTGGATATATTTTTCAGATGATTGGCTTGTGGACCAGTATCCCACCTACTTCGGGCCGCAGGACGGCGTACCATTAGAAGATACTCCTTTAGAGCAGGAGGACCTAGTACAAGAGGCTGAGGAGGCTTAGACTTACTGTTTAGACTTGTTTTGGACTTTATTGAGGTTATTTGCATGTATATATATTATTTCGGACCTGTGGATGTATTGTGAGTCTTTTCCTTCTTATTCCATCTCGTGTTTATCTTCCTTAGTTGCTATGTGATTGAGTATTGTTTACTATTATCATATACCATATTGTTCCTCCGTTTGGAGTTGAGACGACATTGACATGTACCTTATACATATTGTGTGAGATATTTAGATAATATGGTTGACCCAGACAGTGTTCTACCACCGATGTTGCGACGTACGCTGGTCGTTGCTCACAACTCGTGCCCTTATTCCGGTGCGGATAGTGACACATTTTTAGGGGTGGCCCATACAGGTCAAGAGTCACACCTAGAGCGATATCGTAGTAGTACTCACCTAGAGTACTGATACGAGCCTGTTTTAGGATATAGGATATAGGCTGAGAGTATACTCAATCACAACTAGAAAATAATTCCAAATATTTGTTTGTTATCCTTATCTATTGAATATTTGCTTTACTTTGAATAATTTTGTCCTTCTTTGATGATATCGTATCATACTCAATATTGATTCCTTGTTTCAATATATCTTTAGGATACTGCTGAAGACGCGTTCCCAGCACTCAGGCGCAATGTCAGCGAGGTCGGTCACTTCATCGCCTATGAGGGAAGCACCAGTAGACACTGTTCCAACAGCTATATTCTAGAGGTCCACTTTACGGATCCAGGTGGGCATTTTTGTAGCAGCTTTCGGGGGTGCTCTACCTCCGGTACAGAGGGAAGCACCGACAGGTTCAGGAGATTTTCCACCCCACCACCCGCAGTCGATCAGACACATATGTTTGCACTCTTTCAGCAGATGATAGAGGCATAGTAGCGCTAGTAAGAGGTTATGAGGCAGGGCATTGATGATGCCCACCAGATTGCGCTCGCAGTAGTCAAAAGAGTCACCTTAGTCCAGCCACAGATGACACTACCTCAGTTTATCCCGTAGCAGCCACGGCCGGGGACTGTTTGATAATAAACGAAAGAAATAAAATAAGGTTTATACGAAACCCGCTCTTTGGTTTACAAACAAGAAGTACAATTAATCCTATACGAGGATGTCAAGTACAATTTTAATCTGGGTAAATATTGCTATAGGAGTCTGATCTGCAGTCGATCACTTTGTCCCTTAGACCACACGATGGTGAAGAAGTGCCGTAGAAGACAGAAAGAAGCTTCGAAGGTTGCAAAGGAGAGTGGATGCTCGATGTCGAAGTCGTCGATCACTACTCTTTACCTGAGCTCTGGATTCTTCTCTCTCAAAGACTCTTCGATTCTTGATCTTCTGACCTTTTTTGTTGACCTTCCGACCCTCTGACCCTCTGACCCTGGACCTCTGTCAATAAAGGTCTCTATTTATAGGGTTTTAGTGACAGTGACCACCAGTCGGCGTAGAAGCCGGGTAGTGGAGGGTATGACACCTTTTACGCGACAGTTACAATAACCGTTACCCACGTATAAATGATCTTTTGAATGAGCGTGTGACGCATGTCCTATGAAGAGATAATGCGTATAACTGCTGCGAAGATCACGGCATAAAAGCCACGTAGGTAGTTATCCCTCGCGTAGCAAAGGTCGGCGAAGAAGCCAATAACTGTCACCATGGCGTATAAGCCAAATAGCTTATCAAACTGGCGTAGAGGCTAGGTAGGCGTAGAAGCCGAGTAGGAGTAGAAGCCTGATGCTCTTTCCTTGACTGAGGCCCTGAGCGAATTCTGGACCAAATGGCCCTAATACGCACCAATGCGAATGTAGCCTGAGTTGGCGTATTTCAAGGAGGTGGCGTGTAGCGTGCTCCTCATAGCTGAAAATGGCCTGGTGGCATATTCCAAGGAGATAGCGTACAACGTGCTCCCCTAACTGAAAATGGCCCGGTAGAGTAATGTGCAAAAGTGATGATGTGGACGTTTTAGCCGAAATTATGGCTTTTGGAGATATAATCAAATCTCTTGCGTTAAATGCAGAGATCTGCCCCCATCCTGTATATTAAATGCCGAGGCTTGCCTTGACGACCTGTCACCATTCTGCGCATTAAATGTCGAGGCGTGCCTCAAAGACCTGTCGCCATTCTGCGCATTAAATGCAGAGGCGTGCTTTGAAGATCTGCCACCATCCTGCGCATTAAATGTAGAGACGTGCCTCGAGCTCTATACGAAGAGCAGCTTTTAACGTGGCAGTCTGTTTGTCTTCTGCGGAGCGTAACAAACTCACATCTGCCTGTGTAAAACTAGGTAGCGTATTTCCTTGTGTGCGTAAAAGCAGTTTACGCTAGGGAAATGTCACTAAACGACGGCCTGGGTCGCTGTGCCGCGCCATCATTATAACCGTTGTCAGGATAGTCGTACAGTACTTTTTGTCAGGAGTCAGACGTCAGGTTCACTGCATGATTTGACAGGTTCATTCGAGGAATACGAAGCGTTCCTCGTACACTTCAATGCTGCATTAAAAATGGATGAGTTTTACGCCATAAAGGCGATATAACACTCTTTTTTTACGCTGAAGCAGCCTGGACATACTACACTACGCGGATAGTCCTTGAGCTTATGTTTTACGCTGTACTTTAGCGGAAAAGCTCTGTTGTACGTCGATGGCTCTGAAGTCATATTTTACGTTGCCCAGCACCAAAATGCTGCGTATAACTCTTAAGCATATTTTTTATTCTTCTACAAGACCCCCTTCAAAGTTTTCAAATTCCTCGTAATTTGAAACACTTTGAATAAAGCATGAAACGGTCAAGTCTGGCCCGCCCTTCAAGGCTGACTTCTTGGCGGATTATTAGGGATTTGTTGGGATTCGATGTATTCTCTTTTGCCTATATAAAGGCTGAGGAGTTAACCTGTTCTTCCCACTTTTCCTTTACCACACTGAGATGATTGCCGGAGTTCGTCGGGTCGACTTGAGGAAGAAGAAGACCATGTTCTTCCAGCATGTAAGGAGCCAAAAAAGAAGGCATCTTCGAGCAAATATCCTCTGCAACGATGGATCATGGAAGGATATCATAGCTTCCTTTGCTCGGGATAATCAGCAACTTCATATGGCAATTTGTCCAAGAGAGAGGAAGGGTCACATTCGACCACACAGCTTGTAAGCTGTATTTTCTCCTGTCATTCGTGGACAAGAGCAGACAAACTAGCTCTGTCCTCGAGTATTGAGTTGGGTCTAAAACCTCAACTCAATCTGTCATGGCGTATGGAGGATGGGCTCTGAGCAATTTAGGCAGGCCCAGTTTTTTATTCTTCCGCCATTAAATATTTTCTTGTTAATCGTCCGCGAAAACCGACTAACTGCTGAAGAAGACGGAAGAAGATCTCCACCAATACGAGAACCTGGCAGAACAGATTCTGGGGATGATCTTTCGACGAAGATGAGGAAATCCTTTGTAGATGGAATTTCCCTCATATGTAATCATGAAAATGAAGAAAAACTCTTTGTAGGCAGAATTTCCCTCATATGTAATCATGATTTAATAAAATCGTCTTCTTCTGTGCATATGATTATTTGTCATATATTTTGCTGTGATGAAGTCTGAATATGTGTAGCTTCGACACGTCTGATAACCTTACGCCGACTCTGATAGAAAGAGTATTAGGTCCCGTCCTGTCTTTTACTCATAACTAAAGATGCGCAGAAAACCGCTTTAGCATTTAAGTCGAATATTCGAACTGTCCTGCTGTTAGGAATAGGGAACTGCGTAGAATTCTGAACTGTCACTCTTTTGAGAAAGAGAATTTTTGTTCAGACCATCATCTTCAAGAATGATTTCCAAAAAATCCCTTGAAATAGGGCAAGAAACGGCTGTGAAAACTGAGTCGCCATCTTGAACTGTAGAGGAAATATTCAGATTGGATTCTGGATGAACTTCCAATCGACCCAAGAAGAAGAGTCATTTTCAATGTTGAACTCTGTATGCTTTGGGTACTTGGGATATTTTGAGGCCAAGAAGGAGTATCTTCTGCGTGAACCCTTGTAATTGACCACCTTGAGATTTATTCGTATATACGCATGGTCTGGCCTGCGTATTTTCAGACATGCGGAGAGTCATAGATCTATGAATATGGATGAGCGGAAAATCATAAGTTCGTAGCCTCTCGAGCATAAAAGCTGCTGAGCATAAAAGCATCTGGGCGTAGAACTGTAGATTTGTAGCCTCTGAAAAGAAAATCTTCCGAGCGTGAAGTTGTGGATTTGTTGCTTCTGAGCGTAAAAGCCACCGAGCGTGAAATCATAGATTTGTAGCTTCTGAGCGTAAAGTCGTAGGTTTGTAGCCTCTCGAGCATAAAAGCTACCGAGCATAAAAGCAACCGGGCGTAAAAACGTAGACTTATAGCCTGTGAGCGTAAAATAATAGATTTGTAGCTGCCGAGCGTAGAAAGCTCCTTGGCGTAAAACCACGAATCTGCTTTGCACAAAAACTTTTCGAATTTGCTGACTGTCCGCCTTCCCTGAGTAATAGGCTGACGTGGTCCCCAATAACAACCAAATGTTAAATATCAGATTTGGTTAGGGATTCGAGGAGTCCATCCGAACTCTATATATATCCCAAGGCTTTTAGAGAGAAGACTCTTCACCCGTCTTTTGCAAAAGAAAGCTTTCGTCTCTTCGAGTTCTGTAACCTCCGATTTCCAATTTCCAAAATAATTAGATTTTAATTTATTTTAAAATGTCAAGTTTTATAAAATATTTCTCCTTGAATTTTTATTGATTTTGAACGGTGTTTGATTGTAGGAGGTAATTTAAAAATCTTTATAAAAATCATTTTTCCTAAATGACGATGTATTACAAAATAAATAAATAAATAATAATATATATATATTCCTCTAGTTTCAAATATTTATTGGCTTGAATCATAAAATTATTGTTTTAACTAAATAGTTATTTAAAAGACTAGTTCATAAAATAAAATAAATTTTTATTTATTGGGCTAGTAAATAAATAAATGTCATACTTTCTAAGATTTTGCAAAATGTATTAATTAGTAGCAAATTGAAAATTTGCTAGCTTTTCTAAAAACATTTTCTGAAATTATAATCTTTATTTTTATTTTTACAAATTGCCATTTCCTATTAACTAGCCTTCACACCCTCATTTTTCCCCACGTGAGAAACCCGTTTAATTAATTCTGGGCCATTCATTATTGGGCCAACCCGCAACCCTTTATCCCACACCATCTCTCCCTATTTAAGTTCTCGTTCTCACATCTCCCTGAAAACCCTAGCTAGCCTTCACAAATCCCCACAAAGCCACAGCCACCACCATTTTGTGTGCTCGTGTCCGTGTGTCCAGCATCACCGTGTCAGCCGTGATGGCCTCGGGTCCGACCCCGGGTGTCCCACCGTATCCATTTCATTTCCTGTGTCCAGATTTACAGTTTACAACCAGCTTTCCGTGTCCGATACACCCGGACACGCCCACAGTACATCAGATTTTTGTGTCCTGCCCCGGACACGTCCCCCACACAACACCACCCTCGTGTCCAACCCGGACACGTATACAACACCATCCCCGTGTCCGGCAGACCCGGACACGACCCCCTGACACCCAGAACCCTAACCCTAGATCGAGCCGCCGTCGCCGCTGAAGCTGGTGGCCGCCGCTGGAACGAAGCCGCCGTCGCCGCCCTGTCGCAGCCGCGTCGAGCACTCGTCGAAGCCGCCCTGCCCTCGAACAGACCGCCGCCGCCGAGTCGAAGCCGCCACCGCCGAGTCAAAGCCGCCGCTCCTCGACCAGACGCAGCCATCCTCGGGCCTCGAAGCCGCCTCCCCTCGAGCCGAGCACCGCCTCGAAGCCGCCGCTGCGCCTCGAGCAGATCCGCCGAGCACGAGCGCCGCCACCCGAGACGACGCTGACGCCCTGCCGGCCCGACCTCGCCGGAAAACCCCGCCGTAAGCCTTTCCCCCTTTCCTCTTTCTTTCCTCTGTAGCTAGGTTACGGGTTACCAGTAGATTAATAATCGGGTTAGTAATAAATAATTAGTTTAATTAATTCGTAATTAGTTTAATTAATTCATTTAATTAGTTTAGTTAAGTATGATTAAGTAGTTAATTAATTAATTATAGTTAGTTTAGTTAATGATTTGATTAGTTAATAATTAATAAACAGTAATTGGTTATTAATCAGGAATTTATTTATTAACCAGTTAGTAAATATTAATTAATTAGTTTGGTATTTTCTTATAATTAGTTTAGTTAATTTGTAATTGATGTAGTAAATAAATATAATTGGTTTAGTATATGTAATTAGCTAATTTTATGTAATTAGTTTATTTAGTTATAATTAAAAGGTTTTTGATTATGTTAAATATAATAAATCTTGGGTTTATATTATTATTAAAAATATAGTTCCAATAATAAAATGAGTTCAAAATTAGTTTATATGGATCGGTGACCGATTTTACCATAAATGAAAATGTATTGGCTTTACGTAAATTCTAGATTTTTATAAATAAACCTTTAAATTGTAATTTTGTTCAAAAGGGAAGTTTTAACAATTATTGTTCAAAATGATTTCCAAATGATTTTTTCATAAATTAAGGAGTTACCTTAATAACAAACAAACGACCCTTAGCCTGGTATCCTTATCTCGGTTTTCGTGTCGAACTCCGATCTTGGACTTCTTTATATAGTTTCTAGCTATTTGGACTGCTCCGGATCCATTGGAACTAACTGCTACTTCATTTGGGATCACCTTGAGAAGTGTGGCATTATATACATTTCCTTCATTAGTTAAATATGTATAAAATATATTTGATTGACATATATATATATACAAATATGTATTTTGGTATAAAAATATATATAATTATATACATCTATTAGTGTATATACACACATACGTATTTTGTACAAATACTAAGAGACACTTATGTATATATTATATACGTTTTATTGGTATATACTTGAAGTGTAAATGTATATTATATACGTGTCCCTACTAGATGACCCTAGTTGACTAGTGCCCTGCCTGACATGGCCCTGAGACCAGTATTTTGACTGTGTTAAGTGTAGCATCTGATGCAAATGTGGTTTGCTTGTGTTATGTTTATAGGACTGTTGGTTTACCCAGGGGATACTCTGGAACAGGACATTGGTTTTACCAGCTAAGGACCCAAGGCAAGTACATTCTCTGATTAGTTTCTAATTTATGATATCTCCTATGTTCACTGTATCTAGTGTAAATATCCATGTTCTCGACACATTGGTTACACGGACTGGTATACACGGATCTCGTCATGAGATGTTATTCCTTATTCATGGTGTAGCTTGTACAAGACTTGTTTCCTTGATATCTTGTGCATGTACAGACACTGATTCCCGGGGAGATTTGCTACCTTCCTAGGGAATCCCGTGCCATAGCATACCATGATTGGATCTACTATATCAGTCGAGGGTTTGGGGAGTACTTTAGTGTAGATATGTGATCATACCCAACTATCCATGCATCATAGCTCACCCCACATCTCACGTCGGGTGCGGCCTGACCATCTCCATGCCTCATAGCTGTTACGTGTGATTAGCCTGACCTCTCCATGCATCATAGCTAACCAGCGGTTAGCCTGACCTTCCATGAATCATAGCTAATCACATGTAACCAGCCTGATCAAGTTCCCAAGCCGATCACATGTTAAAGCTAGTACTCACACACTAGTCATAGAATTCTTGCTCATTGACATATTGTTTTTCTTCCTGCATTTACTTACAGTATTTCCAGTATATTTCTTTTCTTGTACATCTCTCGTACCTATACATGCATCTGGTATGTTTCCATCTAGAACTGCTACATAGTTTATGTCATTTATATAGAACTGCTATTTAGAGATGTACTTTGCTCCTTCCTGACTGGAAAATATTTTTCCAGACTGTGACCTTAGTGGACTTATTCTGACACTTGGAGATTGGTTGTTACTGATTACAGGTATGATTATTTTATCATTAGTCTTGTGTTGTACTCTTTTGTTCTTCAAATTCTTATCGTGCTGTAATTGTGATTGAGTATGTTGTTCATCTTTATAGTGTTATCCGTGTCTCCTTATGGAGTTGGATACTAGTGTGAGATTATTTAGATAGTACTTGACCTAGACAGCGTTCTACCGCCGATGCTGCGGCGTAGGCTGGACGTACCCACGCACTCGTACCCCTAAACCGGGTGCGGGTCATGACACGTTTTTAGTGGTGGCCCATGCAGGTCAGACTTCGCTAGTTGTGCGATGTCGTGGTAGTGCGACATCATAGTTGTACTACTGCGTACCTGCTACAGAATATAGGACATAGGATACTAGGATGTGAGAGGATACTCAATCACAAATTCTTGAGAGATTCCTAGGACGACCCCTTGAGAATCTTATTCCAATTTAAATCTTTTTCCCTTGATTTCGTCCGCTCTCGCTTGTTGTCACTGAACTTGATTCTTGTTGAGCAGTTTTTAAATTAAAAATCTTGGTATCATTGTTGAGTTTGATTCTTGTTGACCAGTTGTTAACTATTATTTCCTGGTATCGTTGTTGAGTTGATTTCAAATTGAGATGAATTTTTACGGACTAGGATTTATGGTATCATCTGATGACATATGTTGATGAGGACAGTGAGGAAGGTAAAACGTCTACTTTGGTTATGGAACCTAGAATTTATCGCAGCCATATTAGCTGGGGTGACGAGAACGTAGGAACCTGACTTGGATGTACATACTATAGTTATGAAGCTTAGAGTCTTTCGCAGCCATACCGGTTGGCGTGGCGAAGATTCTAGACGACATGATTATAGAGTGCATACCTTAGTTACGAAACCTATCGTTTATCGCATCTATGCTTACTGGCGGGGCGAGGATTCTGAGTGTCATGATTTCAGACAGACGTGTATGATTATCAGGTTGTATCCTAAATTGGTTCTTAAAATATCATCTCAAGACTTATCTATTTCTGTTATTCCAGGACTTTGTTCCACCGCTTCTTTCTTTACTAGCAGTAAAGATACCTTCTGGCCTCAATTCAGTCTTTGAGCTCCTATTCCTTGAGGATTTCTTGTTAAGCATGGTAATTAGTGGCTTGTAATTTTGTTTGTGTCTTGTATTAGTATTGACTGTGTTGCTAGTGATTTGAAAGTGTTTCTTAGTTGGGCATGTGAGCAGTAGGCTTTAATCTAGAGTTAGCCCTTAGCATAGTACCTTGTACCAATGATTCTAGGAGTAGTGTCATTAGAGACTGAGAGTTAAGAAGAGTATAGAGTATCAGTGATAGTTCTCAGAGTTAGTATCAGAGCCAATTAACCGTCCTGGATAATCCTGATTATGTAATTGAGTGATCTATGTAAATGATTAACTATCCAGGAATTGTGTTAAGAATTTATGGAGAATGATGTCCAATTTGATGATTGATATCGAAAATGTTAAAGGTAAAGAAATGTATATGTATAAAGGGTTTAATGAGATGTCATAAGTAGAGAAATATCGGGATTAGTAATGGAAGTTGTGAAGCGTATCACGGATTAGTTTAATAGGCTTTAAAGGATTGAAGGAAATACATATACAACCATCGAGATGAGGAACCATATACATACCCATGAGAGTAAAGAAACATGAGTGTGATAGAGGATACAGGTGATCATAAGTCTAATGAGCTTGATGAGATAATCCATTAATGCAGCTAGTGATATAATACCAAGAGTGCTAATGATTCTATATCGAGGATTAGTCAAGGATGACGTTAATAACAGTAAGCACTCTGTGTGTTGATAATTAGAGGATATACCAATTGACATAAATTGAAATCATGAAAGAAAACACCGTTGATGATAACCTTGATCATTGGAGGTAATAGTGCAAGTGATTCGGGCAGTACAAATTTAGTACACAGTTCTAGACAATAGAGGTATTGAGTACACCTTGAGTATCAGAGACCGTGAGCACTAATATGTACATTGAGGAGCTATAAATTAAAAGGTGAAAATGAATTTTTAAATTTTCAGAATTTTTAAGGAGTTGAGATTTTATGTTGTTAAAATATTGAGGATTTAAAGTTGATTCAATAAACATAGTTAAGGCTACAAAGATTTTAGAAGTGATTAAATTTTATTTCGATGTGAAGTATCTGATTTTGAGGAGGTATATGCATTTTATTTTAAGTTGATCGGGAAGTTAAACCTTGACGATTATTTTTGAGGATTAATTTTTGTAGATGAGAGATATGAATATTAATATATGAGTAGTTGATATGGGAACCAGTGTACATGAATAGGAATTAGTAGTGAATGTGCTAGAGTTAAGTGTTTGTTAGAGATAGTAGATACTACAAGTAATATGTTAGCAGGTTCTTTTTCTAATATTCCCGTCTCTTGATTGATTGATTTCCCTAAGTGCTGTTGTTCGTATTTATGATTTTCTTGTTAAAATATAACTAGTAGTACCCCCTAACAGAGATTGAAATACCATAACAAAAGACACATGACCTATATTTTCTTAAATTGCATGGCTGTAGGTAGAGTTTCCTTAAACCATGATCATTGGGTTTTGACCGCAGCAAGGATCTATGACGAGGTTATGACTGACAAAAAGAGACAAGATGATTAAATTTGTGGATGAGCATTAAATTAAATAAAGAATTTAGGGGTTGTTATAACGGAGTTGATGGATCATTGATTTTATGAAAATTGAGGTATGATTGAAATTCGAGGGCAAACAATTACTTAAAGGGAGAATTAAGAAATTCACAGAGCCAAAAAATTTGAGGATTTATTAATTTTAAGGAGGTCTTGATATGATTGAATTGATTATTAAAATTTGAGAAATTTGAGAGATTATCATTTTATCTATTTGATTGCAAGATAGAAATTTTATATAGTATGAATGTTGCATTGAAGATACTGGAAGCATCGCATCGTTGAGTATTGAGGAAAAAGAAAAGCAGGAAATAAAATCGTAAATGGAATAGTGTCAAATTAAATTCTTGGGATGAGGAGTTAGATTGGAATAAGCATCAATTAAATTTAGTTAGATGATTGATGAGTGTTAAAGTTAAATTTTGGGATGCAAATTTTTAAGTTTTATAAATATGCATTGATTTGGATTTCAATTAAAAGGGATTGGATAGTAAATTTTGTATTTAGTTATTTACTCAAAATTTGAGGAGATTATGATACGACTGGAATTCAATTAAAATATTGAGGATTGAGTAAAAAAAAAAAAATTTACATTGGGATAATAAATTCAGAGGATGAAAAAAAAAATATTAGTTCAAATTCGGAAACATTATACATACGGATAAAGAAATATGGAATGAAATGAAGCTCATGGTAAAGAAGATTTTAATATAATTGATTATGGGATCATATAATTGAAGGTCGTAAGGTAAGATCATGGTATATTGAGGTTGTGATTTAAATTAAAATCTTGACCATGACAGTAACATTTGAAATCGAAGAAAATAATCGAGGTATAGTTGATGTTAAGATAAACAAACTCGAATTGATGATAAGGATTTTGGACAGGTAATAAATTTTGATTCAGAAATTCTAAGATCTAATCTAATAAAGTTTGTGGAATTTGAAACTTTTATAGATATTAGTTAATGATGAATCACAAGATTGAGAAAAGTAAAATGAACGAGGATAAAAAGGAAGGATTATTTCCAGATGGTAGTAAAGATTTTTTCCTAGAAATTAAGAAAGGCGATTAGATGTCCCTTGATTACATTCTGAAGGATGTATTTAAGTTTCTTAAATCAAGTTGTCGACCGTATCTTTCGAATTAGCTATAACTTTCATGTCTATATCATTCTTGGTTTAGTTACTTTGAAAAGGTAACGTGCATTATTCCAATTTTCTGTTTTTTTCAGTGATCGTGTCTACTTCCCAAAACCTAAACCTTCTAGAGGATTCAAGGCCGAGCCATGATTCCTTCAAGTTATTCCTGTCTTAAACCATATTTTCTTTTTCTTCATGTTTCCTTCTGTTTGGTAAATATTTTTTCCTTATAGAAATATTTTCTTCAATGATATATTCATCATTTTGAACAACAAATTTTTTTTTCTATCCTAGTCATCCCTAAAATTTCGAGGACGAAATTTTTCTAAGGTGGATAGACTTGTAACCTCCGATTTCCAATTTCCAAAATAATTAGATTTTAATTTATTTTAAAATGTCAAGTTTTATAAAATATTTTTTCTTGAATTTTTATTGATTTTGAACGGTGTTTGATTGTAGGAGGTAATTTAAAAATCTTTATAAAAATCATTTTTCTTAAATGACGATGTATTACAAAATAAATAAATAAATAATAATATATATATATTCCTCTAGTTTCAAATATTTATTGGCTTGAATCATAAAATTATTGTTTTAACTAAATAGTTATTTAAAAGACTAGTTCATAAAATAAAATAAAATTTTATTTATTGGGCTAGTAAATAAATAAATGTCATACTTTCTAAGATTTTGCAAAATGTATTAATTAGTAGCAAATTGAAAATTTGCTAGCTTTCCTAAAAACATTTTCTGAAATTATAATCTTTATTTTTATTTTTACAAATTGCCATTTCCTATTAACTAGCCTTCACACCCTCATTTTTCCCCACGTGAGAAACCCGTTTAATTAATTCTGGGCCATTCATTATTGGGCCAACCCGCAACCCTTTATCCCACACCATCTCTCCCTATTTAAGTTCTCGTTCTCACATCTCCCTGAAAACCCTAGCTAGCCTTCACAAATCCCCACAAAGCCACAGCCACCACCATTTTGTGTGCTCGTGTCCGTGTGTCCAGCATCACCGTGTCAGCCGTGATGGCCTCGGGTCCGACCCCGGGTGTCCCACCGTATCCATTTCATTTTCTGTGTCCAGATTTACAGTTTACAACCAGCTTTCCGTGTCCGATACACCCGGACACGCCCACAGTACATCAGATTTTTGTGTCCTGCCCCGGACACGTCCCCCACACAACACCACCCTCGTGTCCAACCCGGACACGTATACAACACCATCCCCGTGTCCGGCAGACCCGGACACGACCCCCTGACACCCAGAACCCTAACCCTAGATCGAGCCGCCGTCGCCGCTGAAGCCGGTGGCCGCCGCTGGAACGAAGCCGCCGTCGCCGCCCTGTCGCAGCCGCGTCGAGCACTCGTCGAAGCCGCCCTGCCCTCGAACAGACCGCCACCGCCGAGTCGAAGCCGCCACCGCCGAGTCAAAGCCGCCGCTCCTCGACCAGACGCAGCCATCCTCGGGCCTCGAAGCCGCCTCCCCTCGAGCCGAGCACCGCCTCGAAGCCGCCGCTGCGCCTCGAGCAGATCCGCCGAGCACGAGCGCCGCCACCCGAGACGACGCTGACGCCCTGCCGGCCCGACCTCGCCGGAAAACCCCGCCGTAAGCCTTTCCCCCTTTCCTCTTTCTTTCCTCTGTAGCTAGGTTACGGGTTACCAGTAGATTAATAATCGGGTTAGTAATAAATAATTAGTTTAATTAATTCGTAATTAGTTTAATTAATTCATTTAATTAGTTTAGTTAAGTATGATTAAGTAGTTAATTAATTAATTATAGTTAGTTTAGTTAATGATTTGATTAGTTAATAATTAATAAACAGTAATTGGTTATTAATCAGGAATTTATTTATTAACCAGTTAGTAAATATTAATTAATTAGTTTGGTATTTTCTTATAATTAGTTTAGTTAATTTGTAATTGATGTAGTAAATAAATATAATTGGTTTAGTATATGTAATTAGCTAATTTTATGTAATTAGTTTATTTAGTTATAATTAAAAGGTTTTTGATTATGTTAAATATAATAAATCTTGGGTTTATATTATTATTAAAAATATAGTTCCAATAATAAAATGAGTTCAAAATTAGTTTATATGGATCGGTGACCGATTTTACCATAAATGAAAATGTATTGGCTTTACGTAAATTCTAGATTTTTATAAATAAACCTTTAAATTGTAATTTTGTTCAAAAGGGAAGTTTTAACAATTATTGTTCAAAATGATTTCCAAATGATTTTTTCATAAATTAAGGAGTTACCTTAATAACAAACAAACGACCCTTAGCCTGGTATCCTTATCTCGGTTTTCGTGTCGAACTCCGATCTTGGACTTCTTTATATAGTTTCTAGCTATTTGGACTGCTCCGGATCCATTGGAACTAACTGCTACTTCATTTGGGATCACCTTGAGAAGTGTGGCATTATATACATTTCCTTCATTAGTTAAATATGTATAAAATATATTTGATTGACATATATATATATACAAATATGTATTTTGGTATAAAAATATATATAATTATATACATCTATTAGTGTATATACACACATACGTATTTTGTACAAATACTAAGAGACACTTATGTATATATTATATACGTTTTATTGGTATATACTTGGAGTGTAAATGTATATTATATACGTGTCCCTACTAGATGACCCTAGTTGACTAGTGCCCTGCCTGACATGGCCCTGAGACCAGTATTTTGACTGTGTTAAGTGTAGCATCTGATGCAAATGTGGTTTGCTTGTGTTATGTTTATAGGACTGTTGGTTTACCCAGGGGATACTCTAGAACAGGACATTGGTTTTACCAGCTAAGGACCCAAGGCAAGTACATTCTCTGATTAGTTTCTAATTTATGATATCTCCTATGTTCACTGTATCTAGTGTAAATATCCATGTTCTCGACACATTGGTTACACGGACTGGTATACACGAATCTCGTCATGAGATGTTATTCCTTATTCATGGTGTAGCTTGTACAAGACTTGTTTCCTTGATATCTTGTGCATGTACAGACACTGATTCCCGGGGAGATTTGCTACCTTCCTAGGGAATCCCGTGCCATAGCATACCATGATTGAATCTACTATATCAGTCGGGGGTTTGGGGAGTACTTTAGTGTAGATATGTGATCATACCCAACTATCCATGCATCATAGCTCACCCCACATCTCACGTCGGGTGCGGCCTGACCATCTCCATGCCTCATAGCTGTTACGTGTGATTAGCCTGACCTCTCCATGCATCATAGCTAACCAGCGGTTAGCCTGACCTTCCATGAATCATAGCTAATCACATGTAACCAGCCTGATCAAGTTCCCAAGCCGATCACATGTTAAAGCTAGTACTCACACACTAGTCATAGAATTCTTGCTCATTGACATATTATTTTTCTTCCTGCATTTACTTACAGTATTTCCAGTATATTTCTTTTCTTGTACATCTCTCGTACCTATACATGCATCTGGTATGTTTCCATCTAGAACTGCTACATAGTTTATGTCATTTATATAGAACTGCTATTTAGAGATGTACTTTGCTCCTTCCTGACTGGAAAATATTTTTCCAGACTGTGACCTTAGTGGACTTGTTCTGACACTTGGAGATTGGTTGTTACTGATTACAGGTATAATTATTTTATCATTAGTCTTGTGTTGTACTCTTTTGTTCTTCAAATTCTTATCGTGCTGTAATTGTGATTGAGTATGTTGTTCATCTTTATAGTGTTATCCGTGTCTCCTTATGGAGTTGGATACTAGTGTGAGATTATTTAGATAGTACTTGACCTAGACAGCGTTCTACCGCCGATGCTGCGGCGTAGGCTGGACGTACCCACGCACTCGTGCCCCTAAACCGGGTGCGGGTCATGACAAGTTCCCTTCTTCGTTTCCTCTGAGCAACCTAAGTTTTCAGCAATGGCACCAAAACCAATCTCTTCCTCTAAGGAAAAGAAAGCTGCCTCCTCTTCTCGCTCCTCTGCCCAAGTAAGAGTGACTCCGGTCGAGCAAGGCGATCTTCATTCTGAGCGAAGTATCCCGCCGACGAGCTGTGCGCCGGGCGTTATAGGTAAAGTTTTTGGGACGATAATGTCACGACCCGCACCCGGTTTAGGGGCACGAGTGCGTGGGTACGTCCAGCCTACGCCGCAGCATCGGCGGTAGAACGCTGTCTAGGTCGAGTACTATCTAAACAATCTCACGCTAGTATCCCACTCCATAAGGAGACTCGGATAATACTATAAAAATATAACAACATACTCAATCACAACTACAGCACGATAGGAATTTGAAGAAATAAAGAATACAACACAAGTCTAATGACAACATAATCATACCTGCAATCAGTAACATCCAATCCCCAATGTCAGAAACAAGTCCGCTAAGGTCACAGTCTGGAAAAATATTTTCCAGTCAGGAAGGAGCAAAGTACATCTCTAAATAGCAGTTCTATATAAATGACATAAACTATGTAGCAGTTCTAGATGGAAATATACCAGATGCATGTATAGGTACGAGAAATGTATAATGAGAGAAATATTGGAAATACTGTAAGTAAATGCAGGAAAGAACAATATGTCAATGAGCAAAGAATCCTATGACTAAGTGTGTGAGTACTAGCTTTAACATGTGATCGGCTTGGGATCTTGATCAGGCTGGTTACATGTAATTAGCTATGATTCACGAAGGTCAGGCTAACCGTTGGTTAGCTATGATGCATGTAGAGGTCAGGCTAATCACACGTAACAGCTATGAGGCACGGAGAGGGTCAGGCCGCACCCGACGTGAGATGCGGGGTGAGCTATGATGCATGAAAAGTTGGGTATGATCACATATCTATACTAAAATACTCCCCACCCCCGACTGGTATAGTAGATCCAATCATGGTACGCTATGGCACAGGATTCCCTAGGAAGGTAGCAAATCTCCCCGGGAATCAGTATCTGTACATGCACAAGATAACAAGGAAAACAAGTCTTGTACAAGCTACACCATGAATAAGGAATAACATCTCATGACGAGATCCGTGTATACCAATCCGTGTAACCAATGTGTCAAGAACATGGATATTTACACTAGATACAGTGAACATAGAAGATATCATAAATTAGAAACTAATCAGAGAATGTACTCGCCTTGGGTCCTTAGCTGGTAAAACCAATGTCCTGTCCCAGAGTATCGTCTGGAGGAACCAACAGTCCTAAAATATATCAAATACAACATTTGCATCAGGTGCTACACTAACACATCACAAATACATGAACTCAGGGGCTCTATCAGGTATGGCACTAGTCAACTAGGGTCCTAGTAATTTACCAATTAATAAATAATTTAATACATATATATATATAGTTATTCCAAAGTATACAAAATAGGTATAACTGTATGTACATAAGTGGAAATATATTTTATTTATGTGAAAAAAATTATACATCACTCATATATATAAACTAGTATACATGTACCAAAATACCTATTAACTTATATTATATATATATATATATATATATATATATATATATATATATATATATATATGCATACATACTAAAATAATACAATACTATATACAGGTAATATACCAAAATATGTTTTACAAGTACATATATATCAATACAGTTTTTATATATATATATACCATATATATATATATACCAAAAATATGTTTATACATGTTTATATATATAGGTACAAATATTTATACCAAAATACTGTTATATATACATATATACCAATATACATTTATTTATATTTAAATACTGAAACATACATTAATACTTATTATACCAATAAAACGTATATAATATATATATAAGTGTCTATTAGTAATTTGTACAAAATACGTATTTGTGTATATACACTAACAGATGTACATACATATATACTTTTTATACCAAAATACATATTTGTATATATATATATCAATCAAAAATCCTTATATATAATACATAACTAAATTTACACATAATAAATGACTAATTTCATACATTAAAACAATAAAACTAATTATGTTGTATTTACTAAACTAATTACATGAATTTACTAAGCTAATTATATATTAATTAACTATTTATAAATTAATTAACTATTACATATACATTAAACTATTTATTATTAAACCAAACTAATTACATTAACTTAACTAAATACTGATTTAAAACTAGTTAACTAATTAACAATTATTAACTGATTAACAACTTAATTAAATGATTAAGAAATAATTAACTATTTTAATCAGAGAATTAACTAAACTAATTATCTATTAATTTAACTAATCTAATTATATAATTAACTAATTAATTACACATTAATTAACTACTTACATATAACTAAATTATTTATTTAAACTAAACCAATTACACATTAATTAATTATATATATTAATTAACTGATAACTTAATTAACCCGTCTGATTATAACCCGACATAATTCATTAAACAGAAGAAAGGGGAAAGGAAAAGAGGCTCACAGGGGTTTTCCGGCGTCGGTCGCGGGAAAGTCCGCCGGGCAGGGTGTCGGCGCGGTGGGGGCTCCGTCGAGGTCACGCGGGTCGATGGTCGAAGCTCGGCGTTCGTCTCGGGCGGCGGCGGTCGGACTCGAGAGCAGCGGGTGCTCGATCTCGGCGGCGCTCGGTTCGAGGAGCGGGTGCTCTGTTCGAGGAGGCGGCGACTTCGAGGCGGCGGCAGCGGAGCTCGACGACGGGTCGTCGGTCGACGTTCGTCTCGGCGGGGCTGGATCAATCGGCTCGACGCGGCGGTGGAAAGTCGATTCGGCGGAGGCGGAGGTCCTGTAGTCACCGGGCTTGACGACGAGGAGGTGCTCCGCGGCCACTGGCTCGACGAGGCTAGATCTAGGGTTAGGGTTTCTCTGTGTCAGGGTTTGGGTACGTGTCCGGGCTGGACACGAGGGTGGTGTACTGTACAGGGACGGACGTGTCCGGGGTGTTGGACACAGGTTTGAATGTACTGTGGTGTGGGGTTGTGTCCGGGTGTGTCGGACACGAAAATGTAATATTGTAATAACTGGACACAGAAAAATGAATGGATACGGTAGGACACCCGGGATCGGACCCGAGGCCATCACGGCTGACACGGTGATGCTGGACACACGGACACGAGCACACAAAATGGTGGTGGCTTTGGCTTTGGGAATTGTGGGGGCTAGCTAATAAATTGGAGATTAGGGTTTCTTGGGAATGGTGATGAGGGACTTAAATAGGGGGAGAGAGTTATGGGCTAAAGGGTGAGGATTGGCCCAATAATGAATGGCCAGGATAATAAACAAACGAGTTTTCATGTGGAAAAAAAATGAGGGTGAAATTAGAAGATGGTAACCTTATAAAAATTAATATAAAATATTATAATTTAAGAAAAATATTTTTAAGGGCTTCCAAGGCTAACTGATACAATTAGCTACTAAACAAACCTATATTTGAAAATCCTAGAAAATATGAAATGCATTTATTTACTATCCCAAATGGATTTGAAAATTTATTATGAACAACTAGTCCTTCAATAATTTTTTTATTAAACAAATAATTTTATGATTTCACGCCAAAAATATTCGAAGCTATTGTATTATATTTACATCATTATTTATCTATTTATTTTATAAGAAAATCGACATTCAGGAAAAATGAATTTTATAAAAGATTTCAAATCACCTACAAAAATTAAACATTGCTCAAAATCTAATACTACAATTTCAAGGAGAAAATATGCTATAATCTTGATATAAAAATTAAAAATCTAATTATTTCGGAAATTTGAAAATCGGAGGTTACAGATAAGAACGAAGAAAACCCTTCGCACACGTTGTATGTGATCGTGCTAGGTCGTCTTATGTGCTGATAGCCTCTTCGAGGAAGATGATGCACAGAGATGTTTCATCTTTTATGCCCATATTTCTAATGTGTCAGCGTAAAAACTCCATATTTTCGTAGTCTGGCATAAAAGCTTTGACTGTCGAAACTTGGCGTATACTATAAACTTCGAGTGTTACGCTTCTGGATGAAAATTCCTGCGTAATAACTCGAAGCTCGACAGTCTGGCGTAAAGCACAGACTGTCAGGTTTTTCGTGTATACTGCCAGTCTTGAATTTTACGTCTTGGAATAAGATTCCAGCGTAAAAGATCAAGTTTTTACAGTCTTGGCGTAAAGCACAGACTGTTGCCCCTTGGCATATGCTGTAAGATTGTAATATCTAGTATAGAAACTGACGTATTTTTCTTGCACTTTGTAGTCAACTTGCATATATCTCCACTAGCTGAGGTGATGGGTTCAGCTGCCGAGATGCTGCATTCCAACTACCTAGAGGATCTGTTCCACGTGACATTTCCTATCTCCGGACCCCAGTATCCTGAAGGAAGGGGAATCCTGATATCGTCCCAGGGCGAGCGAATGCTGTTGAGCATGATCAACAGAGAGCCCCTGACGTACATAGACGGGGCACAATATGTAAAGCCACCTTTTTTCTTCGGGGACATGATTGACAAACAGTCCCAGACGAAGCCCAAGAAAGAACTCTAGGTTTTTTTCTGCCGGGGGCTTGGTCATGTACCTGCCCTATAACACCCCGTTTCGCTCAAGCAGACTGCCGACTCAATCGGCAAAAGTACAGCTGTCCCGACCCGCTTTGCCTCAAACTAGAAGCAAAGGATATCCAGACTTGTCCCTACAGAAATCAACTTCGGCTTTCAGAGGCTCGCTTGACGTATCGCTCTACCGAGGCGAATCATTGCTAAGGTGGGTGGCTACGGTGAACTTGTCTTTGCTTAGCCAGCACACATAAAATCTGGAATGTTATGCTAGTCGCTAGGTGGTTCACCCCCTGCATGCTAATAAATCCAACGCACCTAGCTAAGGGAATAATCCCAACTTGTATTGCTATGCTAGAACATAGAAAATGAAATACTACTTATATATGTTCAGACCCTCGCATGCTAAGTCCCTAACGGTTTCATCTCTCGGCTTACCTTCGGGCCCGAGCAAACTTGCTGCTTATGTTCCTTAGAAAACGCATGCTTGTCTGCTTGTACATTGCCTTGACTCAATACTCATAACACAAGCCAACACCCTGTTATACAGGATATTGTTCAGAACGACTATGAGAACAAAAATCAGGCAATGCATCTTGTCTTGTACTATTGTTGCCTCAACAGCTTGCCTCTTGTCTTGTACTCTTGTCTTGTACTCTTGTCTTGTACGCTTGTTGCCCCAACCATGTAAATGGATAACTTACCAGAGACGCCGTTCGATCACGGACAACTTGTGCATAAGGATGGTCTAGCGGGCGATGCTGGGGCACTGGCATCGTCCCGGTCCGGGCGAGACCAATTGTTTTAGTCTCTTGTTCGGCGGAATGGCTTGCAGTGCCTCTTGTACTTTCGTTGCACACCATTCTCGTCAAAGACTTTATAGTCTCTTGTTCGGCGGAGTAGTCTACAGCGCCTCTTGTACTTCGTTGCATACCATTCTCGTCAAGACTATACCGTCCATTATGGCATACGCCAGTGATCTCCTTATATTTAACTTGTTGCATGTTTGCTGGTAAAAACAAAAGATAATAAGTCATCCTCGCTTAGCGGCTATCCGCGTGCGAGATATTGTATCGCATGAAACAAATAAACTGAACTCCTGAACGATCTTGAAATAAATACTTGTGTTTGCATATGCTATGCCTCCTGAATACTTATACTTGCCCGTGCTTAAATTAACAATATTTGCCTTGGACAGGGAAGGAGAAATGGTAAGTTGGTAAGTCTCGCCGTATTTTCTCTCATGTTGTACGGCGCACTGCCACACGAGTTAGGCTATTCAAATATTGCATAAAACTGATCCTAAGGCAACTAGAAAGACAACTTAATAGTTGTGCACGGAACCTGTATTACGTGTTTGGATTTGTCGAGCGGGCGAGTAGCTTCCCCACCAGTGCATTCAATGTACTGATAATCCACCAGTTTGTATGCAGGGTGCGGAAGAACCTCGTTCGGTGCGGATGCCTCCTTCGTACGTGCTAAGGCCAGGAGTTTCCTCTGAAGCCTTGCAACGGTGCGTCCGAAACAGAAGCACATATACAAGGCATAATATTGGAACATAGCCCGAACTCGCCTGAACATCGCCTGTACAATCATTCCACAGTTGTAGTCACTTGGCACGATTTTACTGTTTCAGAGAGAGAGACTTGAGCGACTTGTAATTTTGACTATACGCCGCCTGTAACACTTATTTATATCAATAAAAGAGCTTGCTTTACTTCAACTTGTGTTTCAATGCTTCCGCTATATTGTCGACTCAGTGAACTTGTTACCGATCGCCTATGCGTTCATGACTCTGCTGCACTCGGATAATCTGTGCGACTCTGTGGCTTAGAACTCTTACCGCCAGCCAATAAATCATGACCTTGCACGGACGTGGTTCACTCTCGTGCGGTATCACGCCCGGATGGGTCAAGCGATCGTTCCGCGGGAGCGCTGGCGAGGGTGATTCCCGCCTAGCGGGAATGGCCGATTTGCCTGTGGGAGATCGGGGCGTGACATGTTGGTATCAGAGCCTGGCTTTTATGCCTTTGGACTTCGATTCGATATCTCTATTTTGAAAGCTCGTTCGTGGGTTATGTGCACGCTCTCTCTCTCAATGCCTCGATGGGATGTTCCAACAATAAGTCTAAATACTTTCAAAATACGTTTTGAATGATATGATTGCTTATCTGGTTGTATGCTGCAAGTGGCCTTTGTGCCAACCTGTGTGGACCCTTGAGAGTATCGCTAGTAGCTTGTCCGATTTTCACTAACTCTAAGTTTGGTTGAATGCATCTATTCGAGGGACGCCTTGAACTAGTGCACCATCCAAGACTTAAGAATAAGGTGAAACTCGAGTGCTGAGACTTCGCTATCACTAAGATGGTTGACGTGTTCACGCTAGAAGTGCACTTCGAAAGTGCGCACGATCCAGTCTAAGCGATATGCTGATTTCGACGCTTGTGCAAGTGAATATCCAAATGAACAAGTACAACGACTTTTCTAGGATTGCCTCAACCCTAGATTACTGCTTGTCCTCAGTAAGTCTCGAGGACGAGACTTTTTCTGAGTTGGGTAGGATGTAACACCCCGTTCCGCTCAAGCGGACTGCCGACTCAATCGGCAAAAGTGCAGCTGTCCCGACCCGCTTTGCCTCAAACTAGAAGCAAAGGATATCCAGACTTGTCCCTACAGAAATCAACTTTGGCTTTCAGAGGCTCGCTTGACGTATCGCTCTACCGAGGCGAATCATTGCTAAGGTGGGTGGCTACGGTGAACTTGTCTTTGCTTAGCCAGCACATATAAAATCTGGAATGTTATGCTAGTCACTAGGTGATTCACCCCCTGCATGCTAATAAATCCAACGCACCTAGCTAAGGGAATAATCCTAACTTGTATTGCTATGCTAGAACATGGAAAATGAAATACTGCTTATATATGTTCAGACCCTCGCATGCTAAGTCCCTAACGGTTTCATCTCTCGGCTTACCTTCGGGCCCGAGCAAACATGCTGCTTATGTTCCTTAGAAAACGCATGCTTGTCTGCTTGTACATTGCCTTGACTCAATACTCATAACACAAGCCAACACCCTGTTATACAGGATATTGTTCAGAACGACTATGAGAACGAAAATCAGGCAATGCATCTTGTCTTGTACTATTGTTGCCTCAACAGCTTGCCTCTTGTCTTGTACTCTTGTCTTGTACTCTTGTCTTGTATGCTTGTTGCCCCAACCATGTAAATGGATAACTTACCAGAGACGCCGTTCGATCACGGACAAATTGTGCACAGAGATGGTCTAGCGGGCGATGCTGGGGCACTGGCATCGTCCCGGTCCGGGCGAGACCAATTGTTTTAGTCTCTTATTCGGCGGAATGGCTTGCAGCGCCTCTTGTACTTTCGTTGCACACCATTCTCGTCAAAGACTATATAGTCTCTTGTTCGGCGGAGTGGTTTGCAGCGCCTCTTGTACTTTATTACATACCATTCTCGTCAAGACTATACCGTCCATTATGGCATACGCCAGTGATCGCCTTGTATTTAACTTGTTGTATGCTTGCTGGTAAAAACAAAAGATAACAAGTCGTCCTCGCTTAGCGGCTATCTGCGTGCGAGATATTGTATCGCATGAAACAAATAAACTGAACTCCTGAAATATCTTGAAATAAATACTTGTGTTTGCATATGCTATGCCTCCTGAATGCTTATACTTGCCCGTGCTTAAATTAACAATGTTTGCCTTGGACAGGGAAGGAGAAATGGTAAGTTGGTAAGTCTCGTCGTATTTTCTCTCATGTTGCACGGCGCACTGCCACACGAGTTAGGCTATTCAAATATTGCATGAAACTGATCCTAAGGCAACTAGAAAGACAACTTAATAGTTGTGCACAGAACCTGTATTACGTGTTTGGATTTGTCGAGCGGGCGAGTAGCTTCCCCACCAGTGCATTCAATGTACTGATAATCCACCAGTTTGTATGCAGGGTGCGGGAGAACCTCGTTCGGTGCGGATGCCTCCTTCGTACATGCTAAGTCCAGGAGTTTCCTCTGAAGCCTTGCAACGGTGCGTCCGGAACAGAAGCACATATACAAGGTATAATATTGGAACATAGCCCGAACTCGCCTGAACATCGCCTGTACAATCATTCCACAGTTGTAGCCACTTGGCACAATTTTACTGTTTCAGAGAGAGAGGCTTGAGCGACTTGTAATTTCGACTATACGCCGCCTGTAACACTTATTTATATCAATAAAAGAGATTGCTTTACTTCAACTTGTGTTTCAATGCTTCCGCTATATTGTCGACTCAGTGAACCTGTTACCGATCGCCTATGCGTTCATGACTCCGCTGCACTCGGACAATCTGTGCGACTCTGTGGCTTAGAACTCTTACCGCCAGCCAATAAATCACGGCCTTGCACAGGCGCGGTTCACGCTCGTGCGGCATCACTCCCGGATGGGTCAAGCGATCGTTCCGCGGGAGCGCTGGCGAGGGTGATTCCCGCCTGCGGGAGATCAGGGCGTGACGTGCCCAAGATACTGAGAGACTACACTATCTCGGCATTCTTCCATGCCACTCATCCCAGGAGGATGTCGTGGACGCTGACTCCCAATCTTCACGGACAGCCATGGAAGATATTCTACCAGAAAGGATCTGACCAAGGGTCATTCGTCAGCCGCCCTTCCGGCTCTGTGATGCCGTTCAGGGGATTGTATCCGGGAAGTGTCCCGAGTGAGGACACTTCACTGCTACAATCGGTCCAATTACCGACCTTCTGCAATGACTTCATGGGGCATGGAGGAGTATATCCCAAGGTTAATCCTCGGACTAATGGGTGGGTTACCCCTACAAATCTTCGGTGGGCTCATTTGGCTGACTGGGCCTTGAAGCATTTTCAGACCGAGTTGGAGAGCATTGGTCTGTACGCAGCCGTGAGCGCTACCAGTGTTGGGTTACCTCTCAACCCTAGCCTGTTTTTGGCTTTGATGGAGCAATATATCTCGCTCACCGGGACTTTTGCCACTCCACTTGGGGAGTTGGGACTGGCCCTCCACGAGATGGCAGAGATTTTAAGACTGCCAATAGGGGATACTCCTTATGAAGAGTATGTTCCCACAAACTGGGAGCTGGAGGATTCGGATCCTCGGGTAGTGGCAGTATACCAGGAGCTGATATGCCACTACCTTGCTTGTACCACCTTTTATAATGAGCCCTATGATTTGGCTCATACCAATAAGTGGACGTCCTACCTCTTCTTTCACCGAGCCAGGGCTGCTAAACCAGAGAAGGTCTTAGATAGCAGGGATCAGCCTCTGAATTTTCTGAGCGTGCTTAGTGCTCAGGTAGTCGATGATCTTATGGAAGACGCTGGGGCTCCAGATCAGATTCTCGATGAAGGGATAGGGAAATATCCTGCATGCACTAAGGTCTACAGTTATCTGAGGCACTGCCGCAGGCCTCTGTCCAAGGAAGCTCAACTGGCGGGCTTCCTCTCTATATGGCTGCGCCGACTGGTAGTACCCGGTATTGCATCCGCGGATCGCATTCACTGCAACACCTTGTGGCCTGCAGTGCATCTGGTGTTCGGGGCAAGACTGGGTTTGCTCCCTTCCATGGTGTGCCGCATACAAGTTGGCCCGAGGGCCATTACTGATGGGCTGCTTGCCGATGAAACTCAGCGTGATAGCTTTCCCAGGGTAGAATTACCGTACCTGTACTTAATGGGATGGTTAATTCTCCATAACCCTAGGGTGATGTCTCCCGGCTCTAGCAGTAGTTCGGAAAGTAATTTCTTGCTGAATTACAAGAATTCCTCCTGGAACGTGACCACAGTTCTAGACTGTCGGCGAGCGCTAAACTTCAGTCACAGCTGGAAGCTCTTTTGCACTGTCCCTTCTGTACATCTCAATCAACAGGGGTGCAGACTTCAGGATATAGGCGACGGAAAGATCGTTCTTTCTTCTGAAGTTTTTAATTGGTTGGTCTGCATCAGACCTTCCCATTTACTGTACAGGAGTGAATACCAATGCTTCTTGGAACCCTACCTGCCTAGTCGGTTTGCCAGGCAGTTCGGATATGACCAATTGCATGTGGGCAATGTCGTCACCAGCTTCAAGTCCAGGGGTGGACTTATTGATGGAGCGAGAGGGTGGCGATACTTCATCATGGGTTGCACTGAAGCAACTTTTACTGTGCCCGCGACTTCACTCTCCATGGAGCTGTGCATCCTCCACTCGTATGCCCAGTTTTATGTGGCAACCAACACCTTCCATCGCGATTTTGATATGCGTAGAAGTTTTAGGATGCCTTCCTCTAAGTCCGCGGGAAGAGATGATGTCCCCTCAGTTTCCTCCGATGAGGGTGAAGATTCCGTCAATCCAAACGAACCTTTGTTGGCGGTACCGAGAGGTGAAATACCTCCGCCTGCAGGGCCTCTGGTCATCTCTGGTAAGCGAAGGGCTCCTGTTCTGAAGGAG
The DNA here is from genome assembly GCA_036927795.1 of Iris macrosiphon. Classification (NCBI taxonomy): domain Eukaryota; kingdom Viridiplantae; phylum Streptophyta; class Magnoliopsida; order Asparagales; family Iridaceae; genus Iris; species Iris macrosiphon. Next base: position 47,293,168 of record JAYESA010000018.1, read on the forward strand.
ACTTCCCCTTGCAAGAAGAAGAAGAAGACGGTTGTTTGTCCTGTCAGGACTCCCCGCTCTGAGGTTCCTAGAAGTGAACCTGCTATTGCCTCAGTTGGGGACGATTCTTTGATTGGAGGTTCCTCGCCTTTTAGAGAGGGAACCTCTACAGTTTCGGCTGGCAGTGCCGGAGAATCCCTGTTCGAGGCTGCTGTCGCTGCTACCTCTTCAGGTAGTGGTACGAGATCACCTTCGGGGCTGAGCCGAATAAGGATATCTTTATCCAGACCAGCATCGGAAGAAACCCCTGCCGTGTCTGTAAGTACACCCAGCGAGATTCTACCTAATGAACCTCGATTAGATCTGGATGAAGATTCGGAAGAATACCTGCCGATGTCAGTTAGCACACCCCCTTCTCCAGGTATGACAGCTTGCTTAGCATCATTAAGAAATGATTTAGCTATATTGGCCGCAGACGCGACATATATACCATCGGCCATGGGTAAATGTCGTCTTTACGCATCTTTTAGAAAAATTAACATCATATTGATATTAACTTTCTTCTGTCTTCTTTTCAGGGGAAAACATCTACGGGGAGGGCAGTGTTGACGCGCCTTTTGGCACTGTCTCAGCTCCTGGCGATGACATGGAGGTGCCCGACTTCGAAGAGGAAACATTTTCGAGTGCCGGCTCGCCCGAAACGATTCCGACATCTCGAGAGGAGGATGAGCCCGTCATTACGACAATGCCTCCCTTGAGTACGCCGGTCACCTCGTCCGTTGTTGGTGCATCTTCTTTCGTCGCACCGTCTGTCGAGGCGATGACTGTGGCAATATTGTCTGCAGTCATTCCTGAAGGAAGATTCGTCGATATTGCTGCCACTCCCAGCGTACATTCAGACCTTGCCATACTGACTGAGCAGTATACTGGTATCTTCTACACCACCTTGAAAATGCTGATATCAATAGTGTTGGAGAAGAATCTAGGCTTCGAGGCGCTGAGGAGGTCCTCTCAGTTTGTGATAGTGCCGATCAGGGACTTCGACGACACTGGGAGGGCTGACACGCTGGAGCAGATAGTTAATGGTTTGGAGCAACCCATTAACGAATATTTGCAGCTATCTCGAGGCAACATCGACGGTCTCGTTCAAGCTAGGTATGACTCCCTGACTGCAGAGCTTGCTGGGCAAATGGAAGCTCTGGACAAATCCGTCCAAGAACAGCAGTAGGAGATGGATCAGGAGCGTGCCGAACTGGAGTACGTCATTCCTCAGCTGACTCAGTGCGAAGTCGAATATGAGGAAGAGACAGCGAGGGTCCGCAGATTGAGAGACGAACTGCTCAAGCAGAGGAGAAGGCTCGCTCTTTATCGGCAACTCGAGATATGCTGAAGAATCGGATGGAGACTTCTCAGCAGAACCTGACGCATGTGGGTGTCATCCACGCCGATTTTGTACATGCTCGGTCCGGGCTATCTGCTTTGAACGACGAGGCGACAAGGTTGGAGCAAGCTCGCACCGACGTCTTGAACTCCAGGGATGAGAGAATGGTTGCTCTTGCGCAGCAGATTCGCGACCTAACTGCTCCTCCCAAATGATGTATTTTTTTGCTTGTCAATGTAATTTTGCTCTCTGTGGGAATAATAAAGAGGCTTTTATCTGACTTTGTGGACCCATCATTTTGGAATATAAATGACAGGTTTGGGTAAAAGTGATATCAGAGGTAATATGGACGTGATATACTCTCGGTAAGTTTCAGCTGGACATATCTATTCAGAGGTTATATGGACATGATAGAATACGATCCAACTAGAATTTGCACATAAAATACTATCAGAGGTAATATGGATGTGATAGGTCTTGAAGTTCCAAATCATTAGACATATCTATTTAGAGGTTATATGGACATGATAGAATACGATCCAACTAGTTTCGTTTTGGAAGTAGTATTGTCAGAATGAGATCTTCGCCATATTCTATTTGAGCAAAGGAGGTTAAGCATAGTACCTCTTCAGGAATTTGCCATTGATAGGAGCTATTAATAAGTCTCCGTTAGGCTTGGCTAACCTGTAAGCACCGTTTGAGAACGTCGTCTCGATCACATAAGGGTCTTCCCATTTGGGCTGGAATTTATCCTTACTCTTGTGAGTAATGATCATTGGCCTTCTCACAGCTAAAACTAGCTCACCAACTTTGAACACTCTTTCCTTCACTTTCTGATTAAAAGCTTTGGAAATGTGTGCATGGTAGAGCGCGATGCGCTGTTGAGCTTGGAAGCATTTCTCGTCTAATCCTTCTAGCTCTTGAAGCCTTAATAGGTCATTCCTTTCTTGAGTCAAATTATTAGCCACCGCTATCCTGAGTGACGGAATTTGAATTTCGATGGGAAGGATTGCTTCGCTTCCGTAGACTAATGAGAATGGGGTACAATCTGTCGGTGCTCGCACCGTTGTGCGGTATGCCCAGAGACATTCTCCTAGCTTCTCATTCCAATCTCTCTTGTTCGAAGAGACGAACTTCTTTAGGAGCTTGATAATGGTTTTGTTGAAAGCTTCCACCAAACCATTAGCAGCAGGATTATATGCCGTAGAGGCCACATTTTGTATTCGATTTTTATCGCAAAATCGATGAAACGCTTGCTGATGAACTGAGGCCCATTGTCATGAATTATCCTCCGGAGAATCCCGAAGCGATAAATAACACGATGCTTGATGAAGTTGACCATATTAGATGTCTTCACCTTAGCAAAGGGGGATCGCCTCTGCCCATTTGGAGAAATAATCTGTGATGGCCAGTATGAACCGGTGACCTCTGGAAAAAGACGGGTGAATAGGACCAATGATATCCATATCCCATGCTTCGAAAGGCCAGGATGCAACCGTAGGATGTAAGTGTTCAGAAGGTTGATGTATAAAGTCTGCATGCACCTGACAGGCTTTGTATTGTCTTGCGTACTTTATTGCATCTGTGATTATAGTAGGCCAGTAATAGCCCATCCTCCTAATACGATCCTATAGCTTAGGACCGGGTTGATCCGCTCCGCATACGCCGTCGTGAGCTTCACGGATAATCCGCTGTGCTTCGTCATCTGAGAAACATCTCAATAGCAGTCCATCGTAGGTCCGGCGATATAGACATTGTGAAGAAGCATCATGATAGAAGCGTAATGATCGTCTTGTGACGGATACTGCTTCTTTAGGGTCCTCCGATAAGATTTCGTATGCCACGAAATCTATAAAGTGACTTCTCCAGTCTCTCTTGGGAGGATCTGTGTTCACAGCGTAGCTGCGTTCTATGTGAAAGTTATTTTTCACACAGAATAAATCTTTGTTAAGAAGGATCACCGAATTCTGCCTTCTTATAGGAATAGCTAGATCTGCAGCTAGACTGGCTAGGGCATCAGCTTCCAGATTCTGAGATCGAGGTACATGCTCTAGGAAGAACCCATTGAACGTCATGGCTATCTCAACTGTTGCTTGGTGATAGGAGATGAGGTCTGGATTCCGGAATTCATATATTCCTATGACTTGATTGACGATCAGTAAAGAATCACCGAAAGCTTACAGAGATTCGACGCCTAATTCTTTAGCGATTTAGAGCCCGATTAGTAGAGCGTTATACTCCGCAACATTATTAGAACAGGGCTCGCTAAGAGAATATGCTCGATAGATGACGAGTTTATCAGGAGTAACCAGGACAATTCCTACTCCTGAAACCACGTTTCCTCTGGGACCAGTCCTGGAGGCGCCATCGGAGAATAGTTGCCATGTATTACTTTTCACTACGGAATTACATTCTGCAACTTCGTCAGGGATGTCCTCGTATAGTTTGGAGGTCTCCGAAATCGGGTGAGCAGCTAGGAAGTCAGCCAATGCTTGGCCTTTGATGGACTTCTGAGGGACATACGCCATGTCATATGGTGTTAATAACATCGCCCAAGTCACGAGTCAGGAATTAAGAACACTTGGCTTGTTCATCAGTACCCGAAGAGGATTGATCCTGGAGATGATATTAATAGTTTGGCCTGTGACATAGTGTCGCGTCTTCTGGATAGCGAACATCAGAGCCAAGCATTCTTTCTCTACTAGATTGTACCGGTGTTCAGCTTCGACCATCATCCTGCTTAGGTAGTAGATAGCCTGTTCATGACCTACATCGTTTTTCTGTGTGAGAAGAGCTCTCAGAGAATGATCCGTTGCTCGAACATACAACAAGAATGGTCTTCCTATGACGGAAGGCACCAGAACTGGAGGATTAGTGAGGTAGCATTTGATATCATTAAACGCTTGCTGACAGGCTTCATCCCATACGAAGGATACACCTTTCTTCATGAGGCGAGAAAAAGACTGATATTTCCCAGAGAGGTTGGATATGAATCTCCGGATGTAAGCCAGACGACCTTGAAATCCCCTAAGTTCCCTCAGATTATGGGGTGATCGCATTTCCAGGATGGCCTTGACCTTATTAGGGTCTACTTGAATGCCTTCAGCGATAATGACAAATCCCAGGAATCTGCCACTGAATACACCAAGAAAGGACTTTGTAGGATTCATTTTGAGCTGATGTTGGCACATCAACTCAAATACTGTCTTCAAGTCTCGGATGTGATTCCCCTTGATGCGGCTTTTGACAGCTATATCATCCACGTAACATTTCACTGTTTTGCGTAAATGCTCATGGAATATGTTACTCATAGCCCGTTGGTACGTAGCCCCGGCATCTTCAATCCGAAGGGCATAATCGTATAGCAATATACCCCAATGGTATCCGGGAGGCAGTATGCTTCTCGTCTTCAGGATGTATCTTGATTTGGTTGTATCCTGAAAATCCGTCCATGAAAGACACGCGTTCAAAACCGCATGTATTGTCAATCATGACGTCTGTAATGGGAAGAGGAAACTCGTCCTTGGGGCAGGCTGCGTTCAGATCTCGGTAATCGATGCAGACACATACTTTCCCATTTTTCTTCATGACTGGGACAACGTTGGCGACCCAGTCGGGATATTATTCTTCCCGGATGAAGCTGCAGGCTATCAACTTCTTGATTTCAGCTTCAATGGCGTCCATCATATCTGGGCGGAACCGGCGCTGGTGCTGCTTTACAGGCTTCGAATCGGGCAATATATTAAGTTTATGAGTAGCCACCTTTGGATCAAGACCTGGCATATCCTCATAATTCCATGCAAAGACGTCGATATATTCTTTAATCAGCTGGATAACTTCTTCTCTTTCTTCTTCGGAAAGATTGTTACTGATAAATATCGGCTTTGGCGAAAGTTCATCCCCAACATCAATCTGGATAACTTTATCTTCAGTGAAAGGTTCTCTCTGCTCAAACCGGAGTTCCCATTGTGTATCCATTTGTTGAGCCCAAGAGTCATTCTCAAACGGTTCAGATTCTTGTTCGTCTGCTTCGAAGGAATCTGCCGATACTGTATTCATCGATAATGTTCGTCCGAGAGCATCAGATGATTCGGAGGGCGACGAGCCGTTTTGAGAAGAGGAAAAGATATCCTCGTTTGACTCAGAAGTTGCAAGGGAGATGGTATACCCTAACCCGAAATGAGTTCGTTGACAGTAGGGATCATCGTGCAGCGGCATTCGTCTGCATTTTCCGTAGTTAAGGCCTGATTCCAGCTTCAAGTCATAACCCATACTTTGCATAATCTTTAAAGCTTGCGGGCTGTATCTGTGAACCTGCATTTTACCAGCATCATCATCAGAAGAATCTTCTTGTACAGTCGGTTCACTGCACATGCGACCGAAGACTATTGAACGCTGACTGCTGTAAGTAGGCGGGACAATGAAGATAGAATCCTTATGTGGTCCATATGTCGTGATGACATTGGATGATGACGCTACTTCCCATACATACGGATGATAGGAATCTATAGCTTCCAAGAATTTTTGTGCTATAGGTTCTATGCCGTCATGGGGAAAGGATTCCTGCTTTGGGATTTGAGCGTCAATATACTAGAAAATAGGATCTTTATTACCATCTAAAACCACGTTCCCGGTTGTATTTACATCAATCGGCTGCTTGCTGCGCCGAAGGTTGATGACCAAGGGTGGAGGCTTCTGGTTCAAAGTGATCACTAGAGGATCACCTCCTTTTCCTGACCAGGTCTTGTTCAGGTGGATAGCCATAGGCTCCATAGCTTTCGGACGAGTGGTTCGCCCTTTCACCTTGATTGACAGAGGTTGCTTGGCAGAGGGTTCTTCTGGCTCCCGGTGGGATTCCTTTTCTGCTTCGCCTAACACCTCCTCCATGTAGTCTTGGGTGTACAACATGGCATCAGAGTAGTAGGATTCTACTCCTTTAAATGGGTTCAGGTCAGCAAACTCCATTTTTACTGTTCCCTGGGCATCTATATATTTAAAGCATTGATGTAGAGTCGAAGGAACAATGTTGTGGTCGTGGATCCAAGGTCTACCCAGCAGAATATTATAGGACACCTCTGAATCAATGACATAGCATATAGCCACTGATCTAAGGTCTCCATTCTGGATCTTTAGACGAATCTTCCCCAACGACTTACTTTTCCTAGCGTTGATGCCCACGATTGCAGTGGTGGTGTAAGCCAATTCGCTGGTAGGAATCCTCAGCGGTCTGAGCAGACTATGAGGAACGATGCTGATCGATGATCCTGGATCTATGTGAATCCGGTCAACCTCCATGGAACTGACGTATCCGGTGTAATAGAGGGGTCTGTCATGTCTGTTGTATTTTAACAGCATGTCATCTTGAGTGAAAGTGATATTCGGGACCACCTCCATCACACTGTGGCATTGAGGACATGCCATGGGTTCTTCGTCAGGGAACTTGAGCTGGGTCAAGTATGCATCCGCCTGCATTAACGCTTCGCTCAGGGCTTGACGAGTCTCTTGAGAGAGCCTGAGTAGTTCGAAGATGGATAACCTGGCTGGTGTGTTAGCCAATTGGGCCAGGATTTTAAAGTTGTAAGGCTTCTCTAAACCTTTGTTTTGAATGTTTTTCAAAGGTTTATCGAAGCGCACTTCCTTTTGCTTCCCCTTGTTCGCAGAAGTTGGTCTCGAAGGACCGGTCTCTAGTATGGTGGGTTCTGATTCTGAAGGCTTGGCAGCTGAGGCGTCTGTCGGTGCATCTTCCTGAGTTGCTCCATAGTCTTTGAGGTAGGCTTTCCTTGAGCGGGTTCTAGTAGCCAAAACCTCGTTTTCTGATGCCGAGTGTGTCGTAACCATGTGACATGGTTTACGTTTCGAGTTCTCCTTGGACTTAGACTTAGTAGCTTGAGTCTCTTCCTTGATTTCTGACACCAGATCTAGATGAACCCACATAATCTCGCCTCGCTGGGTAGTTAAGGGCACCAGGTCATGATTCTGACCCCTAGCTGGAGGGAGATTAACGATGTTCATCGTTGTTTGGAAAATAGATGTAACACCATCCGGGACTTCTTGGGGAGGCAGATCGCCGAATTACAGAGAGATCATGTTGGCTGTGACCGTCTTCTCACTGTTGCGCAGAGTGATAGCCTTAGCATCGATCAGCTCCTGGATCTTCCTCTTTAGTACATAACACGCCTTTGTAGGATGGTGTATGTATCTATGGAAGATGCAGTACTTTGGGTTATTAGTACTGCCGACTTTATTAGGCCGCTTTACCTCAGGGAGGATAATCTTGCCGCTGTTGACGAGGCACTCGAATATGCTCGGGATATCATCGTCGTCGAAAGAGTACACTTCGATGGGCCTGGAAGTCCCAGGTTTTATTTGTGTGGTTACCGCAGTCTTTTGCCTGGATGTATTGATTGCCAGAGCTTCTTTTCCTTTGGCACCACGAGGATGGTCGCTGTTGGAGGATGACCTCTTGCCTCTATCAGAGGCAGAGATCATGATGTCATTATCACGCGCCTTCTGACTGTTGTCCTCAGCGGCTACCGCTGAGATGATGAAGGAGGGCCAATCATGGAACTGATATGGTCCTTTGAATATCGAGATCACGGAAAGAAGGTTCTTCCTGCAGATGTCCACCAATGCCGAGTCTGGAACTCCGGGAGGCATTTGCAAAGTGGCTTGACGAAAGCGTTTGATGAAAGTGCGAACGTTCTCTTTTTTCTTCTGCTTCTCTTCAATGAGAGAGGACATAGACATGTCCATTCCTCCTTCGTAGAATCGTGCGAAGAACAAAGTCTTGAAATCTTCAAAGGAAGCAATACAGTTGTCCGCCAGACTACAGTACAACTGATAAGCCACCCCCGAGAGACAGCCTTTGAACATTCGAGTGAGGAGGGCGTCATTCCCTTACAATAACACCGTTATCATACTGAAGTAGTTCATGTACTGACTCGATGATATTTTTCCCTCAAACAAAGCCATAGTCTGTGGTTTGTATTTACGAGAGAAATTGACCTCATCCCAGATAGCGGGGTAAGGCTGGTTGATTCCCAATTTCTTGAGCTAATCTTTGTGCTTCAAGGCTTCAAATTGGGCTTTCAACTCTCGTACTGCCTGCATCGGATCTTCAGCAGGTAGAAGGACTACGGAGTGATGAGGGATTGATTGTACTGCAACTCTAACGGGAGGTAATATATTCTTCGAGTGGGGATGTGGGGGAGCTGCTGACTCTTGATCTAGAGCAGGCTCCTGATTTGCATTGGATGGTGGTAAGTCCACCCCCACACGTATCTGAGTTGAAGGGACCGATGCTTGAGCCATAGCAGCTGTGTGTTGAGTCAGCATCATTTGGTGCATGTTCTCCATCATGGACTGTATCTCTTTCAGAGACGTCTCCAGTACAGCAATGCGTTGCTCAGTGCTCCCGGACGGGGAAGCATTCTCGCGTTCATCTCCAATGGCATAGACTCCCATCTCCCTTTTTTATTGAAGGATTAGTATAGGTCTTTGTAGAAGTTGACTCTATACTTTCAGCATCTGACTTGGAAAACTGGCGACCCCCAGTATCGGAATCAGAAGAGTACGAAGCCGGTTGTCGCGACTTCGAACGGGTGTTTCGGAACACCCCAGCTTCAGCGTTCTTAAGGAGCTTGTCGAATCTCCTTTGGCTTGGACGTCTTGAGTTCGACCTTTCTCTAGGTACGTGTGAAGCCATGTTCACGGATGCATGTACGGGGTCTTCTTCCTGGAAAGACAGAGAGTAGTTCAACCGATCGAAAACCGACCGTTTTGCTTCAGAACAACAATAATTGACCACAATCCTATGACTATTACAATAGTGCTCCCCAGGAGGCGTAATAGACATGCTGGAGGATCCCCTATCCTTGCATTTCTGGATCAGATACTCATGCAGGTCAGGAAGATTTACAGAAGAAGAAGAAGAAGAAGATGGCTTGTTCCTCTTTTTCATATCCATCAGCATGCGGATGTTGGGAACCATAGTTCTCCCTGTGCCACTCGTGTACAACAGGCTGGCCATCTGGGTAGCGGATGATCCCTGGAGAGTGCGTCTTTCTGCGAACTGGGCCTTCTTTACGCTGCGGGGCTTCACCTGGCATAATGTGGAGTTGTGCTCAGGCTGGCGTAAAGCTGAGGAGGTCCTCAGTCGGCCATCAGCTTCTCGCATAATGCGGAGGGCGGGCAGATTCTTCCCTTGCTGGCATAAAGGCCGAGAAGTTGAGTAGTCCGCCACTTGCTTTTCCTTGCGTAGATTGGAGGGATCATCTGCTTTTCCGCGGAGGGCAGATACATCTTTACGTGTGGAGCACATTTGGAATTCCTGTCTTGGCGCTAAGGCATTGCCAGAAATTTTGTCTGCCACATCACCGACGGGAGACTGAAATTTATGCGCAGAGCACGGAATAGACTTCTGGACTAGCGCTGAGGCATTGTCCAAAGTTTTGTCTGCCACGTCATGGACGGGAGACAGAGTTTTATGCGTGGAGCGCGAAGTAGACTTCTGGACTAGCGCTGAGTCATTGTCCGAAGTTTTGTCTGCCACATCACGGACGGGAGACAGAGTTTTACGTGCAGAGCGCGAAGGTTGTGCAGCTATAACCTGGCTGGTCGGAGAGATCGGAGAGTCGGCAGGAATGGTAGGGGATGTCTTGGGCATCCAGACCTTACGCAACTTCCTGTTGTCTTGGACAGAGAGAGAGTGAGAGCTACCCCCTGCTCGAAGCATATCTTCGTAGGCAGACTGGTCGAACTGGAGAAAGACGTCTGAAGAGAAAGACGTCCCCAGCATAGTCGCCATCTTGTGTTTGATAATAAACGAAAGAAATAAAACGAGGTTTATACGAAACCCGCTCTTTGGTTTACAAACAAGAAGTACAATTAATCCTATACGAGGATGTCAAGTATAATTTTAATCTGGGTAAATATTGCTATAGGAGTCTGATATGCAGTCGATCACTTTGTCCCTTGGACCACACGATGGCGAAGAAGTGCCGTAGAAGACAGAAAGAAGCTTCGAAGGTTGCAAAGGAGAGTGGATGCTCGATGTCGAAGTCGTCGATCACTACTCTTTACCTGAGCTCTGGATTCTTCTCTCTCAAAGACTCTTCGATTCTCGATCTTCTGACCTTTTTTGTTGACCTTTCGACCCTCTGACCCTGGACCTCTTTCAATAGAGGTCTCTATTTATAGGGTTTTAGTGACAGTGACCACCAGTCGGCGTAGAAGCCGGGTAGTGGAGGGTATGGTACCTTTTATGCGACGGTTACAATAACCGTTACCCACGTATAAATGATCTTTTGAATGAGCGTATGACGCGTGTCCCATGAAGAGATAATGCGTATAACTGCTGCGAAGATCACGTCATAAAAGCCACGTAGGTAGTTATCCCTCGCGTAGCAAAGGTCGGCGTAGAAGCCAATAACTGTCACCATGGCGTAGAAGCCAAATAGCTTATCAAACTGGCGTAGAGGCCAGGTAGGCGTAGAAGCCGAGTAGGCGTAGAAGCCTGATGCTCTTTCCTTGACTGAGGCCCTGAGCGAATTCTGGACCAAATGGCCCTAATACGCACCAATGCGAATGTAGCCTGAGTTGGCGTTTTTCAAAGAGGTGGCGTGTAGCGTGCTCCTCATAGCTGAAAATGGCCTGGTGGCGTATTCTAAGGAGATAGCGTACAGCGTGCTCCCCTAGCTGAAAATGGCTCGGTGGTGTAATGTGCAAAAGCAATAATGTGGACGTTTTAGCCAAAATTATGGCTTTTGGAGATATAATCAAATCTCTTGCATTAAATGCAGAGATCTGCCTCCATCCTGCGCATTAAATGCCGAGGCGTGCCTTGACGACCTGTCACCATTCTGCGCATTAAATGCTGAGGCATGCCTCGAAGACCTGTTGCCATTCTGCGTATTAAATGCAGAGGCATGCTTTGAAGATCTGCCACCATCCTGCGCATTAAACGCAGAGACGTGCCTCGAGCTCTGTACGAAGAGCAGCTTTTGACGTAGCAGTCTGTTTGTCTTCTGTGGAGCGTAACAAGCTCACATCTGTCTGTGTAAAACTAGGCAGCGTATTCCCTTGTGTGCGTAAAAGCAGTTTACGCCAAGGAAATGTCACTAAACGACGGCCTGGGTCGCTGTGCCGCGCCATCATTACAACCGTCGTCTGGATAGTCGTGCAGTACTCTTTGTGAGGAGTCAGACGTCAGGTTCACTGCATGATTTGACAGATTTATTCGAGGAATACGAAGCGTTCCTCGTACACTTCAATGCTGCATTAAAAACAGATGAGTTTTACGCCATAAAGGCGATATAACACTCTTTTTTTACGCTGAAGCAGCCTGGACATACTGCACTACACGGATAGTCCTTGAGCTTATGTTTTACGCTGTACTTTAGCGGAAAAGCTCTGTTGTACGCCGATGGCTCCGAAGTCAAGTTTTACGCTGCCCAGCACCAAAATGTTGCATATAACTCTTCAGCGTATTTTTCATGCTTTTACAGGGACTATCATAGATTTCAAGAGGATGGGGCCGAAAGACTTTAAAGGCACTGAGAGGATTATTTATACTGATGATTGGATAGAAGACATTGAGATAAATTTGTAAGCGCATATTTCAGAGAGGTTGCAGGTAGAGGCTGCAAGAAGCATGATGTTTGATATCGCGTTGACTTGGTTCAGGACAAAACCCAGGATCTCATCACCGAGACTTACTTGGAAAGCTTTTAAGGAGCTCTTCAAGGAAAAGTTCTTTCCAGATATGGCTCTGACATCTCTAGAGAGCCAGTTTTAGTACCTCGTTCAGGGAGGTATGACGGTAGATGAGTATACGGCAGAGTATTATAGATTAGGCCACTTTTTGGAGGGCCAGAACCCAAGGGCCAGGAAGTTCAGGAAGGGCCTGAATAAGGAGATCAAATTGCATACAAATGGAGATCCCACCGCCACTTTTGAGGAGATTCTGTGGCAGGCACAACAGACAAAGGATGATCTAGAGCTTGGCTCTAAGAGTCTGAGGGACATAGGGGGATCCAGTACTAACACGGGACCAATGAAGCGGCCTCACTTTCAGCAGCAGCATCAGTGGCACTTCCAGCAACCGAGACAGCAGTACCAGGGATCAGCTAGAGCGCCAGTACAGCAGACACACCAGATTCAGAGGCCAGCTATTCCTTGTCCATTCTATAAGAAGCGGGGACATGGATGGGATGCGTGCAGAATGAGATTGGGCCAGTATTTATTCTACGGATCAAGAGATAATCAGTTGAGGGCTTGTTCTAGAGCTCCAGCTCGTCCAGCTCAGGGCGGAGCTCAGGCACTGAGAGCACCAGCGAGACCACTAGCGGGACAGCAGAGAGGACATCCTCTACCACCACAACAACATTAGTTCGCTCAGCACCACCAGCAGCAGAGAGGTGCCCAGCGACAAGGGGCGAGCTTTCGTCTTGACTGTCGAGGAGGAGGAGCCAGTCGGTGATGTTATTTCAGGTTCAGTCTAGCTTGATTTTTTTCCAGCTCATGCTTTATTTGATTCTGGTGCTTCATATAGTTTTGTATCTGTATCTTTTGCTCTGAAATATCACCTTGAGACTGAACCGTTGGTGAGGACTTGCAAGATCATGACCGGGGGTGGCATTATCCTGGTCAGTGATGTTTGCTAGGATCGAAGAGTTTCTTTGGGAGGCCGAGAGTTGAGTGTGTATCTACTCGTAATGCTACTTTTGAGCTACAATATAGTACTCGGGCTGGATTAGTTGAGTAGGCACCATGCTAGTATTGATTGTCATAGAGACAGTTTTATTTCAGACACTAGGAGAGCCAGGGTTTGAGTTTGTCAGAGGAGAAGCAGAGTAGAGTGAGAAAGACCTTTGTGGAGCTTTGGTGAAGAGCAGGAGCCGCCATACCCATTGATTTCAGAGTATATAGACGTCATTCCAGAGGAGTTACTGGGGTTGCCACCAGACTGAGATGTGGAGTTCTCTATAGACTTGGTGCCAGGCGCAGAGCCAATATCATAGCACATCTATAGAGTAAGCAACAACAAACTGTCAAAATTTAAGAAGCAGGTGGATAAGTTGCAGGATAATGGCTTTATCCGCTCTAGTTCATCACTGTGGGGTGCTCCGGTATTATTTGTACTGAAGATGGATAGGTCGATACGCATGTGTATCGACTATAGGGCACTCAACAACCTCACTATCAAGAACAAATACTCGTTGCCATGGATTGATAATTTATTTAATCAGTTGAGCGGAGCGAAGGTATTTTCAAAGATAGATTTTAGGTCGAGTACCATAGATTTTAGGTCGAGTACCACCAGGTAAAAGTGAAGAAGGAGGACATTCCGAAGACAGTTTTCAGGACTCGATATGGGCAATTTGAGTTATTGGTGATGCCGTTTGGGTTGACCAATGCTCCGACGATATTCATGAATCTGATGAATAAGGTATTTCATCAGTACTTGGATCATTTTATAGTAGTATTCTTTGATGATATATTGATTTATTCGATGACCTCGGAGGAGCATGAGAAATACCCGAGGATAGTTCTAGAGACCCTCTTGAAGGAGAAGCTTTATGGAAAGCTTTTGAAGTGTGAGCTCTTCCTTGATAAGGTTGAATTCCTAGGACATGTGATTACAGAAGACAAAATCTTAGTAGACCCGAAAAAGATTTTAGCAGTTGAGTCATGGTCTACCCCGAGTTCAGTGGCAGAGAACAAGAGTTTTCTCGGATTGGCAGGCTATCATCGGAGATTTGTTCAGGATTTTTCCAGGATTGTGGAGCCGATGACTAGACTAACCAGGAAGAACGTGGAGTTCGTCTGGACTGAGTATTGTCAGGCTGCTTTTGAGGAGCTAAAGAAGAGGTTGACTACAGCTCCGGTGTTGATATTGCCATCCGGGACATGAGAATTTTTTATATATAGTAATCCATCGGGTAAAGGTTTGGGATGTGTGTTGCAGCAGAACGGGAAGGTGATTACCTATGCTTCCAGACAATTATGCCCACATGAGAAAAATTACCCTACCTATGACTTGGAGTTGGCATCCGTTATTTTTACTCTTATACTGTGAAAGCACTACTTGTATGGAGAGCGGGTAGAGATCTTTACAGATCACAAGAGCTTAAAATATGTGTTTACACAAAAGGAGCTCAACATGAGGCAACGACGATGGTTGGAGTTGATGAAGGACTTCAATATTTTCTTGCAATATCATCTAGGGAAGGCCAACGTAGTTGTTGATGCCTTGAGCAGGTACCCAGTGGCTATGTACTTAATGAGGGATATGCATTTATTTGCCAATCTTGATAGCTTGGGTATTGGGTGTTAGTTCCTAGAGTTGCAGCACAGATATGGGGACTCTAGGTACAGTCAGAGTTAATGAACCAGATCAGAGCCGCACAGTTCGAGGATTTGTCTCTGAGGAGCATCAGAGTGCAAGTCCAGATAGGATTGGAAGGTGACTTCAGTATTGCAGATGATGGATCATTACGGCACGGTACCAGATTATGTGTGCCGAGTGGAACATTGAGCAATGAGGTTCTTCAGGAGGCACATAGATCTCAGTACTCTATGCATCCAGGTGCCAACAAGATATATAGAGGCATGAAAGAGCATGTTTGGTGGTATGATATAAAGTGGCTAGCTTCGTATCCAGATGCTTGGTATGCCAGCATGTAAAGGCGGAGAGACAGAGGCCAAGTGAATTGCTTCAGCCTTTACCCATTCCAGAGTGGAAGTGGGAGAATGTGATGATGGACTTTGTTTCCGGGATTCTACGTTCTCCAGGAGGTAAAGATACGATTTGGGTCATCGTAGATAGGTTGACCAAATCTGTTCACTTTTTGCCATTCAAAATGAGTACATCTAAGGAGAAGCTCACGAAGATGTATGTGCGTCAGATAGTCAGATTATATGGAGTTCCTGTGAGCATAGTCTCGGATCGGGATAGTCTTTTCACTTCCCACTTCTGGAGGAGTTTACAGGCTAGCTTGGGCACTCAGCTTAAGTTCAATACCTCATATCACCCTCAGATAGACGGGCAGTCGGAGAGGACTATCAAGAATCTTGAGGATATGTTACGCACCTGTGTTTTAGATTTTGGAGACTCTTGGGAGGATCATCTTCACTTGGTAGTATTTTCTTACAACAACTGCTACCAGGCCAGTATAAAGATATCACCATTTGAGGCATTGTATGGACGGAGATGTCGTACTCTATCATCTTGGTATAATATTGGTGAGAGAGCCTTATTGGGACCAGAGTTGGTCGTTGTTGCAGCTGAGAAGGTGAAGCTCATTAGGGATAGACTTTGGGTGGCGCAAGACAGACAGCGACATTGAACCAATAGCCACCGGAGACCATTGAAGTTTGAGGTATAAATTTTGTTTTGCATTGCTTGTGATTGCTTGTTTTAGTTAGAGTGCTAAGGCTGTGTTTTTGTGATAGAATGACAATCTGGTATTCTTGAGTATTTCTCCGATGCGGGGCACGATTCGCTTTGGTGGAGGCGGAAAGCTTAGTTTAAGGTACATCAGACCCTTCGATATTCTTGAGAGGGCCGATACAGTGGCATATAAACAAGACTTGCCACCTATATTAGAGAGAGTGCATAGCGTATTCTACGTGTTATAGCAGAGACGGTACGTGGCAGATCCTAGCCATGTATTAGATCACTCGGAGATCGAGGTTGGTCCGATTCTTAGCTACCCAGAGCAGCCCGTGGAGATTTTGGGCCGTAGGGAGAAGGTGCTGCGTAACCAGACGATTTTTTTGGTATGCATCGCGTGGAGGCATCACTCGCTAGGAGAGAGTACCTGGGAGCGAGATGCCAAGATGCGAGAGCGATATCCTTATCTGTTTGAGCTCTGAGGTATAATTCTTCTTGCTTGTATTAATTGTTATTGGTAGTTAGTTTCTTCCTTAATGTTGAGGACAAAATTTTTCTAAGGTGGGTAGAATTATCACCCTCACTTTTCTAACTAGGGGTAGTTGGTAAATTGGCATGGATAAATAAATTTTAGGAATAAATAATTATATTGGTATGTTATAGAAATGATTATATTATAGATTAAATATGACTTGAGTTATTTATTTTGGTTAGAGAGACTAGCCTAATAATTAGACTTAACACTTGTAGGTCCAACTAGAATTGTCATGAGAAATAGTGAATCCAACTTGGACCAAGCCCAATAGTCTATTTACACTAATTAATTAGGAGGCTAGGCTTAATTAGAAATTAGTTAGAAGCCTTCCTAATATACCCTCCTTAATTACTATTCATAATGAACCATTAGAGGCCATATTGGACTTTTGCAATGACTTGGAGGGAAAGAATAGGGGCCGGGCACTATTAGAGGAAGCTCTCCTATTTCTCTCCGCATTTGCATTCTTTTTTGATCCAAAATTCTAGATCCCCAATTTCCCCTTTTTTCCATTAATTTTCTACTCAAATTTACCTCTATTTCCTTCTCAAACTTATCACTCTTGGAGCTTTGGAGCTTGGAGAAGCAAGGAGCACACGGAGGAGGAGCTTTAGAGCTAGAGATCGTGTCCGGATCGTGTCTAATTGTATTTTTATTGGAAATCCATCTTCCAATTGATAATTCCTGGATTTTTCTCTTAATGTAGCTTCTTAATCATGCATTTGACCATTATAAATGATCCCATGTCATGTGGCTACCTATAGGATCAAGTGCTAGACAATTTGGTTGAGTATTTTGGTCTCTACATAGGTTTTTATATTAATTTTGGAGAAATTATGAGGTTGACACACCAAGTGAGTCTCATGACACCAAATTAGATCTAGTTAGACTTAGATCGGGGTTATGGACTAGGTACATGTCCAAAAATGAATACGTATAGGCCGTATCATGGTATTTTATGATACAGAGTTATACTAGACTCATTTGGAGTGATTTGGTGCAATTCTCTATAATTTCTATTATAATTAGTCATAATAGATGTATATTTGGCAATTGGTATATGGGAAGAATTATTGTAGAGAATTGGAGTTTTGGCTCGTTGTTTGGATGCGTATCATAGGTATCCTAAGCTTGCACGCTAGGTGTTTGTGTTAATGTCTTATATATAGACGTATCATAAAGTTATGTATATGATTAATCAATGGATATATATATATATATATATATATATATATATATATATATATATATATATATATATATATATATATATATATATATATATGCTTACTTGTGTATGAGTTGGTGATTGTTGTGTCGAGTGTAGGAGGGTGAGTGAGCCTCTGGGATTATATACTAGCAGATTTTTGTACACTCATTGTTTGAGCTGGGGCATCAGTCCAAAGCATGTTGCAGGTGCTCTTGGATTTGTTTTTAGTTATAGGATGCACAAGGTAGAGTGGTACAAGGCTATGGGTGGCAGAAAGAAGGAGAAGAGCAGTAAATAGGAGTGTTGGTGGGAAAGACTGATATATGAGACACAGTGGTTCAAGTGCAGTTTGCAGGCAACTGCACTGAGGCAGTCTGATGCAACTCATACCTGAGTTACGGGAGCAGTATGATTTCTTTTTATCCCTGATGCGCGCCGGTAGTCATCCTCCTACAGATCGAATGTAGTCCTAGTTGGGACAGTTTACTAGTTGTTTGTGTGGATATTTATTGCATTCTTTACGACAAAATTTTCTTCAGACTCGGTTTGTAATTTTAATGTTTTATTTTTTTCAAATTTTACTATATTATTCATATTAATTGTATGTTAATTTATCGGTGTTGAGTATTCCATCGATGGGGTCGGCGAACCTAGGGAATTGAACGAAGGGTTGCTCCGGGTCTATTTATATAAATTATGAATTCATAAACTGCAGAAAGATTAGTTTGGAAACCATTTTATATTCTATTTTTTTATTTTTTAACTAAAAATTTAGCGACGTTTAGCTACGTTTATATGCGTCGCTAAATACATCACTAAATACGTCGCTGTATGTCGCTAAATTGTTGACATGGCAGTATTTGTCATATCAACAAAATATCGCTAAATGTATTACAAAATATTGCTAAATAAAAAAAATTAGCGACGTTTAGCGACACACAATATGTCGCGAATTTAGCTACATTGCGTCGCTAAACGTCGGTAATATAAAAAATATTAGCGAAGTAAATACGTCGCTAGAAAATGTCGCTATAGCGACGTTTTGCAACATTTTTTCTGTCAGCGACTAGCTTAAATGCAACTTCATTGAAACGTCTCTAATTACGTCGTTAAATTTTTTAGCGACATTTTTATGCTATTTAGCGACGTTTTCGGACGTCACTAATTTGACTTATTCTAATAGTGATAGTCAATCATACTTGATTGACCTAATCCCCTTACATGTACGTGTGCATAGCCAATCATATATGGTCGAGCCTAATTTTGTCCTAAGCCGATCACATAATAACTAATATTTTAAGGCACTTAGATGGTATTTATATTTCTCTATTCCTGTTTACACCTGCTGATATAGTCATTCCCTTGTTTATTTACAGATTATTATTGCCTGTGATATGATTATCTGTGTACCAGTTTCCTTTTTGTTCCAGCATTATTTCCATCTTATATTTTATTACTTATAGTTTTATAGTCTTTATCATTATAATTGGAACTGCTGTTAGTTTACGTGCTTTGCTCTAATCCTGATTGGATAATATTTTTTAGAGGATCTCGATGACTTTTGTCCCACATACTATGGACCAGGAGTAGATGGTGGTTACAACCAGGAGCTTCAGGATGATCCCGTTGTCACGACCCGCACCCGGTATAGGGGTACGAGAGCGTGGGTACGTTCAGCCTACGCCGCAGCATCAGCGGTAGAACGCTGTCTGGGTCAAGCACTATCTAAACAATCTCGCACTAGTATCCAACTCCATAAGGAGACATGGATAACACTATATAAATAACAACATACTTAATCACATAACGACAGCACGATTAGAATTCGAAGAAATAAATAAAAATACAACACAAGTCTAAACTTTAAATAATCTAACTTAACATAAACCAAGTCTGAAATATGATTTGCCTGAGACAAATCCGGTACCAAATAATATGCTAAAGGAACTAACTAGACAACTAATGATTCCGGCTATACCTCCCGGAATCACGACTACACTACTAAGACCAAGACTGCAGCTACTCACCCTGTGGTCCATCAGTGTCAGATACCAGTCCTCTAGGCATAGTCTGAAAAATATTTTCCAGTTAGGAAGGAGCAAAGTACATTTCTAAATAGCAGTTCTATATCAATGATATAAACTATGTAGCAGTATATAGATGGAAATATACAAGATGCATGTATATGTACGAGAAACATACAATAAAGGATATACTGGAAATACTGTAAGTAAATGCAGGAAAAGAAACAATATGTCAATGAGCAAGAATCCTATGACTAAGTGTGTGAGTACTAGCTTTAACATGTGATCGGCTTGGGACTGGTAAACTCATTACATTGGTTAGCGATCATCCTTGAGGTCAGGCTAATCCGTAGGAATAGCTATGATGCGAGTAATAGTCAGGCTAACCATATGTAACAGTGATGAGGCATGTAATGGTAAGGCTACACCGACGTGAGGCGTGGGTGAGCTATGATGCATGTAGAGTTGGGTATGATCACATATCTACACTAAAATACTCCCCACCCCCGACTGGTATAGTAGATCCAATTATGGTACGCTATGGCACGGGATTCCCTAGGGAGGTAGCAAATCTCCCCGAAAATTAGTGTCTGTACATGTACAAGATAACAATAAAACAAGACTTGTACAAGCTACACCATGAACAAGGAATAATATCTCATGACGATATCCGTATATACCAATTCGTGTAACCATCGTGCCAAGAGAATGGATATTTACACTAGATACAGTGAACATAGGGGATATCATAAATAAGAAACTAATCAGAGAATGTACTCGCCTTGGGTCCTTAGCTGGTAAAATCAATGTCCTGTCCCAGAGTATCGTTTGGAGGATCCAACAGTCCTATAGACATATAATAAAATAATACAACATTTGTATCAGATGCTATACTAACGCAAACATAAACATTGAACTCAGGGCTATGCCAGGTATGGCACTGGTCAATCTAGGGTCAGCGTGCGTCAATTGCACGGGCGTCGCGTCTGCGATTGCTGGGCAAGACAGACGATCAAAATGGTACAGGGCTTGCCAGTACGTCAGTGTACGCGTGGCAGTCAACTGACCGTTCACAGGGTCATAGGTCCATATAAATACGGGGTATTCGTATTTACTCTCGGGTCATCTAGTAGAGACATATAGAAATGTACATATCATTAACTAACATTAATACTTATAATATATACATGCACCCAATTAAATACATATACAATATATATATATATATATATATACACACCAAAATACTTATATTCATATATATGTTTATACATATTCCAAAAATACATTTAATATGTATATACTATATGAAATTATACCAAATAAATATATGTATATTTACACCCAAAAAATACATACATTTATATATATAGGTATATATATATATATATATATATATATATATATATATATATATATATATATATATATATATATATATATATATATATATATATATATTACCAAAATTATACGTATTAATATATATATTAATACTAATATATTGAATACAAGTATATACCCAATTAAATACATATACAATATATATATATATATACACGTACATGAATACGTATCACCAAACATACACATATGTATACATACGTACATACGTACACACATATACACGTATACGTATACACACACACACACACACACACACACACACATATATATATATATATATATATATATATATATGTATGTATGTATATATATATATATATATATATGTATACACATACACTTACACATACATATACGTATATACACCTACACACATACGTATATACGAATACATTCAAATACGAAGAAGGAGGGAGAGGGATGCTCACAGGGGGTTGGCCGGCTGTGCAGGGAGCTAGGTCGCCGGAGGGGAGCTGACTCGCCGGAGGTGTGAAGAGGGGAGGAGCACTGGTGGAAGTCGACCAGGGTCGGGGTAATGCAGGGAGAGCCGGAGTTACTGATGGTGGTGGAGGAATATGATGATGATGGTGGTGGTAGAACGGAGGAGGGAATGCAGGTTGACTGGAGTAGGCAGTCGAGGGGAGCTCGACTCCGGGGTCGAACTCGAGTGGAGGAGACAGGGGGTTGGCAGTGCCCGGCGGGGGATGGCTGAGGTGCAGGGTGGCGAGGTTGACTGTGGAGCCGGAGTAGGGAGTAGGGATAGGTCGGAGAGATGGCTTGTGGTGGTGGTACGGGGAGAATGTCGGGCTGCTGGTGGGAGTAGCAGGGAGGCGAAGCTCGGGCTCGGCCGGGGTGTGCAGCAGTGGCCGGCTGCAGTGGTCGAGCAGCTCGGCTCCGGAGGGTGAGCTCGGGTTTGATGGCAGTGGCTCGGCGGGAGGAGTGGCTGAGCTGCGAGAAGTTCGAGTGAGGCGGAGGAGCAGTGGGGAAGACGGGTGGCTTGGCCGCCGGAGAGGGTGCTGCGGGCCGCCGGGAAATGCTTGGGGGAGAGGCCGGGTGAACAGTGCACAGAGGTTGGGTTCCCCCCTTTTTGTAAATTCAAAAACAAAAGGGAAGAAGAAGAAGAAAGAAGAAGAAGAAGAGAAGAAGAAAAAGAATAAAAATGTGGAGGCTACGGTTTGTGAGGAGGTAGGGGATTCCCTAGATTTTTGGGGATTAGGGCTTGGTGATAGGACATTAAATAGGGAGAGAGTGTGAGGAAAATGAATGGTGATGATGAGCCCCATTTTGAATGGGTGGCTCAGATCTGACATGAGGGATTTTTATTCATGTAGGAATGAAGGTTGATTAGTCAAATGTTTGGGGCTCTCTATTTAGTTGAACCAATGGGATGTTGACACCAAATGCAAATTTGTAAATTAGCCCCCTTAAATTTGGGTATTTGTACAGATGCATAAAATGATAAAAATTGGGTGGGCGATTCGGTGTTTAGCATTTTGTAGGGTGAGGGGGCGTTGTGTGTGTTGTACGGGCTTAATTTGCAGGGTACTAGAATTAAATTAGGATTTATGGAATCAGTCAAAATGGTATCCTCAATTTAATTAGAAATAAAATGCAAGCTGTGTTCTAAAATTAATTAGGAGTACATGGGGCCAAAATTAGGTCGGGTCATCAATACCATTAGTGAAGAAGACTCATAACATAATATTATCCTAATTTGGGTCGTACGAAAAATAGGTCAAGATTGCCTCCAATTTCGATTGGAACGCACAATGATACAAAGTTAGAATTTATTTAGGAATTAAATAAACATCCGTAATGAATATTGTGCGGCTAAAATGAAGCACAAGAAAGCATAATTATGAGTTGCAAAAATATCAGAATGGAAGGCGGACATGTCTAGAGCAAGGTTGTGAATTTATTGGAAGGCAAAAGCCAGGGTAGCGCTCCAAATATCGAAGCAAAGGTAAGGTACAACAATTAAATAAATTACGGTAATTAATCCCGACCTCCAATAAATTAATTCTAAATAAAATAATTAACCACATAATATCATAATTCGGACACGTGTTCATCTACTGGGCTTCTAGGTCAAGTCTACCAGCTCAAACATAAATGAACACTGTATATATATAATATATTTAAATACACACCTCATGCAATTATTAAATTTAAATACAATATCGAGAAATCATTTAATATAAATACCATAATATTAATAATATTTAAAAAGTTGAAAATACCCCTGTTTTCGGAACGTGGTAGTGACACCCGTTCCAGTGAAGGATCCGTTAGTAGTGACTTAGAGCCTAACATTTATATTGTATTTAGATTGTTCCATTTAGAGATACTCTGAGTTGTACTATTTAAGAGTTATGTTGTATTTGAGTTAGCTAAACTCTTAGATTTATTACTATTGTTTGAGATGTTATTTATATACTTATGTATTAGAACATCTTTTATATCATTTTATATCTTTATCGTGCCGTACTTTTTCCTTATAGATTATTGGGATTGAGTATTAATATATCCATTATATATTCATCTTGTCCTCCTTATGGAGTTGAGATTATCATTGACAGGTTATGATATTGATATTGTGAGATATGATAGATAGTATTGTGACCTAGATAGTGTTCTACCGCCGATGCTGTGACGTAGGCTGGACGTACCTACGTACTCGTGCCTTTATTTCGACGTAATAGAATACAATGGATCCGCAGTCAGCACCGGTGGTTAACTACTTTCTCCCTTCTTCTTTGACCTCTACCTATTGGATTGATGCCCCCATCATATTGATTGAGACATATCTAAATTCATTGTCATTAACTTGTTGCTTTTGTCACCTTTGATCTTGTGATCGCACTTGTATAACAATTTGGAGTTTACTAAAGATAGAAGGTCTACCAAATTTTGCATGATGCTTAGAATAATAGCATTAGATTGTTATTTGTTGACAGTTGTTTGAGGAGTGACCCACAGATCGGACTGAATAAAGGGTATTATTCTTTTAATTGAGGCATTCTCATAGGTCAAAGCTTAGATGATCTTGTATAGGAAGCCTGACTGGAAAAGGATTTGGAAGAATAATATTATGATGCTTTCGAACGTGAACATGAGATCCCACAAAAAACTACCCCCAAGTGGAATATTTATCCTAGCAAAATATCTATTCCCAATGGAATGTCTACCACCAATGAACATGATACCACCAATAGACATGTTACCCCCGGGCAATGTCTACCCTTAGCAAACATATTACCCCTAGCAGAAGCTTTCCATTTTAGGTGAGTGAATTATTTGTTCATCTTGGGAGTTACTTCAGTATAATACTTCCAACTGTCGAAGTTAAACACTTGATCAAAAGTCAAAGATTTCAATTTTATTCCAATTAAAAATATTCCAGCAACAGCAACATTATTGTTGTTTGTGCATTAAAGAGAGTTGATTTCTGTACGGATGTTATTATAATTCTTTATGCAGAAATTAAGTTTCCTATATGGAACGATGACCAACATCCAAGTTTTGTCTTAGTCATCCATAATAGCTTTTTGGTTTGTTCTTATTGAAACTTGGACATCATCACGTTTGTTTGCCAAGTAGGAAGTGTTATTTCTGTTGGCAACAAAATATTGTCAGTTATTGTAAAATATTTCTAATTTAGAATCATTGAAGTTTATGGCATCAATATATTTCTTTTGTCGATAAAATTTTGTGACTAAATAAGAAGCTTGTCTTGGTTGTTTCACCTTCGTAGCCCCGTCGTCGCTTGAGGCATGACTTTTGCTTGCTCAGAATTTAATCCACTAACTTTTTGATGTTGACAGCATCGATGTGACCCAATAATCCCCTTATGTTCAGACTCAGTGCCAGGATAAGTGGTAAGTAGCTTTGGCAGCCACGTTTGGCCAGTATGAGCAATCATATTCTTCACAATACTAGTTCGGTAGAGATCTTCTTATGATGATGTTTACTAGATAGGCTAGTAGAGCCATCAGAGATTATCTTCTTAAACTTTTTATGGTCAAATTCGATGACCAATGAGTTAGTGGAGGTTTTCACATTAAAGTGTCAAATTGTGCCACCGCTTTCTTGTCGAATGAGAAAGAAGTCACCAACAGAGTCCCCATTTTGTTATCACATAGAAAAGAAAGCATATGATAACTTCTTTTCTCAGGAAAATTTATGAACTTGTTACATCTCAAAATTGATTTACAAGAATGTAGAAATATAAAATTTTGAGACAAATTAAGATTCTGGAGATATTGGACGATGGAGGTCGAATCAATACATAATTCCTATGCATCATTGATGATATGATAAGGCTTTGGAAACCAAGAAATGCAAGAAACACAAAATGACCTAGAGCTTGTTGTGGATGCTGGAATAGAGCGTAAGTACATCTCTATATTATGTCGCCTATGTTGTCCTCGAAATTCATAAAGAGTCGGCTATTTATAGAAGAATAGCTAAAGGTAGTTATCCTCCTTCTCCAAAAAAACAAAATGTCCAATGGAAAAGAACTATCATATAGATTGTATCCAACTAAAACATTCTTTTCGGTAGGAGTTGCTTATCCCACATATGAAAAATAACTGAATGTGAACGCATCATGCTTCTTGCATACAGAGTGAGTCACGTTATTTCAAAACAAGGGGAGGAGCTACGTGGTTTGTGCAGTTGCAACTGCACAAACCAAAAAAAATCATGAAAGAAATTATGGGTTGAAGTCTATACACATCTGCCCATGTAAGCAGTAAGCTTAAGCCGGTACAAAAACTATCCTCATTAGAAGTGTGAAATATTTCGTTAATGAATAGGGCGTGTGACTTTTTCATTTGTAAATGATCAACGAAAAGTCCTCTTATATATAAAAAAGTGACTTTTTTCTCTTCAAGATTGAATTGACTGACACTTTTCAAATTTGTCAAATATCATGAGCCATACCCACTTCTGTTCTTGTAGAGTGATAGATGTTAGTTATGCTGACAAAGTTGTCAACTTAGGACATCGTCGTCTTCAGTAGGAGTGACAATTTCCACTGGTTGTTCACCTATGGAAGAAATATGTTCGGTAGATATCTTTTGTGAAGAAGAAATGTGGTCTCTCTATCACGTGTCATAGACAAACAAGTTACTTTACATCTATTTCACTTCTCGAGGCCTCTTAATATGTGATAACCGTCGCTTTGTTTCTCGAAGTAATCTCTAGAAGTATAGTCTCTTGGGGATGCTTGCTGAAGTAAAGAGTTTGTTGCTTGTTTGGACATCTTGTTTGCTTGAACAATCTGTCCGCTACATAATTTTGGGTTTCTATGCAACTAACAACCTATTATTTATGTAGGAACTGTTATTTGTGTTATATGTCCGTTAGTCATGTTACTTTGAGCTATTCGTATTTTTCATGCTTATACAATATCTAGATTATGATATTTGAGTGAAGGTCGAGATTCAGATATTAGGAGTCTGTAAATGGGCATACAAGGAGATAGAAAACAAACAAATTGGCCCAAGTTGGAAATAGACAATTCAGTTATTTGATTCTTCCATTTTGTTATACATATTATAGTACTTATTTCTTTTTAGGATAATTGAAAATGTAAAAAATGGACTATTACTATTAGGCTAATTTAGCTTAGGCCCAAATATAAATTATTACAACTCTATTCATAATAATGAAAAGCCTATTTAATTGTAATTATAAAAAACCAATATATATATATATATATATATATATATATATATATATATATATATATATATATATATATATATATATATATATATATATATATATATATATATATATATATACCAAAAGAATTAATCCAAGCCAAATCTATAAACAAAATCAAATTAATCATTAATATTCAAATATCCTAATTGATTATTAAAGCCTAATCAAATCCCAATTTATATTAAAACTCAACTAAATTATTAGTATTCAAAAGCCCAACTTTATTTTTAAACAAGCCTAATATTTAATATTAACCAAGCCCATTAATATTACTAGTAAATTCATGTGCACATAAAATAATTTTTTCTGATATTATTGTAAAATAGTTTAAATATATTTGATTTAAAATTATTATATATATATATATATATATATATATATGTTTATATTTTAATTACGATTTGTTATAGATTTGATTATATCTTAATTATAATTTGTTATGGATATATCTCTACCCTTTATAAAAAATCTTGAAATGGCTAGCCGTTTAAGTTATACGTATATCCTCACATAATTAAAAATTTAAAATAATTAAATTTTAACTAATTTTTTAACTACGTAATACTATATAACTAGCCAAACATATTTTCTAGCTCATGTGGTTAAGGTGGAAGGCATTCTTCTTGGTTGGTTAGGTTCGTTTCTCTATGACGTTATTTATAACAAATTTAATCTTTTTCAATAAATTTGTTTACGTGATATTTTTTTTTAACAAATGTTAGAGGATTTACAAACGGCGTAGACGCTCAACTTTGGGTTGTTTCCAAGTCTTATTATAAGAGTAAAGATATAACAAAGCCAAATGTCCCAATTCTTATTAGGCTCATTAAGCCTATTTATTTATCTAAAATCCCACTGATATATTCTTTATTGAAAATCCTAAATGATTTAATGGTTAGTTCCTTTTAAATTTCTCTTTAGTGTATAAGAAGAGAGAAAACTCAAAGAGAAGAAGTGTTTCACCTGACTGAGTTTATCGGGGAGGCCGGTGATCGGGGTGTTAGTCGAATGGGGTCGAGGTAGTTGGGCAGTGGTGCTAGGTAGGGATAGTAGAGGCGAGAAGGGTTGGTCAGCTGGATGGTTGACCAGGATGGCAAGGAGAGGACTAAGGCTGGGGTTTTCGATGGTGAGTGTGGTTGTTGGGCGTAGGAAAGGAGCCGAGAGGCTGGGATCAGGGGAGGGAAGTGGCAGTAGGTAGTTGGGGTTCGGTAGTATGGACAGGCTGGGCGGGGAGTTGCATGGTCAGGATGGAGGAAATTAGATTTAACTTTGTGTGGGGAAGAGAGGTACTGTGAGACGGCAAAATTTATGGAGTGTGCATTTTTAGTGTGGAAAGAATGTTATTAATGGGGTTTTTATATAGTTGATATGGACTTGCTCTCCAAACAATAAAATGGATCATCCACAAAGGTAAAAAAAAGAAAAAGGTTCCTAGAAAGCTTCATCCTAAATAAATCTATTTAAATAACACATTTAATTAGTTAAGTTAATTCGACTAAATCTTAATTAAGCTCAAGAATTAATCTTTTTCTTTTATTTTTTTATGAATCCTTTTCTTTATCTCCTTTTTAAATTACTTTACTAAGAAACTAATTTATTTATAAAAGAGATAAACATATATCTAATTCTAGGAATTCAATTAATTGAATTTTAATTTGGAATTCAAATTTGGTATTAGTAGAATTTTCAGAGTTACATGCACGATCGGGATCTGCTCGCCAGGGGTCACATGCGGTCTCTATGTTGGCTGAGGTTGACTATGATGTCTCCAGTGACGTCCGGTGGATCTGTTGGACTAAGGTCCAAGTGAATGCAGTTGTCGATCAGTAGATCGGGACAATGCTAATGGCTTTGTCAGCAGTTGCTGGCGATTAAGAAGAGTTCATAGGGATGATAGGATAACGACGAGGATATGGTCGAGATACAGTGGTAGTTGCGGATGGAGAGGATAAAAATGAGTAGTCGACCGAGAAAAGATGATGGTAGATTTCAATATATCGTATTATTTTGAGAGTTATCCCTATCTCCCGATATATTGACCTATATACTTGGGTTAATAATTATTCATATTTCTAGATACTTAATTATATATGCATGTAATATATTTAAGTATGTTTAGTTTTGGAAACTATTAAGTAGCTTTAATTAGATTTTAAAGTATAGCTTAATTTTTTTTTTATATTTTTATAAATCTTTTAAAATATTTTGTTTTATAAGTTTTTTGTTATATATAGAAATATCATTCCTATAAATATATATATAATGTGTGTGTGTGTGTGTGTGTGTTAGAAAATTATATTTTTAGATATGATTTATTTACATATAAAGTATTTCTTCTTTATTAACTTATGAACGTAATTCATAGATTTTATAATAAGTAAATATTATGAGCTTTAATTATTAAAAAATATTTAGAATTTTTAGGGGTTTACACCTCAACATATGGCTCAAGAGTCAGATGAAAGTCAATGATTATATGGAGTTTGACGTTATTGTAGAGAAAAATAAAAGCGACAAAAGCGGTTGATATCAAGACTTAGCTCATAACTAGATGATTGGCTTTGTCCAAGATCGTAAAGAAGTGGAAGAGAAATTTGAGAAAGAAGAAGAAGATGTTGATGATGACGAGGATGAGGATGACGAAGATAATGACTAGGTGTACTTATTTAGATATATATAATATTTTCATACAATATTGATATATGTATCATTTTCTCACAATTTAGATATATGTAGCATTCATGTCCTATACAAGCTTCTTCTTCTCGCCTTTCTTGAAGGTGAAAAATAAGTTTGGACACTTTTCTTATGATACCAAACCTTATTTGTATCGGTATCGGCTAAACCTACAAACTATAATTTCAAGTTTAGCTAGGTTATCCAATCGCATTTTAACATTCTAACAAACACTTATTTTCTTCTCTTCTACTGTAGCTAATTGTCTCTTATGTCCATTTTTCTTGGTATATCTAAGAAACTTGCCAGTCTCTCTTCCTTTCTACCTCTCACATATATATAGCTATGTCTTAATCTATTTGTATTTTGTTTGAACTTGGTCTCAAAGAAACTTGCGAAAGAATATTTTCATTGATTGACTAAAGACAAACTATATCTTTAGTCTTCTCCCAAAGGCTAGATATGCCATGCAGACTTCTATAAAGAAATAGAAGACACATAGGATGAACTGGATATGAGAATTTTTTAATGTACATAGCTTAAGTAAGTATAAGTCTTTCGCTATCCTAGCAACATAATGTTCACCTTCTGTGGATACTTCAACAGAATCACATGTTGCGATATATATATATATATATATATATATATATATATATATATATATATATATATATATATATATATATGGTTCTCATACAAGTGTTAAAACATGACTATTATGAGAACCATAAGGACATGTCTTATCGCAGTATTTAATTTTGTTAAAGATCCTGAAAGTGAACACCATGTTGACATGCTAATAAAAGAACAATAAATCATAGTCCCTTAAGCTATGTATATTAAGAAAATTCTCCTAGTATGTTCCTTATATGTATGTTCCTTCTATTTCTTTGTAGTAGTCAGCATGGCATATCTTACTGTTAGGAGTCGATGTAGTTAAAAGTTGTCTACTTTAGTCTACGAAAATATTCTTCGTAAGTTATTGAGAACTAACTACAAACAGATTAAGAGAGAGGGAATGGAAGATGCATCTATGGAACCGACTCATTGGCGTACTCGAGACCTACTTCATCTGTTGACGATAATACGTTCGTATTGATACTTATATATTTTAAAAAAATTGTTATATTTGTACATATGAGTGGATATTATATGAGAATTCTATGATGGCTTGCATAAGTTGGTTGTATAATTAGAATTTACTTTACCAAAATAAGTCAAATT
Organism: Iris macrosiphon; assembly: GCA_036927795.1. Classification (NCBI taxonomy): domain Eukaryota; kingdom Viridiplantae; phylum Streptophyta; class Magnoliopsida; order Asparagales; family Iridaceae; genus Iris; species Iris macrosiphon. The sequence continues at coordinate 47,323,732 of JAYESA010000018.1, forward strand.
AGCGACAAAATTAGCGACTGTAATATAACGTCGCTAATATTTTTGTAATTAGTGACGTATGTAAAAGATATCGCAATATGTTGCTATTAGCGACATTCAGCGACATTTATCGACTACATTTAGTATTATGAAATCTGACGTCGCCAACAAGTCGGTAGACATCGCTATATTATTAATAATAGCGACGTTTAGCGATGCCAAACATTATATGTCGCAGTATATTAAAATTTTGGCTAAAATATAGCGACGTATAGTGTTGATATCGCTAAATCATTCATATAGGGTTTCGCTGATCGGTTCGACTTTTTATTTCATTCCCCCAAATTTTCCATTCCCGCGCGCTCCCTCCCCCCCCCCCCCCCCGTTTCTGCCGACCGCCTCCGAACCACCGACGACCCACCTGCCCCGGTGACCCCCTCTTTGACACCCCTAGTGATCCCGCCTCCGAGCCCCACTGCGACCCCCAGACGCACCTTCTCCCCTCCGGCGCGGCTGCTCCCCTCCGACGTGATCCTCCTCCGTCGACCCCTCCCTTAGGCTACTACCTGTGTCATCGTTCATGGATGTACAACCATCATCCTGATGATATATGTGGTATACGGGATGAATTCATACAGGGGTGAAACAATTTCTGTAGTTCGCCAAGGTGTTTTCTTAGTACATGGACGGTACCAAAATTAAGTACTTGTGTGTGAGATATTGTAACTTGAAATATCACTGAGAATGTTGTGATATATCATTTATACTCGAGGGGTTTCATGCTAAATTACTATCATTGGACGTCACACTGAAAACTTGTGTATTTAGCATCGGAGCTGGAGCCTTATGTGAAGCCGTATATGGGTATCCACGACCACGCTGATTACTTCGACGGGTGCGTGAACATGGTTTTTGACGTTGTTGGGCCTAGTTTTGATCCGGACAATCATGATGCAGCTGAGGAGGCACCAAATGCCGATGTTGCAAAGTTTATGGAGTTACTGGAGAATGCAAGAACTCTATTATATCCTGGTTGTGTGTGAGGATCATTCACCGTTGGAGTAGGTTACAAGACTGTTGAGCATCAAGTCTGATTTAAAAAATTCGCAAGAATACTACAACCGACTGATGGAGTTGATTATAGAGATCTTATCGATGGGTGCTAAGTTACCTAAAGACTTCTATATGTCTAAGAGGATTATGAGATCGCTCTGGATGAGATACGAGAAAATCGATGCATGTCGTAATGGGTGCATGTTGTACTATATAGACGAAAATGATGAAGATGTGTGCAGATTTTGTGGTGTTGATAGCTATAAGATAACTGGTACAGGAAGGTCTGTCGGTACAAGAAAGACGACCGATTCGATGCACTACTTACCTTTAACGTCGCGGTTGCAGAGGTTGTTTATGGTGAAGGAGACTGCTGAAAACATGAGTTGGCACAGACAAGAACAAATTAAATGAGTAATGGATCACCCATCCGATGGAGAAGCATGAAAGAACATCGATTGAGAGTATCCCGATTTTGCTTTGGATCATAGTAATGTAAGATTGAGGCTCTCCTCCGTCGATTTTACCCCATTCGGACTTTCGGGCTCAGTATTCGTGTTGGACTGTGATCGTCATCCCGTACAACATATCGCCTTGGATGTGCATGAAGACTCTGGTTATGTTCTTAACCGTCATTATTTTGGGTCCAAATAATTCAAAAAGGAACATCGATGTGTACTTGCCACAGTTGATAGATGAGTTGAATCAACTGTGGGAAGTATGTGCCAATACGTATGATATTTCAAAGAAGCAAAATTTTTAGATGAGGGCAGCACTTATGTGGACCATCAACGACTTTTTGGCTTATACCATGTTATCTGAATGGAGCACTCATGGTCTTCTCCCATGTCCATATTGTATGGACCGTACTAAGGCTTTTCGTGGCTTTTCGTTTAAAACACGAAGGAAAGTCATGCTTCTTTGATTGTCATCGACAATTTCTGCCGTCGGATCATCTGTTCCGGAAGAACATGAATGAATTTTGTACCGGCGTTATGGAGAAGGCAAACCCACCTCCAAGGTGACCCAGATACACGATATGAAAAGAGGTTAAATATTTACCAAGTGCTATCGAAGAGCCTACTAAGGGGTACAAGTGTGATGGATTTGGTCACACTCATAACTGGACGAAAAGGAGCATATTCTTGGATATGACATATTGGAGCACCAATCTGATAAGAGATAACCTTGATGCCATGCATATCGAGAAGAATGTATTTAACAATATAATTAATATTGTGATGGATGTAATGGGGAAGACAAAAGATAATCCCAATGCCAGGTTGGAGTTGGAAGAAATATGCAGAAGCCTTGTATTGCATTTGATAGAGGAAGGGAATAGAAAGTATAAGAAGCCTAAGGCAATTTTTTCACTGGACAAGGAGGATAAAAGAAGACTTTGTAGGTGGATTCATGGGCTAAAATTTCCAGATGGGTATGTGTCGAATATGAGAAGATGCGTTAATCCGAAGGAGAACAAACTGACGGGTATGAAGAGCCATGACTGTCACGTATTCATAGAGAGGTTAATTCTAATTACATTTTGGAAATTCTTACCGTAGGTAGTTTATGATCCATTGACTGAGCTTAGCATATTCTTCAGGGATCTTTGTTCTACAAATTTGATCGTCGATCGTCTAGAAAAGCAAAAGAAGGACATTGCGGTAACATTGTGCAAGCTTGAAAGAGTGTTTCCTCCTGGATTATTTGACTCTATGGAGCATTTATAATTCATCTTTCTTACGAGACATGTATTGGTGGGCCTGTCAGTTATCGGTGATGTACTCGTTCGAGCGTCAACTGAACCACCTAAAGAGAAAGGTGAAAAATAAGGCACGGATCGAGGGTTCTATTTGTGAAGCCTATGTTCTTGAGGAGATTATAAACTTTTGCTCGATGTATTTTAAGCCGCATGTTGCTACTAATAGAACAAGAGTTCCCAAAAATGACGATGAATATCAAAAATATAATGATGCAATACTGAAAGTATTTAATGCTTTCGGTATGCCTTTGGGCAAAATAAATAAGAGATATTTGAATGACGATGAGCTAAGGGCTGCTCAGTTGTATATATTACTCAACTGTGACAAGGATAAATTGGAGAAGCTAGAGGGATAAGTAATTAATATGTCAATATTTAATTCATCTTAATATAATAGTATATAATAATATTGTTACACTAATCGGACGATATTTTATTATTTTTTAGCACATTTAATGATGGGGTAAGGTCGATGAGACCATACATAACAGATGAAGAAGTATAACAGAAAATGAGACTTTATTTCCCTTATTAGTTGAATGCATATGTAAGGATCTTTATGTATGCACTATGCACAATAATTAACATAACGTTGAACTTAATATCATTTTCTTGGTATTTAGGTCGATCATCCCCACACAACACTCGAAAATGAGTCTATTAGAACTCTAGCCAAGGGACCAATTTATGCCTTCAAATTTTGGCCAAGCTACGGTGTGGATGGGTTTAAGTTCAAATCAACAAAAGCCCCGATAAGAGACAGCTTCTCGGATCTCGATTCTACGAAAAATAGTTGTTTGTGTATCAGATCTTTGAGCTACAAATATGTCGATCCAGGCAATAATTTCGATGGCATCTTACGAAAGATTGTGGAGTTGACATATAATTATGGAACAGAGCCTACTAAGATCGTGTTATTCAGGTGTGATTGGTTCGATCTGATCCAAGATCAAGGTTAGAAAATTGACAAGTATGGTCTTGTGGATATAAACTACTGGCATCGATATCAAGGCTATGAACCATTTGTCCTATCAAGTTAGGCTCAGCTCGTGTACTTCACAACTTATCCTAAAAGGAGAATAACGAGGTCAGACTGGTGGACAGTATGTAAGACGAAAGCTAGAAAAATCTTTAACGTAAATGAAATAACTTATCAGGAGGATGAGCTACATATTGTAACAAATATTGTAGATGTGGACTCAACGAAAGTTCCTTATTATACGTCTAATCGTGTGGAAGAGGTAAAATTATCCGAAGAGGAAGACGAAGTAGATGAAAGTAAAGATGAGGAGGAAGAGGAAGAGGAAGAGGAAGAGGAAGACGAGAAAAATGAAGAAGATAAATTTTCAGAAGATGATTGAAAATAAAATAAAATCCATTTAGAACTCTAGCCATGTACTGTATTTTTAATGTGGAAATACAGACCCGGAATATAACATCTATTTTAACTGTATGGATACATAGATTTATATTTGTGATATTTTATATACTTTTGTGATATTTTGTAACCAAAAAATTCAACGGAGGGTTGCTCTGGGTCTATCTATTTTTATGAACAGTTATAAGTCTGTGTATTTATTTTTATTATATGTTATTATCAGGTATAACAGGACGACAAGGATCATACGAAGGTAGATCCTCTAGCCTGAGTGCTCCTTCGGTACCGGCTACTGGTTTCGAATCCTCGTCGCGGAGTACTATATTGTACCGACTAGTCACATCTTCGACTCCGTCGACGGTTCATGATAATACTCCTGGGACCAGTAGTTCTATGCCTGAGACTATTCTCCCGTCCAGCCTTCCTTCTACTAACGGCACCATGGAGACAGAGGAGCAGATTGAGGAGGTCGAGCCGTCTCCGTCTGCGCATGATCAGAGCGATCCTCCATGCGGGCCTCCGGGCAAGACGAGGATGGAGATTTGGTGGGACGGGCCTAGCAAGTAAGTTAAATAGTTAACATTTTCCAAATGATTATATCTATATATTCATGAATTTAATTATCGTTGTATAGATATCGTCCCTCGGCGGTACAGAGAGAACTGGATTATTTTTTGAGGCAGAACTATGGTGGGCCTTGGATCATCTACTCAGATGCTCTTGAAGATAGGAAAAAATTTTGGTTTGCCCACTTCAAGGTAAAAATATGTTTACTTTTAATATTAATAATTATTTATGCATATTATGTAACTCTATTTTACTTCTTGTAGAAAACCTATTTTTATCCACCACACCGGACTGAGAAGATCGAGAAGTAGTTTTATGTCATCGCCGCCAAGCTGATCCATGATGCGATCAACGACCAGAAGGTCCGTGATTGCGATGGAGAACCGATCCACGGTTGGATCACGCCTGAGCAGTGGACTACGATGAAGGCGAGATTCGATGAACCCAAGTACAAGGAACGATCGGATAAGGCAAATACGATAAGGTCGAAGGCAGGAACGTGGTATGGTGGTTCAATTCCCATGACGAAATATTTTTGTCGTCTGGTATGTATTCTATTGAATATATATTATTTTAATGCAAGTAGGTTAAGATATTTTGTTTTAATAATAAACAATATAATTTTTAACATGTATAAATGGGTGAGGATGCCAATATGATGATAGTCATCCTGGCCACCCATCGGAAGGGCAGAAAGTTTATCGATGAGAAGGCCACACAGACCTATGTACATTTTTCTACCTTGTGTTAGTTTTAATATAACTTAAAAAATATGCAAATAGATACCTATATAGTTAGTAATAAGTAACTTAGACGTTAGTAACCACTTTTCTGGGACGAGTATCTTAAATTATGTGAGCGGGCGACTGCTAGTACACCCGCAGAGGGAGGGGCTGGTACTTTCTCGCAGCTCTTTATAGCTCTATCGGCGAACAAGCTCTGGATGATCGTCATTGGTGGTCTTCAGAGGGGTACGTACTACGGTACGGGATCCTATGGTGCCTATATTGCGACGTAGTCATCAATGGCCCCCTTTGTCAGTGTGCATTCCTCGCAGGCTTCGCAGGCGTCGACACGAGCTCAGGAGAGTGTTGACCATCAGATTGCTGACCTGCATGATAAGTTGCTATGGAGGATTACGGAGCGGCCACAGTCTGCATCGCAGACGGACGATGCGACGATCACCGCACGTTTTGATTCGCTCGAGCATAGCCTTATGGATCTCAGGACTCTGAGCCATACGATAGAGCACAACCTTATGGAGCTCAGGACTATGGGCTAGACGATAGAGCGCAGCTTGGTAAATCTGGCCACTTCAATGGAGCGCAGACAAATGGAGATGGAGGGATCGCATACGGTCATGAGCGACTCACTTGCGAGGATCCATGCGGAGAAGGATTTATTGAGCCGGTCGGTGGTGGAGAATACTTCGAGGTTGGTGGTATCTGCCATGGATTCATACAATACTCGACTGCTAGCATTGGAGAAGATAAGTCCTCCTGGTCCGCCGGCATCGACACCTCCTCTATCACTGCCTCCTCCATCGGCATCGGTGACGCTTTCACAGGAGCAGAATGAGTTTCTTCTATCCCAGATGTGCGATGTTGCTCCTCATGATCAATAGTAGTCCTTGTTTGGACATGTTTTAGTGTGTTTGTGTGTATTGGTCCTTTCTTGGGTCTTTGATGTATTTATTTTATACTTTTTTATTATATTTTGAGACGCATGTGACACTTATTTTAAATTTATTTATCTACTTCTTGGGAAATATTTAGTGTAATATAACTTTATAGATTTCTTTTTATGTGAGATTTGTTTATTATTTATAAATTGTATCCAAAATTTCCTAGTGATGAGTGTTCCATCTAAGGGGTCGGCGAACCTAGAAAATTCAACGGAGGGTTGCTTCGGGTCTATTTATATAAACTGTGATTTTATAACTGTGGTAGAGTTTTGTTGAAAAATATTTTACAAACTGCATTCTATTTTTTTTTCAATTTAGCAACTTATTGCAACGTATTGCAACATTCCACGACGCACATTTACGTTGCTAAAAAGTATCAGAACGTCGCTACCTGATACCAAGGACGTCGTAGTATGCCGCTAAACGTCGCTAACATGTTGACATGGCAAAACTTGACATATCAACATTATTGTAGCAAAACGTCGCTCATAATGTCGCTAATGTAGCGACGTTTTGCGACCAAATCTTACGTCACAATTTTAACAACGACATGTCGCTAATCGTCGTATATTCTGCGATATCGTGTTGTCGCAAATATACGTCGCTACAGCGATGACTAGTGACATTTTTGTTGTCAGCGACCATGAAATATGCGACAACATAAAAACGTCGCTAAATTATTTTAGCGACGTTTGTTTACCTATTAGCGACGTTTTTAGGCGTCGCTAATATGTCATTCTGGTAGTGTTATTTGTTTTATTTCTAGGTTTCCAGTGATGTTTTGTGTCGCTAAACGTCCGATTGGACGGGTATTCTACGATGGTTTGCATTGTCTGGGTCTCACATATTATATATATTTTTTTTTTTGGTTTCCAGCAAGTATTTTTTGCTGCTGAAGGTCTGATTGGACAAGAATTTTACAAAATGTTGCAATATATACACTATTATGTTTTGTATCTGTAGTTTCAATAGATTTAAAAAAAATCCAAATTAATATGTACAGTACGACGCACTTGCGATGAATGGGGATGCATAGGCGACGACTAAGTGATGTTTACTTATGTTGTTAACTAAGTATCAGAAATAAAACTTAGGTATCAAAAAACCACATACATTCCTTTCCGTCACTAATGGCACCAAAAGTTTGTCGCTAGAGTGTAGACGACAATTTTTAAAATGAAAATCGTTGGTTAGTGGCTAGTTGATTGCTTGTAGCATGGTGTCGCCGAACAAATGTCAGGTCGTTATTATTTTCATTCGTCGGGTCATCGACTGTCAATTGGATGAGATGACTAAACGACGATGCCTTTTGGATAGCGAAAATGTATTTTATGACGAATATTTTTTACCACCAGCTGGTAGTCGCTATTGACGTTTAGAGACGGACTGGTGACTAATATGGTCGTCACTATATACATGTATTTCTGTAGTGAATGATCACTTTGTTTTTGAATCGAGGAGAGGACATTTCGAATTTGGGGAGAGAATTTTCGGCCTAGACGACTGATGGGCGACGTCCTAATTCATCACTAGACCAAATGTAAGCAATGACATGACTGTTGTCAAGCTGTCTCAAACCTCCCACACAAGTAGCGATGAATCTCGTGGCTAACTAGCGACGCAGGCGATTCACATTTGAGATCCATCATTGATGTATCGCCCCCGTCTGCGCCGCTGAATAGCAAAGAGCCTAGTGAATCTCCAAAATTAGTCACTAATATGTAGTATTTTGGTAGTGCAACATTTCCTTACATAATCTCAAATCACAAGCTAAATACATTCTCTCACATCGGAAGTTGGCTGCAATTCTGACAAGGGGAAGAATGTACATGGAAGAAGAGGAGCAAGAATTTTAGTAAAGTGCAACTCTTTAAGTCCATCCATGCATGAAATATCGAGAAATTATTACATGCTTTTAGAGCAGGGTCACATGGTAATCTACGCCAATAAAAATGATATGTTTATTTAGAGCAACAACTATTTGTACACATGCATGTTTTCATCGACTTTAAGTATGAATATACCATTTGTTTTTGCTTGGATTCGCACGTAAACCGAGTTCTAAGAACATCATAAATGGACTAAACTTGATGCAAAGGCTGGTAAAAGAATTTCAGCCAAATAAAAGTCATTCACTATGCCAGTCAAAACCTAACTGTAAGTTGGGTTGTATATTACATATGCCATCCTAAAATTGCAAAAGGCAATGAATGATATATTGTATTTATAAGGCTTGTGTGATCATGAAGAAGAAGAAGAAGAAGAAAAAGAAAAAAAACAATTTCAAAAATATCATATTAAAGAACCTGAAATATACTTGGAAACCAAAATAAGTGTCCCATCTGTGCCGATGTGTCTTTACGGTGTCATATCATATCTATATATGTAAGTGCAACATGCATAAATTTGCATGATTCCTAACCAAGAAATGTATCCTTGCAATCTCGACAACATATCATTAATTTCAAATCAAGAACTAAAACCCCAACCAACCTCTCCAAACACACACACACACACACACAGAGAATCTGCAAGTTCAAGAAGTCATGCTATATATTAACCAAGTAATCAAGAAAGCCAGGAAATAACTGCACAAGTAACGACCAGCAGCACAAGAGTGGAGGCGGCAGCGGAGGAGAAGGACGAGGAGGGCTGCAGCGGCGGCGGCGGAGAGGGCGGGAGGGGCTGGGAATCGGCGTCGGTGGCGTTGATGGCGAGCTTCATCCCGTCCCAGCACTGGCCGCGGCTGCAGATGAAGTAGTAGCTGCCCGTGTGGCTGAGCTGGAAGGCGTAGCTGTTGCCCCTGCTGTAGCTGCTTATAGGGTGCTCCGCGGAGCACTGCTCGTAGCCCGTGGCGTTCACTTGGACCACGTCGTAGTAACCTTTCTCGTAGAAGAACACTGACGTCGGCCAAGAGAATACATGTTCCAATCAGTACATTATAAATCTTAGGGTGGAAAAACTCCTAAATCAATGAGAATGCCTTATCGTGTGCTTAATCTGGAGATGCAAGAAACATGGACACTCCAGAATACCTAGCCCAGGTCAAAATATATGTCATGTCTATGTCATATTCATTTTCCGAAAAATAGATATTATCATATGTTTTTGGCACAGGGGTCTATATATTTTTACAGAATAATTAAAAATTTGGAGGATCTTGACCTCAAGCCATGAACTAAATCCAAACGAAAATTTTACCCAATATTCAACACCGAATTATGAAGGATTTTTTTTTCAATAATGAGCAAAAATTTGTGACGAGGGAATTGAATCTTGGTTGCTAGCAAGGACAGAGAGAAGTGAATCTTGTACAGTAAAAAAACATTAATTATCTTTAGATTATTATTATTATTATTTTTTTTTTTGATATTATCTTGTGGCATTATATCATTAGATAGTCATTCACCACTGTTATATCGTGAGTCTGTTTCATGGATAATTTCTCCCCTAACCAAAGTCATTACTCCATCCTTGGCATAGGGGTCTATATATTTTTACAAAATAATTAAAATTTTTGAGGATCTTGACCTCAAGCCATGAACTAAATCCAAACCGAAACTTTACCCAATATTCAACACCGAATTATGAAGGATTTTTTCAATAACGAGCAAAAATTTGTGACGAGGGAATTGAGTCTTGGTTGCTAGCAAGGACAGAGAGAATTGAATCTTGTACGGTAAAAAAAACATTAATTTTCTTTAGATTATTATTATTATTTTTTTTTTGATATTATCTTGTGACATTATATCATTAGATAGTCATTCACCACTGTCATATCGTGAGTCCGTTTCGTGAATAATTTCTCCTCTAACCAAAGTCATTACTCCATCCTTGGCCGGTAGGAAACCATATATCATCTAATGTACCAAAATTTTAGAATTCTAACGGCTATACATTTATATCCTTATTCCAATAATGCTAAGGATGCAAAAAAAAAAAAAAAAAACCTACTTTGTTAAATAAAAGGGTCTTTTACTATATATTTTGTTAAATCGAAAATAAAGTGTACTATTTTGACAAAGAAAAAATATCTATATGAAGTAAAAGAGAGCTACTTCAAATTTTCATAACGCAAAATTATGTTGAATTGGAGAATTTGTTTCGTTTTCAAACAAATGGGAAAAGTGGCAGTGCTGACACAATAAAAGCCGAGCACATGTTGGACATACCACGGACAATCCAAAATACACCTAGGACACAAAATAGGTGTACAACAGTTTATTTTTTTTTACCACGTGTATAACACTTCTGTTTTCCGCCAACACTGTTGGCGGACTCTGTCTTTTTTTCAAAATTTTGGAAACTTGTTTCGTTTGCATGAATTTAATATAAATTTATTTCGCTACAGTAAATTTTCTGATGAAAAAATGTAGCAAAATCAATTGAAGGAAACCATAATTTCAAGAAAGAATTCCACAACTATCGAAACCAAATACGACAAGAAATGACACTCAAGTGAAACGAACGCCATATCAATATTGGTGTGTCCTACTGTATTTTAGAGTATGTTAAAACCATAGAAACACGACAATGGAGTAGTATTCAAAGAGAGAGAGAGAGAGAGAGAGCGAGCGAGCAAACCGAGCCATTCGCCGACGTAGAATCGCTCTCCGGCAGCCCATTCGGTGAAGTTGACATTTGGCGCCCAGTGGCCGCGTTTTCCGCCTACGATGTGCTGCTGGGCACCAGCCGGTTCAACCGCAAACGATAGCACCACAGCCACCGCAACGACCAGAAAAACTGATGAACTCCCCATATTGGTAAACAAATATGAGAAGAATATTCTGAATGTTATATAGCACTGTACTGGGAAAACTGGAAATTTTTATCACTCTTTTCTTTCCCACTCCACGCAGAGCTAAGCAGTGCCTATTTATTTTTGGAACGGACGGACGCGGTGTTTTAATTAGAGGGCCAAACTCTATAGACTATCCCAACGGCACTATTCTTTCTGCCACTTAATTCTTTCCCTCTCTATGAATCAGCATTTATCCCCCACTTTTATTTCTTTAGTATTTCGGTCAAACAGCATTGATTTTTATATGGGCAAATTATACAGATACTCTATATTTTATTTAGAATAGTATATTATTTTAGAACACTTCAGATTTTTGTAACTTTTATTCATAAAAATCGAAAATTTATTCAGGACAGTTCAACCCTCCAAAACATTTCCAAAATCCTCCATTCTAAATTTCTACACTCTTTTCATATTTCTAAATCTCCAAATCCTAATCCTAACCCCAACCCCAACTGCCGGAGGAGAAGAAGGAGGCGGAGGCTGGAGGATGCAGCGGCGACAAGAGGCGGAGGCGAGCGGCCTCCGCTGTTGCTGTTGCTGCTGCCGCCGCCGGTCCGTCCTCACTGATGCCCGCCCCCGCATCCCGTCGTCCTCCTTCACACCCTGCACCCCGTTCCCGTCTTCCGTCTCCGTCCCTTCTTCTTCTTCTTCTTCCATGGACTGTAAAAAAAATTGACAATTTTTTACAGTCCTATTTATTTATGATTGTCACAATGTTTATAGTTTTTACAATTGGAAGGACTGTTAATATTTTTGACAGTCCTAAATAATTATGACTATAAAAAATGTTGGCAGTCCTTCCAACATTGTGATAGTTCCGAAAAAAAAATTAAACTGAAAAATAAAAGTCATTGACTTTTTATATAAGAATCTGAACTGCCCTAAAAAAAAAAAAAAATTAGTGAAAAACTTATAAATAAACTAAAAAAAAATTAAATTGTCCTAAACAAAATATGTATTGCACGTAGAATTTGCCTTCTATATATTGTCATTTGGTATGCCATTGCCACAGGACTTTGGATATTTTTGGATTAATAGACATGAAAATAAAAAAAATAAAAATTTGAGCATTGGACAAAATAAGTCCACTCGCAAAGCAAGAAGTTCCTTGTGGTAGACTATATGGCCCATGTACCATCATAATGATGGTCACTAAATGGCCCTCGTTTGGCTCGCGAAAGGGCTGGGGATAATACGACCAGTTCCTCGGCTTCGTGAAGGGGCTGAGGGACAATCATTGGTATTAGTGTCGTATCATGTATTTTTGTCCTTTCTTTTTTTTACGCCGGTTTGTGTGATCGACTCTTTTTCATTCTTCCTTTTGTAGAGAGTTAATACTAGGTGTCAGCATGTTGCTACGGGATCAGGTCGGACTTCTTCTCCTTTGCTAGATCAGGCAAAAATCATAGTCGGAGTTGATACAGCGGGCGAGCACGCCGCTCTACCTCTGGTTCGAATTCCTCCTTCTATGGTAGAAGAGGTGGAGGTCGCAGCCCATTCTCCTTCGTCCGTAGAATCTGCTTTCGGGGACCCTACCCTTCAGGAACCTATTCCTAACGCGCTTTTGGCTGGAGAAATTAGTGACTGGGATAGCCCGTTGGAAGAGGATGTTCCGACCGAGAGTAATCCCCCACTTGACTTGGAGGGTGATGATTTTTCTAACATAATTGCTGCTTATGATGCTGGGGAGAACTCCCGGTGCAACATAGTACTTCGGGTACGTTCTCTTTGGGTCAGCCCACCGGTGATCTATTTTCTCTTCACTTTCTTATTCTCCTCAAGAAGGTGGCTCAAATTATGACACCCTTTATAGGCGCTCCTCGGGTAGAACTTTCTAGCGGAGAGAAAAGTAGCATTGTGGCGGAGAGGAAGCCTCTTGTTCCTTCGCGGGAACCGGACCTGGCACCTGTTGGGGCAGCGTCGGGTCTTGGAGAGAAGGGGATTCTATCCAAGGGAGAGCCTTCCCCAAGGACCACTTTTCTGGAGGTTAATACTGAAGGGTTGCCCTCCCCTTCAATACTCGTAGAAGTTCCTACTTCGGAAGTGGAGGCGATAGCGGAGACGGAGGAGCAGGGAGAAAATCTTGTTGAAGAAGAGAAGGATTGCTTGATTGCTGCTATGGCTAAGGATATGTCTGCTTACCCTCTCTGCAAGAAGATTCTTGACTGCGAAGCGGCGTAGGCAAGTGTCAAAGAGTTGGGGTTCGTTGCTGCCAGGGAGACTCGTGCCCGTACCAAGGAGATGCTGACAATCGTCCGACGGACATGCGAGAATAGATTGGGAAACTTCGAGCGGAGGAGGCAAAGTTCTAGCCCGATGCTCATCGCGTGACAGAGGAGGAACTCACCCTTGTTGAGCAAGCTTATGCCAATGTCCGGTATGCCGCGCAATTGAAGGTTCAGATGGCGGATTTAGAGGTTGAGTACGAAAGGCTAGCTATTTTTCAGGATGAGGCCGTGCTCCAACGGGAAGCTGAACGTCGGGCCAGCGACGATGTCCACATTAAAGCGGCTCGACTAAGGCATCGGATCAACGAACTATGCGTTAATGCCGACGGATCCAAAGGATCATAATTTTTCTTTCTTTCCCAGGAACTTTCTTCTCCCGGGGCCTTAATATGCCACTTGATGTAGTTCTTTTGTTTTCAGAAACAGAAACTTCTCTTTTGATGATATGATTTCGTAATTGCTAAGGACATCTTTTTGGGGATATATGAGTGGACCTATTATTTGTGGTGCACCTGGGTACAAATAATAAGTTTGATAGGAATCCTATCAAAGGTGATAGGTTTTGGTGGACTAGTCATCGATGGCGTACCCGTGGCAAAGTACGGATGATTAGTTTAAGTGGTAACCAAGGTCAGAGGTGACAGTTGACGGTCACATGAGAGGGTTTACTGCTAGAAAAATGGTTCAGAGGTAATATGGACGTGAACTCATAGTTTCATGGTAGATTTTACTCAGAGGTAATATGGACATGGTAAACTTTACAGATAATGTTAGGAACATGGTTCAGAGATAATATGGACGTGAACTCATAATTCCATAGGAAGGTTTACTCAAAGATAATATGGACATGATAAACCTTATTGGTAAAAGTATGGCGAACTCATATTCTCACAGGATTGTTTGCTCAGAGGTAGTATGAACGTGGCCAACCTTGTTGATAAGAGTATGGTACAGAGGTAATATGGACATGAATTATTTGTTCTAGAAAAGTTTTTTAGGATCCGTTACCCATTGCGTGCTCGGGATTTCCGAGTACGGATAACAGATTTGTCCGCATGTTACGGATGGATAGAAATAATATGCTGAGGAGGATGCTAACCGTAGACATTGTCCCATCATACCCCTCTGCCAGAGATAATAGTAACACCTTTAATTTAAAGATACACCCTTATTAAGAAAATAGGGTATCTCTTCTAAGGGAATAACATCGTCCTGGTCTTCAGTTGTCAAAAAAGTGTTGAACTAGAGAGACACCATATTTGTAATAATTGTCTTGTCTTCATAGTCCAGAGAGAGAGCTCTGGAGTCAATCAGTCGTTGTATCTACCTTTTTAATATGTACCAATCACATATGGCATGGTGGACATATCGATGGTGGTGGCAGTACTTAGGGTTGTCCACCTTGCCTGCCTCGTCGGGGCGTCTGATGTCGGGTAGCTTGATTTTGTTATCCTTCATCAACACTTCGAAGAGTTTCATGACATCATCGCCATTAAAGGAATAAGTCTCATGTACTCTTGGTGGCTCTGTCGGCTTAGTAACAGGTAAGGTTGGACCCTTTGACAGGTTAACTGTCAAGGCTTGCTTTCCTTTACCGTCACGATTATTGGTAGTTGTGAAAGGGTGCTTTCCCTTATCTTCAATATTGGGAGCTTAGAATCCCAATAAGCAGACGTCTTTCGTGCTTTTCTCTACAGCAGCGGCACTTATGATAAATTTTGTTCAGTCATTGAATGGGCCAGATGTCGTCTAAAGTCTAATTGATGGTAGAAGATTCTTTCGACACGTTTCCATCAGTGTAGATTCGGGAATGCCAGGTGGTAGTTTTAATGCTGCATGTCGGAAACATTCGATATAATTTCGTGCAACTTCCCTGTCCCCTTGGGTAATATCCATCAAGGAGGATAGTCATATTTATTCCTCCTTCATAGAAACGGGCAAGAAAAAGAGATTTCAGGTCTTCGAAAGACGAAATACAATTGTCTGGGAGGCTACAGAACTAATCAAAGGTGACGCCGGATAGTGCCCCCACGAACAAGTTGGTGAGTAAGACATCATCCCGAGGTAAATAGCCTGTTGTATACTGGAAGTATCTTATGTACTGACGGGATGACATCTTTTCGTCGAATGAAGCCAGAGATAATGGCTTATATTTGGGAGAGTATACCACATTATCCTATTCAGGAGGATAGGTTGCCGGATTCCAAGCTTCGGGAGCATGTCTTCGTTGTCCCGAGTATCGACACGGGCACGCAAGTCCCTAAGTGTCTCCTGGATTTTGTCTGTCAGAAAAATGACAGAGGATCGAGGTACGGTATGGATGCTTGCGGCCTGAGGAGCCAGATCAGGCAAGCCGGATTCCTCATTGGCCCCTTGATTTGGGTTTGTTGGCTTGGGGCCTGTGGCTATATTGAGACTAAGTTTTCTCTGAGTTCCAGTAATGTATGAGTCAGAGTCTGTATCGAAGTACTCAAAGCCTGCATCATGGCTTCGAGTGTCTCAAGGTGTTGTTGGTTACTGGGTCTTGCATCTTGCTCTTTTTCTGCCATATAGGCTAGCATAATAGGGGATGAGATGGACGGGAAGGTGGATGATTCACTTTCAGGCTCAAATGTCTGAGTCTCATTGTCCTCGAAGAGAGTGGTTAGTGTGGTATCACTCTCGTTGTCGAAGGGATTACTACCCCTAGTGTCAGTTGCGGGATCGTACTGGAGTGTATGGCTACCCCCAGCTAAGTTGTCATCCATGTACAGAGATTCAATATCCTCTTGGAAGGATGGATTATTGTGGAACACCGGGGGACTGCTACCCCCATCTCCAGTTGAAGCTTTATTCGGGAAGGTATGGCTACCCCCAGGTAAGCATTCTTCTGTATATAGAGACACTGTCCTCTTGGAAGGATGGATTGTCATAGAACACTGGGGGACTGCTATCCCCAGCTCTGGTAGCAGCTTCATTGGGGAGGTATGGCTACCCCCAACTGTAAACCCCTTCACCCAAATTTAGGCCTAATTTGCTTAGATAGTGAAATTAGGGCTAGTTTGAACCAATTAGAATTAGAACACGGCTTTTATTTAATTATGCAATAATTAAATATCGTGTAGCGCACCTCACCGTTGCTTCGATAATTGGAGTACCTCACTAGCCATTGCCTGTCTAGAAACTCCACGATCTCATCCTAGACATGCCGCCTACTATTCTGACCCTTGTGCAACTTATAATATTGCTCTCAGATGCTATATTTTAGCCGCACAATAAACGTCGAGGACGTTATTTCTTAATTCGATATAAGTTCCAATTTTGTACCCTTGTGCGTCCCAATCGAAATTGGGGACACAATCTTGACCATTTTGTGCAAACCGAATTTTATTAATACTCTACACTGTCCCCTCTACGCCCTGACACTTGTGGCCCACCTAAAATTAATCCCATTTACTCCTAATTAATTCTAGAACATCGTGCGCATTTCGATTTAATTAATTAAATTCAATTTTTGCCTTTGTGCAATTTTCTAATTGTTGGGGGGCTATTATGCAAAAATGTATTGAGGTGTCCCCATCATTGGATAATTCATGAAGAAACTCAATTTTTCCCTTCATATAATTTTTCGGGATGTGCAACGCGCGTACATCGCCCTGTATATTAATTATATCCTTGCATTTAATTAATGCAAATTCTAGCCTTCTCAAACATCCTCGTGCAAGCCCAAGGCCCATCACAATGAGATATTGACCAAAGTCAAACTCACCTAGGTCAAACCCTAAAATCCACATGTGTATAAATATAAATTTTCTTCCCTTTTTCTAAATCACCCTAAAACCAAAACCAACTTCAATTATCCAGCCGACCCCCTTTCAATTGTGGTTCTCTTCCTCCTTCTCCCCGTAGCTGACTCCGGCCACCCTGGCTTCGCCGGAGCTTGCCCCTCCGCCTACACTCACCTCTTTTACTCCCTTATTCCTCCTCTTCCTCTGTCCCAGCCGCCGGACGAACCACCATGGCCTCCCCTCATTCATCATCTTCAACATCCCCCTTCGCCGGAACCCGACCCCGAAGCAGCCGAGCGTTACCACCACCACTGTCATCGTCCCCAATGTCCTCCAACCTCGTCGACGACATCCCAGTCCGACCATCTTTCCTGCTGCACCTCGCCATACCCGACCCCCACTGCGTAGTCTCCCTCCTCCGGCCAGCGGCTGTGCGGACTGCTCCGGCAGTGCAGCCTCGACTCGGCTGTGCGGCAGACTGATCCTGTTGCCTCGACTCGACGGTGCAGCGAACTGCTCCACTCCAGCGCAGCCTCGACCCGACGCTTCCCTTGGCCGGAGCACAGCAGTCGACTCCACCCCGTCCTCTTCTTCTCCGCTGCCGCAGCCTCGACATGCTGCTCCTCCTCGAGCCAGCAGTCGACCACCCCGAATCCCCGTCGACGAACCATCACCACCATCTCCATTAACACCACCAGCACTCCCTCTTCTCTGACTCCTTCCTCCGGTGATCTCCCCGACTTCGGATCACCTGACCCCGGGCACCGCTTAGCCGAGACTCCCCGCCTGTCAGCCACCCCTTTTCCCGTATCGGCCTCATCGGACCCCCATAACCTGAGGCATACCCGCTGTCCTTCTTGGCTGGACTGCCTCCCTGGACGGACTCCGGCAGACCTCATCCCCATCATCATCATCATCTATTAACACATCGCCACCATACATTATCATCCCCTCCACCATTGCTAGTAACGCCCTTGCAATCATCATCTTCACCAATACCTAAACCCTAATCGTCCCCATCGTCGTTCTAGTCATCCTCATCCTTGTCATCACCCCCAACGTCATCGTCATCTATATCGTGGCCATCATCATCGTCTTCAATGCAGTTATCCTCATCATCATCTCAATTCATCATCATCAGCTCCACCATAAAACCCTACTATAACTACCATCATCATCTCATCATCGTCTCGTCATCCTCGTCACCTCTTCGTCATCTCATCATTAGCCTCACCATCACACCATCGTCCTCATCCTCCTCCTCATCTTAATTCATCACCATCACCTCATCGTCACCCTACCAGGCATTATCACCATCAGCATTGTCGTCCTCACCATCATCGTCGTTATAGTCGTCACCATCATCGTCAACCTCTCTTCGTCGTCGTCCAGCCAATCCCGTGCGCGTATACCGAGGTTCGAACCTGTCCCACCTTCTTATTTCGTATGTGTGTTGAGTATATGTTATTAGGATATGCATATTTCTTATGATTGCTAGCTGATATCGGACCCTAAGTCGGTGAACCCAGTACTGCGTACACAAACTTGTACGCGTATATTAATTAGTTTGATATAATTATATATATTTAGTATGTACATACTATTCAACTTGGAATACGTATAATTAATGGATATATATGGTATATGTGTATATTGTAATTAATTATATATTAATAAATTATTAGGAGTAGGTGTATTCAGATTGTATGACCTAGGACACCGTGGACTGTCCCGTATTTGTCCTTGACCTGTTGACCCTAAGAACAATGTTGGTGTCTGCCTTGAGTACACCGATGTACTGGCGAGACCGTGTTAGTTGACTGACTTATTGTGTACAGTACTTAAAGACCCGACAACCGCGTAATTTAACGCATAATTGACCGTGTTAGATGACTAGTGCTACCCCTAGGGTACCTCCTGAGTCCAGTGTAAATATTGTTGTGTGTGTGCACTAGTGTAATGACTAATATTTTTATTGTATTATATCATATGTACATAGGATATTGGATTTATTCTGCGCGACTTCTGGAGCAGGTTATTGGTACATCGCAGCCTTTTTGCCAGGCAAGTATACCTTGCCATTGTACTGTTATTCTTATTCCATATGTTGCACGCATCTTTATTTTCTGTCTTTAGTTCATATATTTTAATTGTTATATAAAATGCACGCGACGGTGACGTCGCGATATGTTTTTATTTATGTATTGCATTGACCTTGTTCATGAGACTACCCCATTATCATGTAGCACCATTAGGTTCATTGGCCGTGACACAGTTGTTACACGAGTGTGAGTCTCATATAGATCACGGACTGCGTGACAGGTCTGGCCTCCTGTACGTATGGACCGTGCGTTAGGAATAACTGCTGTTAGAAACTTTGCATGCTAGTAGACTTGGCAGTTATTAGAGGTGTTATCGTGTCATGGATGTGACATGCTTAGAGCATGGGGTGGGAAGAACAACAAGTACCGCATTTGAGCTCTTTTGCACTTTTTCCTGTGCACCCGGATTCTCCACTGGAGATACGGGCGGTGATAACCCATATATATATATTATGTACATTGGCGGGCCTCTGCCGTTCAAAAGATGACGTGCCTTTGGGCCCCTGGATCTTCAAAAGAGAACCATGCCAAATCTCAGTTTTCAGCCAGATAGCTCACTTGTGGGGAAAGTTGTTCTTAACTGTATTCACTTAGACAGTTAGGCGACCCCTTTTGGATATTTATTTCATTACTTTATTGGCATGTGTTTAAGTATCTTGTTATGTCCCTCTGAGGACCTGGTCCGCTGCCAGGTGTACCTGTTCTTGAGTATTTGCAGGAGCGCAGATTTGGATGGTTGTGTATGCTTCATGGATGTCTTCTCTTCGAGCCGTGATCGATAGCTGGTATACTTATAATTTAGTTGATTGTGTTGTACTTATTTTGTATTTGCTCTTATATTCGAGTTGGTAGTAGATTTGTTTCCATCCAACCATCATCCTTAGATACTTCTTATTGAGATCTAGTTCCCTAGATATTGGTTATTTAATTATATTTGATTTTGGTGGATGAGATTTAGATTTTATCCTGTGACTTGTATTATATTTTATACCACTCGTGGATTTGATATTCATATTACAGCGTACGTAGGGATTTGGTTTCCATATATTGGAGTTGCCATATCCATGCGGCTGGTATGCTTACGTGTCCTAGTCCTACGTATTTTTGGGACTGGGGCGTGACATGTTTTTGTGGTGGCCCATGCAGGTCAAGAGCATATTGTCTCGGTTACTGTACCGAGCAAGCCTGCACCTAGGATTGGAGTATAGGATCTCATCCACAATTGACTATAATTCATCTTCCTCCTATCTGATCTAATTGAACAATTGTATCCTGCTTGATTCCTGTACTTCCCTAATAGTCCTTAGAGTATAGCCTTCTGCTAGAATATAGGAACCCCTGTTATTAGGATGATAATTAGGGTAGCACACCTGTTAAGAATACAATGAGAATATAGACACACCACTAAGATTAGGATGTCTAGTGAACCCTAGAATTCCTTATCTCTAGAATTGGTTTACCATTACCCCCTGATGTATTATGAGGACTTGATAGTAGTATAGACACTACTAGAGTTAGTTAGAAGGTTACCATAACGTTTGCCCCTAGCATTGAGGAACCAATAGAAAACCAAAACTTAATATTTGGACTGAACCTAACCTTCATAATTAGATAATATTAGAACTATAAACTTAGATCATTGTCTTATTATTAGTAGACAGCACCTTAGGAAGCCAAGAGCATTGAATATAGTATTTTCTTGATCATACCGCAAACACAGAGAGTAGCGTAGCATCTCCCCTTAGGAAACCTTGACATTATCTATAGCCTGTCCATTCTATTTCATATATTGTTCCCCTGTGACCATAGCGCTCGCTAGTGTGCGACGACTGATTACGTTTCTTCTCTTCATCTTTCAACTTGTGCCATCTGATACTTCTGATTTTAGGCCAGAGGATTTTATTCTGTGTTAAGGACATATAGTTGCTAGGATTATAGTTGTTAATGTTAAATTTTAAAGTTGTGTGCCTAGTAGTTAGAACTTGATGGTTTAAGTTATTCTTGTAGATTATGATCTAGTGATTATCCCTTAGTTTAAATTGCGTAGTATGTACCCCCACCTCGATACAAGCTAGATCCCTTTTCCCTTGACGGCCAGTAACTCTTCTATCCTTACTATTGACATTTGTTCTATAAGCACTATGAATAAGACTTAAGATGACCATGACCTATATAATAGGATACTCTAATAAGCACGAAGACCCCTTCTTGTAAACCTTAATAGGAATTCCTACATTTTCTTTAAGGCATTAGCGTATTAATTTATTATTCTAAGTTGAGTAATATGCCTCGTCACCTAGTATCACACAGTCCTCTTAACCCATTGGTGAAGTATACCCAAATGACACCGACTTTAGACTTGCATAAGAAGATAACATTTAGACTATAGAAATTTAAGGCCCTATCCCTATTTGGTCGACTAGCGACTTAGACAAGGAGGTTGTATGATAAATATGGAGATTGTAGAGTCTTTTATTATTATTGCTTATGTTGTTTTGCTTTTATGAACTTGAATTATTTTGTAACTTCTCTCATCATAATCCAGTGTTATATTTTCTGTGCTACCTTAAATTATGCTGATATTATAGCCTAGTTTTTGCAAGCTTAATCTTATATCGAGCTTGTTCATGACATATGTGTTATTGGGGCCTGATCAACCACACTAATACAAATTGTCTAATCAGGATCAGTGTATTATGGTCTAGCTAGACATAGCGCGCTTGATTCGCCCTTCGCAATACTATTTTACATGGATTGAGATGTATAATTGACCAGTAGACAAATATACTTACCCTCTAGATACGACAAAGTATATCATATCAAGTACATAATTGCACCGATGTGAGCATGCGAATAAGAAATTACCGAATAGTGTTTCAATCCACAACTGCCTTGACAATTCCTATCTGAATCATTTAAACACTTTGATTTCCATACTTCCATTCTATTACCCCTCCTTGAACTCTTTACCATTATTTTCCGTCTTCCCTTGTTTCGGAAAGACGAACCCTCGTGCTTGGAAATAAGTGATACACTGATAGTGCTAGGTGTACCCCATAGACTAATCATATGACTTGGTGACCCTCTATTATAAATGATTAAAATATCATAGATGTTATATTTGGTGTTAAAAACTTCAAGGATTCAATAAAATGATTAAATAATTTGGGGCATAGACTTCTTAGATGTATAGCCTTAGATGATAGATGGGTAAATTCTAAGTTGGGTAGAAACTGCAAATATTAATTTAAGAAGAATTCTTTAGACTGTAATCAAGTGAGGTTAGATAGGGAAACCCTACCCTAGTTTAATTTCGAGGACGAAATTGTTTTAAGTTGGGTAGATTGTAAACCCTCTCACCCAAATTTAGGCCTAATTTGTTTAGATAGTAAAATTAGGGCTAGTTTGAACCAATTAGAATTAGAACACGGCTTTTATTTAATTATGCAATAATTAAATATCGTGTAGCGCACCTCACCGTTGCTTCGATAATTGGAGTACCTCACTAGCCATTGCCTGTCTAGAAACTCCACGATCTCATCCTAGACATGCCGCCTACTATTCTGACCCTTGTGCAACTTATAATATTGCTCTCTGATGCTATATTTTAGCCGCACAATAAACGTCGCGGACGTTATTTCTTAATTCGATATAAGTTCCAATTTTGTACCCTTGTGCGTCCCAATCGAAATTGGGGACACAATCTTGACCATTTTGTGCAAACCGAATTTTATTAATACTCTACACTGTCCCCTCTACGCCCTGACACTTGTGGCCCACCTAAAATTAATCCCATGTACTCCTAATTAATTCTAGAACATCGTGCGCATTTCGATTTAATTAATTAAATTCAATTTTTGTCTTTGTGCAATTTTCCAATTGTTGGGGGGTTATTATGCAAAAATGCATTGAGGTGTCCCCATCATTGGATAATTCATGAAGAAACTCAATTTTTCCCTTCATATAATTTTTTCCATAATTTTTTGGGATGTGCAACGCGCGCACACCGCCTTGTATATTAATTCTATCCTTGCATTTAATTAATGCAAATTCTAGCCTTCTCAAACATCCTCATGCAAGCCCAAGGCCCATCACAATGAGATATTGACCAAAGTCAAACTCACCTAGGTCAAACCCTAAAATCCACATGTGTATAAATATAAATTTTCTTCCCTTTTTCTAAATCACCATAAAACCAAAACCAACTTCAATTATCCAGCCAACCCCCTTTCAATTGTGGTTCTCTTCCTCCTCCTCCCCGTAGCTGACTCCGGCCACCCTGGATTCGCCGGAGCTTGCCCCTCCGCCTACACTCACCTCTTTTATTCCCTCATTCCTCCTCTTCCTCTGTCCCAGCCGCCGGACGAACCACCATGGCCTCCCCTCATTCATCATCTTCAACATCTCCCTTCGCCGGAACCCGACCCAGAAGCAGCCGAGCGTTACCACCACCATTGTCATCGTCCCCAACGTCCTCCAACCTCGCCGACGACATCCCAGTCCGACCATCTTTTCCGCTGCACCTCGCCATACCCGACCCCCACTGTGTAGTCTCCCTCCTCCGGCCAGCGGCTGTGCGGACTGCTCCGGCAATGCAGCCTCGACTCGGCTGTACGGCAGACTGATCCTGCTGCCTCGACTCGACGGTGCAGCGAACTGCTCCACTCCAGCGCAGCCTCGACACAACGCTTCCTTTGGCCGGAGCACAGCAGTCGACTCCACCCCGTCCTCTTCTTCTCTGCTGCCGCAGCCTCGACATGCTGCTCCTCCTCGAGCCAGCAGTCGACCACCCCGAATTCCCGTCGACGAACCATCACCACCATCTCCATTAACACCACCAGCACTCCCTCTTCTCTGACTCCTTCCTCCGGTGATCTTCCCGACTTCGGATCACCTGACCCCGGGCACCGCTTAGCCGAGACTCCCCGCCTGTCAGCCACCCCTTTTCCCGTATCGGCCTCATCGGACCCCCATAACCTGAGGCACACCCGCTGTCCTCCTTGGCTGGACTGCCTCCCTGGCCGGACTCCGGCAGACCTCATCCCCATCATCATCATCATCTATTAACACATCGCCACCATACATTATCATCCCCTCCACCATTGCTAGTAACGCCCTTGCAATCATCATCTTCACCAATACCTAAACCCTAATCGTCCCCATCGTCGTTCTCGTCATCCTCATCCTTGTCATCACCCCCAACGTCATCGTTATCTATATCGTGGCCATCATTATCGTCTTCAATGTAGTTATCCTCATCATCATCTCAATTCATCATCATCAGCTCCACCATAAAACCCTACCATAACTACCATCATCATCTCATCATCGTCTCGTCATCCTCGTCACCTCATCGTCATCTCATCATTAGCCTCACCATCACACCATCGTCCTCATCCTCCTCCTCATCTCAATTCATCACCATCACCTCATCGTCACCCCACCAGGCATTATCACCATCAGCATTGTCGTCCTCACCATCATCGTCGTTATCGTCGTCACCATCATCGTCAACCTCTCTTCGTCGTCGTCCAGCCAATCCCGTGCGCGTACACCGAGGTTCGAACCTGTCCCACCTTCTTATTTCGTATGTGTGTTGAGTATATGTTATTAGGACATGCGTATTTCTTATGATTGCTAGCTGATATCGGACCCTGAGTCGGTCAACCCAGTATTGCGTACACGAACTTGTACTCGTACGCGTATATTAATTAGTTTGATATAATTATATATATTTAGTATATACATACTATTCAACTTGGAATACGTATAATTAATGGATATATATGGTATATGTGTATATTGTAATTAATTATATATTAATAAATTATTAGGAGTAGGTGTATTCAGATTGTATGACCTAGGACACCGTGGACTGCCCCATATTTGTCCTTGACCCTGTTGACCCTAAGAACAATGTTGGTGTCTGCCTTGAGTACACCGACATATTGGCGAGACCGTGTTAGTTGACTGACTTATTGTGTACAGTACTTAAAGACCCGACACCTGCGTAATTCAACACGTAATTGACCGTGTTAGATGACTAGTGCTACCCCTAGGGTACTCCCTGAGTCCAGTGTAAATATTGTTGTGTGTGTGCACTAGTGTAATGACTAATGTTTTTATTGTATTATATCATATGTACATAGGATATTGGATTTATTCTGTGCGACTTCTGGAGCAGGTTATTGGTACATCGCAGCCTTCTTGCCAGGCAAGTATACCTTGCCATTGTACTGTTATTCTCATTCCATATGTTGCACGCATCTTTATTTTCTGTTTTTAGTTCATATATTTTAATTATTATATAAAATGCGCACGACGGTGTCGTCGCGATATGTTTTTATTTATGTATTGCATTGACCTTGTTCATGAGACTACCCTATTATCATGTAGCACCATTAGGTTCATTGGCCGTGACACAGTTGTTACACGAGTGTGAGTCTCATATAGATCACGGACTGCGTGACAGGTCTGGCCTCCTGTACGTATGGACCGTGCGTTAGGAATAACTACTGTTAGAAACTTTGCATGCTAGTAGACTTGGGAGTTATTAGAGGTGTTATCGTGTCATGGATGTGACATGCTTAGAGCATGGGGTGGGGAGAATAACAAGTACCGCATTTGAGCTCCTTTGCACTTTTTCTTGTGTACCCAGATTCTCCACTGGAGATACGGGCGGTGATGACCCATAGATATATATTATGTACATTGGCGGGCCTCCGCCGTTCAAAAGACGACGTGCCTTTGGGCCCCTGGATCTTCAAAAGAGAACCATGCCAAATCCCAGTTTCAGCCAGATAGCTCACTTGTGGGAAAAGTTATTCTTAACTGCATTCACTTAGACGGTTAGGCGACCCCTTTTGGATATTTATTTCATTACTTTATTGGCATGTGTTTAAGTATCTTGTTATGTCCCTCTGAGGACCTGGTCTGCTGCCAGGTGTACCTGTTCTTGAGTATTTGCAGGAGCACAGATTTGGATGGTTGTGTATGCTTCATGGATGTCTTCTCTTCGGGCCGTGATCGATAGCTGGTATACTTATAATTTGGTTGATTGTGTTGTACTTATTTTGTATTTGCTCTTATATTCGAGTTGGTAGTGGATTTGTTTCCATCCAACCATCATCCTTAGATACTTCTTATTGAGATCTAGTTCCCTAGATATTGGCTATTTAATTATATTTGATTTTGGTGGATGAGATTTAGATTTTACCCTGTGACTTGTATTATATTTTATACCACTCGTGGATTTGATATTCATATTACAGCGTACGTAGGGATTTGGTTTCCATATATTGGAGTTGCCATATCCATGCGGCTGGCATGCTTACGTGTCCTAGTCCTATATATTTTTGGGACTGGGGCGTGACACCAACCCTTGTTCTCGAGCATGTGGTTTAGAACACCCCCATGGTAGGTACTTATTTTCTATCCCTTGGACGGCTCTGTGGTGTGCTGACCGACACCCTAAGGTTAGGTGAGCTTTTCTTTGAGATCTTTTTCATGGGATAGGACCTCCATGTTGAGAAACATGAGGTGACAAGCAATTCTTCCTTGTCATGTAGATGTCTCTGGGGACGTTGTCAGGTTGGCGTCGCGGGTTGTAGCCGCTGGAACACCAACTGTCTGGCTGGAGGAACTGGTGCTTTAGAGCAACTACAATTGATGATAATTTTGGCACAAGTGTGTCTGCAAGAGGACACAACATGTGTGAGGGTTGCTTCTCTTGTCTTACGCTTGTAACTAATCATGTTGTGTAAATCAGACAATGGAAGCTTTACTTTCACTCCCCTTTTATGCACTCGGGCAAGCTTTGTGCATAAAGGTGAGAGTGGAATGTTTGCTCCATGACCCAGTTCTTTCCTAGAGACTGCAACTGGATCATTGATGAGACTTGAGGTAAGATGGACCCACTACATGCGCGTAGGTAATATAAGCACATGGGTCTGTCATCTCAATGTTGGTTCCCCGACTTGGTTTGAGTGCAACTACAGCATCCAAGTGGGTTTGGGAAGGCTCTAAGGGTCGATCCACTTTCAGCGCATGAGCACCTGGGTCTGCCCTATAGATTCTTCCATTAGCCGCGCGTGTGATGAGCAATGGTGCATGCTTTTGGAGAGCTGACGGTGCAGCCCCTCGAGCGCGTATGGCTCAGGGTATTTTGGGCTTCCTTGAACCAGCGTCCTTGGGCACATAGTATAGAGAGTCTAGGTTAGGATTATACGCGACCTTATTGACAGCATCTTTACTTGGAGGAGATTTCATGCGCCTGTGATCAGCGCATCCTATCCGGCCTAGACGACGCTGCATGCGCGCATCGTGTGACTTAGCATGGTTACTCTCGAGCGCAGCTTCGAAGATAGAGATAATACGTGCGCCAACCTTTTGTGCACCTGCGATAAAGGTTGGTTGTAAACCCCCTCATTTATTTTTATAGATAGACTGGTTATGGGTTAGAAAATTTTGGTTTAGCAGCAGGTATTTGAGGTTTAGAATTAAGATTTGCAGATGTCTGATTCTTTAATTAAACCCTTGGTGCGCCCTACCATTGTTGCAATATTCGAAGCCCAACATTAGCCCATAATTTTTAACAGATTGTTGTACCCTTGACTTGACATGCCAACTTAGGCGCTGGACTTTTCCGTCACTAAAAATTATAATCCCTTGTGCTCTAATTTAATTGTATAACTTTCCGTATCCAAAATCTATTATTTAATCCGGTATCGCGTACCTGTGTCGTTGCCATCAATTTTGAGACACAAACTCAACCCGTATAGCAGGAACAATTAAAGGGTCCAAGACTGACACCAAGCCTACACCTTTCATGACCTTTGTGTCACTCCAAATTGAGACCGCATGTGCCCCCATTTAATTTAAGAGCGCATGACAATTTATTTTATTTAAATTGGGGATACCTACTTTGACTAATCCCAACTTAACCCCAATTTAACCCAATCCCTCAATCATTAAGCCCATACAAAATACACAATACCACATCACCCTTTTGCAAATGTTGCATTAGGTGTCATCACCCCATTGGTTCAAACCAAATGGAGAAGCCCTCAATTCTTTGACTAGTCAACCTCACCCCTCTCTCACTCTCCTTTGTATGAAAAATTCTCCATGTAAATCCTAGCCATCCATTGTTTGAACCCTTATCCTTACCACACACTCACCATCACACATATCTATAAAGTGTCTCCTCACACACACATCCCAAGCAGGCCCTAATCCCCAAACCTTGAAAACTCCACCCCTTTCTCTCTACTCCCTCTTCCTTACAATCCAGCCGACCTCTCCTCCTTATTTCCCTTTCTCTTCTTCTTCTTCTTCTTCTTCTTCTTCTTCTACTTCTTTCTCTTCACCTCTTCTTCAATGCTACACCATCCCGACCCCGGCCCTGATACTCCGGCCAGTCGACCACCGAGCCCATCGACTCCAGGAGCCGAGCACCATCCCGCTGCCATCACCCTCACCACCACGACCACCTTCACCACCATTGTTGTCTCCTCCGTAGACCATCCTCCGGCCAGCCGAGCATCTCAACGACAGTACTCCACCACCGCAGCGGTCATCTCCAGCAACATCCCGCACCGCCTCCACGCTCAACGTCGAAGCTCCAACCACTACCACCACGTCAACCTCGCTTGAGTCCTCCATATCCAGTACCACCCCTGCTGCACACCTCGACCTAGCTTCTCCGGCCTCCAGTCGATCGACCTCCGTACCTCTCCTCCACTACCGTGTCTACACCTCCACCGTGGCCAAGCTATTCTCCGGCCACCCGCTGTCGATCACCATCACCACTGCCACCACCGCGGTCGGCCTCCACCCTCCGGCCACCCTTCTTCTCCTCCTCATCTGCATCAACATCATCACCATCATCATCATCACCATCAACACCCACACCTCCATGACCTCCCCCTTCGGCAAGACTCACCTCCGATCACCACCACAGCCTGCTCCGGCCAGTAACCACCCTTGTGCCTATGCACGCCGCCGAGGTAGCCTCTTCCCCAGCTTCCCGTTTAAACC
Organism: Iris macrosiphon; assembly: GCA_036927795.1. Classification (NCBI taxonomy): domain Eukaryota; kingdom Viridiplantae; phylum Streptophyta; class Magnoliopsida; order Asparagales; family Iridaceae; genus Iris; species Iris macrosiphon. The sequence continues at coordinate 47,353,094 of JAYESA010000018.1, forward strand.
TAATATTGTATATTGCATGATTAGAGTATTATTGTGTTTTGTATGTTGTTATGTATAACTTAGTTAGTTGGAGTTAGGGTTTAAGAGGTTTAAGTATGCATGGAGTTAGGGTGTGATGCTATGTACTATATGCACTTGAAGGTTGTGAATGATAAATAATAAGTTTAGGAATATTATATTTTAATATATGCAAGTGGTGGTTAAACGCTAAGTTGATATTTAGGATTTATGAATACTAGGTATGATAATTTAGGGTGCTGTTCATTTTAATAAATTCATATTGATTATTGTTGGTGAGCAGATTTAAATTGTCAAGAAATGATAATATGATATTAAACCATTGATGGACATTGAGGATCAGGTGATTGATTGGAAATAGTGTGTAATATCAAACCATTAGGTACTCATTGAGGATTGAGAAATAATGTTGAATTAAATTGAGGAGTAGTTTTTAATGTGAAGTGGTAATGATTGTATATAATTGAGGTTTAATAAATAATTAATAATTTATTCAAGGATGATGTTTGAAATATGCGAGAGAACGTCTGTGAAGACCAGGAAAAAATCTGAGGACTGAACATACTTGAACTACTGAAAACACCATGATAAATATAGTGGGATTGAGTATTTGTTGGTGATATTATATATGTGATTGATAGTAACAGATATAACGTACCTTTAGTCAACCGTAGTCAACCCTCTAGCTTAGTGTCTTGTGACTGGTAACTAAGATTGAAGTCTATGCTAGAGGTATGTCTCTTCTTATTTTAGCCGCGTGATAGTCTATTGATTGAGCTTGTATCTCGTCTCTAGGTACTACGGGACCTACGGACTTGGATGTTGTACCGGAGCCCCACCTTCAGCAGCCGAATCCAGGCAAGTGTACCTTGCCACCCTGTATTTCAGTTACCAGATATTTATTGTTTTAGTATTTGCATTGTGCGCATTTTTGACTAGGGTCGTTACTTCGCGTCCGGGTCACAACCGGGTGAAGACGTTCGTCAGTAACATCTGGTAACGAGTGATAGATGTTCGCAATACCTTGATGTACGTACCTGTGTATATTATAACCCTAGGACACATTTAGACACAGTCTTCGTGCCAGATTTCCTGTATCCTGATACTGACATCATGATCGGAGACTGGGACGACTTTAGGGCCGCGTTTGTTGATAGTTACTTTTGTATGACGAGACTACTAGATAGAGGTTCAGGGCACACTCGTTAACCGCTTGGAAGGGGAAGACAGTTACTAGACGATTGGGCTCCTCTGCACGCGCTCATATATGTATATGTCCTGATGATGTAGTGTTCCTGTATCCAGAGTAGTATTATCACCCGTGTGACTCTGTGCTCGGAGCTACGGTACGCCCCGTGTGTCTCTGTGTTCGGAGCTATGATTTTATTTTGGACAGCCTACGCGTCGAACATTGTCTTCAAACTGTGTCTCACTTAGGTGGTTATGCCAGATTATACCGTCGTTGCACTTGTACTTTCTGTTGTACTTTGGCATGCTTATTTTTGTACCTTATTACGTCCCTCTGAGGACCTGGTTCCCTACCAGTTTTGTAGCATAGACGATTACGGAGCATTTGGAGTTGCTGATGGAGTTGCTTGTCTTGCAGGCATTGGTACCAGGTACTCATATTATTTCTACCGACATTATGGTTACTTTATTTATATTAATGATTCATCTGCTGTTGTAGCCTAGTTTTTGTAGACTCATCTCTTCTCGAGTCTATTCGAGTTTGTGTATTTACTGGGCGCCCGACTGTAGCACATATAGCTCATTCTTGTGTATTTCTATTCATTGTGGATTGAAGCATAGATGTTTATATTTACTAAATTATTTAGATAGTTACCTTCATTATACAGCTTATACGTATTCGAGTCGCACCAGAGTCTGGTCGAATGCGTAGCTGGCGTGTCGCGTATTCCTGGTCCTAATATTTTGGGACTGGGGCGTGACATATTTTTGTGGTGGCCCGTGCAGGTCCGAATTAAATCATCTTGGTCACCTGACTGTGCCAAGCGAGCCTGCAAATTAGGAATAGATATTATAATTTATTGTTGTATAGGCTCAATCCATAATCAATTTTAAAAACTCCCTTCGTTATTGATTATCGCCATTGGACTTCCTAATTATATTCGTTCCTTTTTATTAATATCTTTATCATTGTTCTTATCTCCTATAATTTCGAAAGGACGAACGCTTGTGCCTGATGGTTTCCTCCAGAAGAAGATCGTAGTTCAGACGACAAAAGTCATAATTTGTGCAATAATCTCTGAGTGGATTGTTACCCTCAGTAGGGTAGGCTGATAGGTTCTTTTAGATGCTAGAACTAGTGTGGAAGGTTAGCAAGAGAATTGGACCCTGTAGTACCCTACACGTACTTGAGATAGTAGTGATTTGGGAAGTACTGGGAGCTAGAAAGATTGATGATCATAACCCTCTAGAATAATTTATGGAAATGCATAACCCGATGCTAGAGCTTAGTTGTTGTATATGATAGCGATACCAGGAACGATATTATGGACTAGAGGAGATGAAATTTTAGCCTCTCACATGGAATATGATGATCTGATACCAGAAATTCTAGCATATACTTGGGTGATACCATTATTGCACTATGTGACTTGGAGAGATAAATAACGGAAAGAAAAAATTTGAGGAATACAATTGTAGGGAGAATTTGAGGAGAAGAGTAATTATACATTAGGGAAGGAAATTTATTTTTGGAGGATTAGTATTGTAAATAGAACGAAAGAATTTATTATGAGGATAAGTTTAGACTATGACATCATCCTAGCATGAGTTGGTTGAGCCAATACCACGCGACGCTAGATTTTCGATGTGGTTGTAATATATTTAGACCACCAGATTACCTTGAGTTTGAGTTTCTTCGGGGAGCCCAGGAGCATGGGGCCCATCTACCTTAGGGACACACATTGCAAAAGGTGAACCAGTGTACCCCCGCATTGTATCAGAGTTTGAGGATGTATTTCTAGAGAATCTTCCAGGCCTGCCACCTGACAGAGAGGAAGAGTTTGCTATAGAGTTGACTCCCAGAGCCAAGCCAGTTATTTCCTCCGTCTACAGACTAGCACCTATAGAGTTGATTGAGTTGAAGGTCCATAGTAGAGGATCTCTTAGACAAGGGTTTCAGTCGGACTAGTGTTTCTCTATGGGGAGTATCCATCTTATTTGTGCCGAGGAAAGACGGGACGGTACGCTGTATGTCAATTATAAGGCGTTAAATATTGTTACGACAAGGAAGAAGTACCCTTGCCACACATTGGTGATCCATTTGAGCAGCTTAATGGTGCAAGTGTATTCTCGAAGATCGATCTTAGATCTGGTTATCATCAGATCAAGGTACGGAGAGAGGACATTCTGAAGACGGCTTTTCAGACGAAGTATGGACACTATAAGTTTTTAGTCATGCCATTTGGTTTAACCAACACGCCAACAGTATTTATGAGTCTGATGAACAATGTTTTCCACCAGTACTTAGATAAGTTTATGGTGGTATTTATCGACGACATCTTGGTATATTCCAAGAGCCAGGAGGAGCACGAGAGACATCTCAGGATTGTGTTGGAGACGCTGAGACATGAGAGGCTGTATGCCAAGCTCAGCAAATGTGAGTTCTGTTTGGATATAGTACCCTTCCTGGGATACATAATCACCGGATTTGGACTATCAGTTGACCCGGAGAAGATAGCTGCAGTAGAGACGTGACTTACCCCTACATCAGTTACAGAGGTTAGGAGTTTCCTCGGACTTGCCGGATATTATCGTAGGTTCGTGAAATTTTTTTCAAGGATCGCTGTGCCTATGACGCGACTGACACATAAAGGCGAGGAGTTTATCTGTACCGAAGAGTGTCGGATGGCTTTCAATGGGCTGAAGAAGCGTCTGACGTCAGCACCAATTTTGACACTTCCTTCAGGATCGGAAGGATTTGTAGTGTACAGTGATGTGTCTGGGAGCGGATTAGGATGTGTACTGATGTAACACGTTAAACTGATAGCCTACGCATCGAGACAGCTGAGAGTTCATAAGAAAAACTATCCGACGCACGACCTAGAGCTAGCTGCAGTGAAAGTTGCACTAAAGCTATGGCAACACTACCTTTATGGAGAGCGTGTTGAGATTTACACAGATCACAAAAGTCTGAAGTATGTTTACACTCAGAAGAAGCTCAACATGAGACAGAGGTGCTGGCTAGAGTTGATGACAGATTATGATATCGAGTTACAGTATCACCCTGGCAAGGCGAATGTAGTAGCAGATGCCTTAAGCAGGAAGCCCATGGCATACTTTTTGACGACTCAGTGATAATTGCTAGAGGATCTTCAGGAGCTTGGGATCGAGATTGTATTGCCTGACATAGATGGACAGATGGCCAGTCTCGATGTTCAGTCTACATTGGTCGAGAGGATCAGGGCAACCCTGCCTACATATGCGAGATTCTGACGACTGTGAGAGAGGACAGAGGTCGGCATGCAGACGGGACTCAGGATTCATGAAGACGAAACATTGAGGTATGGAGATCACCTATAGTTCCGAGTTGCGAGTTACGCCAAGAGTTGATGACCGAGGCTCATAGCTCTATTTATTCTATTCATCCCGGGGGTGCAAAGATTGTCATGCCCTAGTCCCAAAATATCGAGGGACTGGACACGTGGCAATAGCGAGCAGCACGCACCGATGGACAACCCAATTTAATGGATCTATCAGGGCATGCTTAAGCTGTAGTCTAACAATAAATAGATCAAGTATTACAAGTCACAGTCTATACTAATCTCATCCATAACAGATAATCACAGATCAAATGCCAGAATAATACAAATAGAATAAACTAACATATCTCAAATAAAGCGTCTCGGGGAATAATTCGAGAACAAGTCTGATACATCAATGCAATAGACTGGAAATAAAATAACTAGAAACAGAAATAAATGAGTATCTCAAGTCAATACTCAGGAGAAGTCCTCTGGTACGATCTCGTCCTCAGATCCTGGTTCTGCTCCAATGTATGCACCTGTTCCTACTTCTGCTAATGCTAATGCTCCGGTCCCGTAAACCTCGGGATAGATCTCGTCAGCTAATCCTGGGGACATAGTCCATTCCAGGTCCTCAGGGGACATAACAAGGTACAGATAATACAAGCCAAAATAAATACAGTGCAACAATAAATAAAATAATAGGGTAAACTATATAACCAGCTAAGTGATATGCAAGTTGAGAGTTTTAGTCATACTCAGGCTGAGACTACTACAGGATCAGTGTCGGAGAAACCTATAGCAGTATTTTCTCGAAGGGCCAGAACTTGTGCCAAAGCTCTGTATCAGAGACTAAGACACCTCCAGATAATATTATTTATATTATAATCAGCCTTGATATGGTAATACTCTCCCCATCCTATGTAATCTCACGTCACAGTTCCATAATATCTCAGGTACAAGTCACGCAAGATCAACTAATGCAATAAGTCAGAATAGGTTCTAAGCAAGTAAACTGTAATGTCATGAATATGTATCCTATACGGAATCACCATGAATGTCTCAGAAAGATTCTGTCACATGAATAGTGTCAGGTGTCCTGGGTATAATGTACTTGATAATGCAAGTACGAGAATGTAAAGGGTCGCAAATGTCCATATCTAGATGACGTTGTCCAACTCCACGTACGGGGTTGGCACCCGGCTATTGATCGGACGCTAAGCAAGTCACACGGCCCTAGGTTAAGCATGTACAAGATATAAATAAATCAAGAAATTATATAACAAGAACTGCAATGTTGGCAAGGTACACTTGCCTGTGGTTCTGGCTCCAACTGTAGCTCTGGCAGCAGTAGGATTTGCAGGCAGTACTTCGGTTGATGAAATAAACATCACTATCAGATCCAGAAAATATCAATCAGCTAGAAACGCCTGTCCTTGAGTCCAATTTGGAGACAAGGACAAAAATGATAATTTCGGGTCAAAGCGGGGTCCACATGTGGCCCGCTTCGCACCGAAAAATATGTCAGGGACAAAGTTCTCCAAATTTGCCAAATTTAGTGTCAGCAGGTCAGAAAAGATGATACGAACCCAACGGAACTTCCAGAATTGGATTCCGGTGAGCCGATCACAAAATCGCCCGTCAAGTGGAGCCTATGGGGCCCACGACACGCGATTTTGTCAACGTTCTCAGAATCAAACCAAACTTGGGTCACAGGACCAGCGTATTACTACGAGTCCGATGGCGCAAGTTTCATTTCGATCCGACGTGTGTACACAAAGTTATGACGCATTCCAGAACTAACGGATACGGAACGGTGTCCGCGGATATGCGTTGATTCCGGTGTGCACGCACATCCGAATCGACTTCTGGAAAATCCCACACGTCCGTATCAATGGCGCGCACGTATCGGTGAAGACCGCGTGCGACCAAGTCGTCCTGTTTGGCGGGGCATACTCAGTTCCGGGGTGAAATATGGCGTTATTTTTCCTGTTTTTGGATGGCGGTTCGCGATCGCCACAGGACGCGATGCACCGAGCGGGTTGTACGGGAACCGAGAGGGTCACGCAGGGATCGCGATGCAATAGACGGAATCAAAAATGAGGCAATGAGCAAAGAGAAACATGTACTTGAACAGGGCTCGAGAAACCAAATTTTTTCGTGTCCGATACGACACGAAGGGGCCGTGTCCGAGTCGAAGTCACGCCTAGGGTTAGGGTTTCCAGCTGCTGCCGGAGCTCGGGAGTGCCGGAGGGAGGCTGGGGTCGGGCGGCGCTGGCCGCGTGCTCGGGCAGCACAGGCGGCCGGCGGCGCAGGGCGGCGGAGGCGGGCCGGAGTTGGGGCTCGGGGTCGGGTGCTGGTGAGGGAGGAAGGAGGAAGGAGGGGGATCGGAGTCGGGCGGCGGTGCTGCAGCGGGGTCTGGGCGGCACTGGAGGAGAGGGGAGGCCGGAGTCGGGCGGCGGCGCAGCGGGGTCGGGCGGGGGAGGGATGGCCGGAGGGAGAGGGATTCTAGGGTTTAAATACGGAGCCGGCGGGGGAGAGGGGACCGAGCGAGGCGGAGGTCGAGGCGGGGGAGGCGGGGCGCGGGGCCACGCGGAGCGGGCGGGGGTGCGTGGCCGGCGTGGCGCGGGGTGCGGCGGAGGAAGCGGGCGGCGCGGGGGACGCGGGTGACAAAGAAGAGGGGTGGAAGCGGGTGGCGGGTTCGCGGTTCGGGTTGGGTCGTGTCACGCCCCAGTCCCAAAATACCGTGGGACTAGACACGTGGCAATGGCCAGCAGTACGCACCGATGGACCAGCTCAATATAATGGATCCATCAGGGCATACTTAAGCTGTAAAACAAGTCTACGACAATCATGGCACAACTAATCTCATCCACACAAGATATAAAATATGATCCACAGAATAAATAAGGAATGTAAATCATCAGCAAGTCTCACAAAGTACTTCGGGAAACAACCCGATAAATATCTAGTACAATGGTTCCACAGACCAGAAAATAAAAGACTGAAATAATAATAAAAATTGAGCATGAACATGGATGCTCAAGAGAAATCTTCAGCTAAGACCTCGTCCTCGGATGAAGGTACAACTCCTGGATCAGCTCCTGCTCCGGTCCCGTAAACCTCGGGATAAACCTCGTCTGCAAAATCTGGGGACAAAATCCGGATCCAGGTCCTCAGGGGACATAGCAAGGTACAAGAAAGCTCATGCCAATAAATAAATAAATAAATAAGCAGTGCAGCAAATAAATAACTAAATAAAATAATGGAGTAAATATGTAACCATCTAAGTGAAATGCAAGTGAGAGCAGCACGAATACTTAGGCTGAGACCACTACAAGCTCTGTGTCTGGGAGCCGGTAGCAGCAATAACTATGTGTTTACTATGTGTTTACTATGTTTTATATATATATAATCAGCCTGTAGACTGTGTGTCTCGCCCCACCCAATGTAACCACGCATATCATGTCCATAACGTCTCATGTCCATGCCAAGCGCGATCATAGCTAAATGCAACAAGTCATAATATATATAGAATATAAAATCTATGTCAAGTCCTGTATCCTATACAGAATCACCACGAATATCTCGGAAAAATCCTGTCTCATGAATAGTGTCAAGTGTCCTGGGTCATAGGGTACTTGATGAGATAAGTACGAGAATATAAAGTGTCACGAATGTCCAGCTCTAGATGACCGTACCCAACACTGCGTACAGTGTCGGCACCCGACTGATAATCGGACGTTAAGTACGTCACACGGCCCTAGGTTGAGCATGCACATCACTATATATAAAGCAACAAAAAAAAAACTAAGCTGCAGAGTTTGGCAAGGTATACTTGCCTGATGTCCGAAAACCAACAACTGTCCCTGTGTCAGTGGATCCGGTAGGTACTACTCCAAAAGCTGTAATAAACATCACCCACAGTCTCAGAAGATGTCAAATAGCTAAAAACGCCTGTCCTTAAGTCCAATTTGGACACAGGGGCAAAAAGGTCATTTTCGGGCCAAAGCGGGGTCCACATGTGGGCCACTTAGTACCGAAAAGCGTGCCGAGGGTAACAGTCTCTAAATGGGACAAACTATGGGTCAAACAACTCTAAATGTCGATACGATCCCAACGGTATATCGAAATTTGGATTCCGATGAGCCGAACATAATTTGGTCCAAAAAGTCAACTGTGGGGCCCGCCAATTGGCGATCTGGTCAACCGTCTCAGAAATGCGTGAAAATTGGGTCACAGGACCAGCGTGTTACCACGAGTCCAGTGGCGCAAGTTTCGTCGCAATCTGACAAGTGTGTACAAAATACTCGCGAGTTCCACAAAAGTAGCGACACGGAATGTGTCCGCGGATACGGCCTGATACCGGCGCGCACACGCTTCCACATTAGTCCCCATGAATTTTCATGTGTCCGATTATGCTGCGTGCACCATTCGGTACACTTGGCACACGGCGGGGCGGTCCCGTTTGGCGGGGCGCGCTCCGATCTCCCACTTTTAGAAAACCAAAAAAAGTGGGTGCGCGCAGTTTTGTGACGACTACAATTTTGTCCACAGCAACTAATAGCACAAAGTTATTATACAGAAAATAAACTAGGTCATGTAATCTACAGGTATCAAAAAGAATCACCGAATTCGGATCTCTGTGGTGGGAGATACGAACTCGGCAATACGGGTGGTCATTCTGGAATTCTGCGATTGCAGAATTCTGTCTGCTCGCGCTGACTTGGGCGCTGTTTTTCACCTAGGGGCACACGTTTTCCGAGGTTGACTATAAAACAAGTATTGGAGAGGGTTGAGGGAAGATCATACCTATAAAAACGGAACAGCGTTTGGTCGAGCGAGTCAACGGGAAAATACGCCGGAGCGAAGGTGTCTCGAGTGGAAAACTGCAGTTCGCGATGTCGGCGTCGACGGGATGGTTGGATGGCTTGGTGGAGCTTCTCTGGCTGCGGTGACGGCTCTAGATGGGAAGAGGAGGTCTGGAGTTTTAGGTTAGGGTTTTTGGAGAGCTATTATATATATATATACTATATATATTAAGAGAGAGAGAGGGGATCAAGGGTCCGCGGGTTGGGGTCTGTGAAGTAAAGGGGCGGTCCATGCACATTTGCCAAGTTGCAACTTTTGCAACTTGCTGGCGTTAGGTTACTAAGGGCTTCAATGCTAAGGAGTCTGCAAATGATTCCTAAGGGCTTTAGGCTAATAGTAATAACTATTATTATATTATTATTATTGTTATTATTATTAGTATTATTATTATATACTTATTTACTTTTCTTTTCTTTTCCTTTCTTTAAATATAATATATATATACATATATATATATATATATGTATATACATATATATATTTATAATCATAAGAAAATTTATATAATAGGGTATTGCACATCGTTAGGCTAGCAATTGTTCAAGGGGTCTCCTACATGAAATAAATTCCTAAAAATTTCTGATGGTCCCACAAGTCCTCTAAGTGCCCGAACACCTACCATAAAAATTATAAAAAAATCTATTTCTCCTATTTGGACCTAATTACCACAATTTAATTAATAATTAATAAATAAAAAGGTATATACAATTTTTTAGGAAGGGGGTTTTACATTCTACCCAACTTATAAAAATTTCGTCCTCGAAATTAAAAATGGGCTGGGGTCTCTCTATCAATCTCATTTGATTACAGTCTAAAGGGTTCCTCTCAAGTGAACATTGCGGTCTCTATCCAACTTAGATTTTACCCATCTATCATCTAAGGCTATACATCCAAGAAAGCTATACCCCAAATTATGTTGTTGAATCCTCAAGGTTCTTAACACCAACATATCATCTATGATATGTCCTCAATCAGCTATAAAGGCAGTCATCTAGTAGTATGACTGGTCTATGGGGTATATCTAGTACTCTCTGCGTGTCAACCTTATACTAGGCACGAGGTTCGTCTTTCCGAAATAAGGGAAGACAGAGATCATTAATAAAGAGTTCAAAGGAATGGTAACATAAGACAAGTACGAGGTTCAAGGAGATTAAAGAATTCAAAAATAGGAGAGTTGTCCGGGCAGTTTATGGATTGAAATCCTGTTGGTAAATTCCTATTCGCATGTTCATATTGGAACGTTTATGTGCCGATATGATATGCTCTGATGTGTCTTGAGGTAGGTATACTAGTCAGCTATATATCTCAATCCACGTCAAGTAATCATACGAAGGGCGAACCAAGCGCACCAAGGTTAGCTAGACCTTAATACACTGATTCTGAAACGTATTAGTGTACATGTCCACTAATACATATGTCATGAACAAGCTCGATAAAGAATGAGCTTGCAAAACTAGGCTATAGAATAGCAGCATAAGTCCAGTACAGCAAATTTAAGTACGCTAGATGATGATGAAAGGAGGTACAAATTAATTCAAGTTCACAAAACAACACAAAATAAGCACAATAGCAAAAGACTCTATAATCTCTACAGTTATTAATTATAAAAACATTCTAGGTTATAAATTTTTGGCAAGTTCAAATTAATTATTAGGTTAAGGCTAGGTCACGAATCTACATGCAAAAACTAAGCAAATCTAAAAGCAGAAGACTATAAAAACTTACGCGCATTAGCTACTCCATTATTCTGTGCGTCCTCCAAAGTCATAGCAAAAGCTTGTCCGCGTCCTTGCGGTGGATTCCTCTGCTATGGCTGTTGGGCTCACTGGAAGAGTGCTGCCTGTGGAGCCAAGGGTGGCCTTAGTTGATACCTTCCTGGTGCTGGTAGAGCTTGTCTGTTTAATGTCAATGCTCTCTCTCGATGATGAGGACAATCCTTGGCTAAGTGTTGGTTGGTTTCGCAGATCAAGCATAATCCTAACTTGCGTCTGCAGTCCCTCTCAATATGGCCTACCTTGTCACAGTATTGACATGTGGATGATATCTGCGGAGAGGCTCTGGGTGGCTGGTGTAGGTGAGGTCTCTTTGCAGCTTCTTCTTGTGGTACTTTGGCTGATGTGGAAGACCGTTTCAGACTGGTCTCTCTCCTGGTGACGCGTTCCATGCGTCGGGCTGCTGCAAGGACGTCTGAGTAGGATGTAGGTGCAACGGATCCAATTAGTTTCTGTAGCTCCAAGTTTAGTCCGTCGAAGAACTTCTCAGCCTTTTCTTCTTCTGTCAGGATCAAGGTTGGGGCGAAGCGACTTAGACGAATGAATTCTGCATTGTATTCTTCCACTGTCATGCTGCCCTGGATGAGGCGGTTGAACTTGTCCCTGAGCTTTGACCGTGCAACTGCCGGGATGTACATCTCTTGGAAGAGTCTGGAGAACTCTTCCCATGTGACTCTGTCCTGTCCAAGTCTTCTTTCTTCTGCTAACCACCAGTGGTGCGCATTATCAGTTAACTGCATTCTGACTGCAGTCATCCACTTCTCTCTTGGAAGTTCAGCGGCTTCCAGCTGATGCTGAATGTTTGTGAGCCACTCATGAACTTCCGTTGGCCCTTCTTTACCAGAAAATGTGCGAGGCTTGAGATGACGAAAGTCGGTGATAGATCCCGTCGATGTTCGTCTCGCTGCTGGATTAGCCTGCTCCAATGCGGATACCAGGCTGGTCCTCAGATACTCGGCCTCCTGCCGATGGGCCTCTTGCTGAATCTGTTGCTGTGATTGCATCATAGCATACATCATCTGAAACATTTGTTGCCCGTCCATGGCTTGTCCTGGCGGGAATACTAGCATCTGGGGAGTGAACTGAGGTGGTGGTGGAATGTCATCTCTCCGGAACCTTGGATTAGGCTGTCCGGTTTGATCACTCTGCGATGCTTGTCCACCATCCCCTGGTGTCACTTCGTCTCCATAAGTAACCACAGCGTCGTGTAGTGTATCCAAAGGGATATCATCTCTGTTCTCGGAATCCATTGCTCTGAAATCAAAAGATAAACTATGAGAACGCTCAGAGGAATCAATACAGGATGCAGTTCAAGTAACAAATTTCGAGTTCGATATAGAGTTCAACAAATGGTTAAATGATGGATGAGATCCTATAGTTTATACTATCCTTAGGGCAGGCTGGTCCGGTCCCTAAGTTGAAACTGAACAATTTAGTCGTAGACCTGCATGGGCCACCACAAAAACTATGTCACGCCCCAGTCCCAAAATACCGTGGGACTAGACACGTGGCAATGGCCAGCAGTACGCACCGATGGACCAGCTCAATATAATGGATCCATCAGGGCATACTTAAGCTGTAAAACAAGTCTACGATAATCATGGCACAACTAATCTCATCCACACAAGATATAAAATATGATCCACAGAATAAATAAGGAATATAAATTATCAACAAGTCTCACAAAGTACTTCGGGAAACAACCCGATAAATATCTAGTACAATGGTTCCACAGACCAGAAAATAAAAGACTGAAATAATAATAAAAACTGAGCATGAACATGGATGCTCAAGAGAAATCTTCAGCTAAGACCTCATCCTCGGATGAAGGTACAACTCCTGGATCAGCTCCTGCTCCGGTCCCGTAAACCTCGGGATAAACCTCGTCTGCAAAATCTGGGGACAAAATCCGGATCCAGGTCCTCAGGGGACATAGCAAGGTACAAGAAAGCTCATGCCAATAAATAAATAAATAAGCAGTGCAGCAAATAAATAACTAAATGAAATAATGGGGTAAATATGTAACCATCTAAGTGAAATGTAAGTGAGAGCAGCACGAATACTCAGGCTGAGACCACTACAAGCTCTGTGTCTGGGAGCCGGTAGCAGCAATAACTATGTGTTTACTATGTGTTTACTATGTTTTATATATATATAATCAGCCTGTAGCCTGTGTGTCTCTCTCCACCCAATGTAACCACGCATATCATGTCCATAACATCTCATGTCCATGTCAAGCGCGATCATAGCTAAATACAATAAGTCATAATATATATAGAATATAAAATCTATGTCAAGTCCTGTATCATATACAGAATCACCACGAATATCTCGGGAAAATCCTGTCTCATGAATAGTGTCAAGTATCCTGGGTCATAGGGTACTTGATGAGACAAGTATGAGAATATAAAGTGTCACGAATGTCCAGCTCTAGATGACCGTACCCAACACTGCGTACAGTGTCGGCACCCGACTGATAATCGGACGCTAAGTACGTCACACGGCCCTAGGTTGAGCATGCACATCACTATATATAAAGCAAGGAAAATAAATAACTAAGCTGCAGAGTTTGGCAAGGTACACTTGCCTGATGTCCGAAAACCAACAACTGTCCTTGTGTCAGTGGATCCGGTAGGTACTACTCCAAAAGCTGTAATAAACATCACCCACAGTCTCAGAAGATGTCAAATAGCTAAAAATGCCTGTCCTTAAGTCCAATTTGGATACAGGGGCAAAAAGGTCATTTTGGGGCCAAAGTGGGGTCCACATGTGGGCCACTTAGCACCGAAAAGCGTGCCGAGGGTAACAGTCTCTAAATGGGACAAACTATGGGTCAAACAACTCTAAATGTCAATACGATCCCAACGGTATGTCCAAATTTAGATTCCGATGAGCCGAACATAATTTGGTCCAAAAAGTCAACTGTGGGGTCCGCCAATTGGCGATCTGGTCAACCGTCTCAGAAATGCGTGAAAATTGGGTCACAGGACCAGCGTGTTATCACGAGTCCAGTGGTGCAAGTTTTGTCGCAATCTGACAAGCGTGCACAAAATACTCGCGAGTTCCACTAAAGTGGCGACACGAAATGTGTCCGCTGATACGGCCTGATACCGGCGCGCACACGCGTCCACATCAGTCTCCACGAATTTTCACGTGTCCGATTATGCTGCGTGCACCATTCGATACACTTGGCACACGACGGGGCGGTCCCGTTTGGCGGGGCGCGCTCCGATCTCCCACTTTTAGAAAACCGGAAAAAGTGGATGCGCGCAGTTTTGTAACGACTACAATTTTGTCCACAGCAACTAATAGCACAAAGTTATTATACAGAAAATAAACTAGGTCATGTAATCTACAGGTATCAAAAAGAATCACCGAATTCGGATCTCTGTGGTGGGAGATACGAACTCGGCAATACGGGTGGTCATTCTGGAATTCTGCGATTGCAGAATTCTGTCTGCTCGCGCTGACTTGGGCGCTGTTTTTCACCTAGGGGCACACGTTTTCCGAGGTTGACTATAAAACAAGTATTGGAGAGGGTTGAGGGAAGATCATACCTATGAAAACGGAACAGCATTTGGTCGAGCGAGTCAACGAAAAAACACGCCGGAGCGAAGGTGCCTCGAGTGGGAAACTGCAGTTCGCGATGTCGGCATCGACGGGATGGTTGGATGGCTTGGTGGAGCTTCTCTGGCTGCGGTGACGGCTCTTGATGGGAAGAGGAGGTCTGGAGTTTTAGGTTAGGGTTTTTGGAGAGCTATTATATATATATATACTATATATATTAAGAGAGAGAGAGGGGATCAAGGGTCCGCGGGTTGGGGTCTGTGAAGTAAAGGGGCGGTCCATGCACATTTGCCAAGTTGCAACTTTTGCAACTTGCTGGCGTTAGGTTACTAAGGTCTTCAATGCTAAGGAGTCTGCAAATGATTCCTAAGGGCTTTAGGCTAATAGTAATAACTATTATTATATTATTATTATTGTTATTATTATTAGTATTATTATTATATACTTATTTACTTTTCTTTTCTTTTCCTTTCTTTAAATATAATATATATATACATATATATATATATGTATATACATATATATATATTTATACTCATAAGAAAATTTATATAATAGGGTATTGCACATCGTTAGGCTAGCAACTGTTCAAGGGGTCTCCTACATGAAATAAATTCCTAAAAATTCCTGATGGTCCCACAAGTCCTCTAAGTGCCCGAACACCTACCATAAAAATTATAAAAAAATCTATTTCTCCTATTTGGACCTAATTATCACAATTTAATTAATAATTAATAAATAAAAAGGTATATACGATTTTCTAGGAAGGGGGTTTTACAGGTCGGGCGGACCCGACCCGACCCGCTAGGCGGTTCGGCCCGATTGGGTTTAGATGAACCGGATTCAGGCCGGTTCAGCCCGGTTTGAACCCGGTTCAGTCCGGTTTATTTATTTTTAATTTTTAAAAATAGTTTTTAGGCTTTTAAAATTATTTTTGGGGTCCAATAAATTTCCAGAAAATTACCCTAAGTCCAGTATTTTATTTTACACCAAAAAATATTATTTTTATAATATTTTAATATATATTAAAAATATTAATTTTATTTAATGCCAAAAACACCTTGTTTTTAATTAGCAAAAATTTTCGAAAAATTCCAGAAAATTCTGAAAAATCCAGTTAAAAATTTTGAAAAATCAGGGAGTTTACAATCTACCCCCCTTAAGAGCATTGTGTCCTCGCAATCAAAGAATAACCGGTCAACAGAGATGACACGGTCGTAACTATTGTTCGAAACACATCACAAGACACTTAGGAAAAATATCGTTTCCCTAAGAATGAAAGTTATGCACTTTCCAGAGTAAAGAAATCTAGTTAAAGCAAGAGAACTACAACTTTTAGAAAAACTAGGTTATTATTAACAAGTTTCAAATTACTAGGTTGGGGCTGAGGTCACGAACCAAATAGGCGCGAGCTAAAACAAGACTAGAAACGGTAGCTACGAATCACTTACGCGCATTAGCTACTCCAAGAGTTTGCACGTCCTCCAAAGTCATCGCGTATGCTTGTCCGCGTCCTTGAGGTAGATTCCTCTACTGCTGCTGGACCTGCTGAAAGAGTAGTGCCTGGGGTATCAAAGGTGGCCTCGGCTGATATCCTCCTGGAGCTGGTGGTAGGACTCCTTGAAATCCCGTTTGCGGTGCTTCCAATGCTGGAGAGGCTGGCCTTGGTGCTGGTAACGCTTGTTGTTTAACCATTGGTGCTCTTTCTCGACGCTCAGGGCATTCCCTCAATAAATGCTGACTGGATCCGCAAGCTAAACATACTTTTCTTTTTCGTCTGCACTTGTCCTCAATATGGCCTCGCTTGCGACAATATGGACAGACAGGTAGTACTTGCGGAGATGCTTCTGGCGGCTGGTGCATAGGAGAACTCTTTGCAATTTCTTCCTGTGGTGCTCCGGCAGGTGCTGATGTGGCTGGTTGATGAATCATCACTGCTTTCTCTTGATGCTGAGGACAATCCTTGGCTAAGTGTTGATTGGACGCGCAAATTAAGCATAATCCTAACTTGCGTCTGCACTCCTTATTAATATGGCCTATCTTGCCACAGTAGTAACAAGTAGGAAGGAATGAGGCTCTTGGTGCTGTTCCCGGTGGTGAATTTATTTGTGGTCGCTTTGCAGATTTTTCCTGTTGTGCTTGGTCTGGTGCTGTCGCATACGACCGCTTCTGGCTGGACTCGATCCTTGTGGTGCCCTCCACGGGTCGTGATGCAGCAAGAACGTCATCGTCTAAGGTAATTGTATTTGAGCTGATTAACGTCCGTAACTCCGAGCTAAATCTGTCGATGAACTTCTCCGCTTGGTTTTGCTGTGCTTCTTGATGTACCTTCTTGAGGCAGGCTGACTTGCTTGACTGCTTTGTGATGATTGACCTTCACCAACTGGTGTCACATCGTCTTCGTGGGTAACACAACGCCTTGTGGTGTTCCTGCATGAGCCTCATTGCTGGCTTGTGGGTCTATTTTCCTGCATCCAAAATAAACAATAAGAGGCGCACAGGAATTAAGGCAGGATGCAAGTCAAGAAATTAATTCGAATCCGATATGGATATCAAGAACGTTTCAAGCAAGTGGATGAGATCCTAAAAACTTATCTTATTCTTATTGCAGGCCTGTTCGGTCCCTAAGTTGAAACCGAATAATTTAGTCGTAGACCTGCATGGGCCACCACAAAAACTATGTCACGCCCCAGTCCCAAAATACCGAGGGACTGGACACGTGGCAATGGCCAGCAGCACGCACCGATGGACAACCCAATTTAATGGATCCATCAGGGCATGCTTAAGCTGTAGTATAACAATAAATAGATCAAGTATTACAAGTCACAGTCTATACTAATCTCATCCATAACAGATAATCACAGATCAAATGCCAGAATAATGCAAATAGAATAAACTAACATATCTCAAATAAAGCGTCTCGGGGAATAATCCAAGAACAAGTCTGATACATCAATGCAATAGACTGGAAATAAAATAAGTAGAAACAGAAATAAATGAGTATCTCAAGTCAATACTCAGAAAAAGTCCTCTGGTACGATCTCGTACGGGAGGCGGGCGGCGCTGGCCGCGTGCTAGGGCAGCGCAGGCGGCCGGCGGCACAGGGCGGCGGAGGCGGGCCGGAGTTGGGGCTCGGGGTCGGGTGCTGGTGAGGGAGGAAGGAGGGGGATCGGAGTAGGGCGGCGGCGCTGCAACGGGGTCTGGGCGGCACTGGAGGAGAGGGGAGGCCAGAGTCGGGCGGCGGCGCAGCGGGGTCGGGCGGGGGAGGGTTGGCCGGAGGGAGAGGGATTCTAGGGTTTAAATAGGGAGCCGGCGGGGGAGAGGGGACCGAGCGAGGCGGAGGTCGTGGCGGGGGAGGCGGGGCGCGGGGCCGCGCGGAGCGGGCGGGGGTGCGTGGCCGGCGTGGCGCGGGGAGCGGCGGAGGAAGCGGGCGGCGCAGGGACGCGGGTGACAGAGAAGAGGGGTGGAAGCGGGTGGCGGGTTCGCAGTTCGGGTTGGGTCGGGCGGACCCGACCTGACCCGCTAGGCGGTTCAGCTCGGTTGGGTTTAGATGAACCGGGTTCAGGCCGGTTCAGCCCGATTTGAACCCGGTTCAGTCCGGTTTATTTATTTTTAATTTTTAAAAATAGTTTTTAGGCTTTTAAAATTGTTTTCGGGGTCCAATAAATTCCCAGAAAATTACCCTAAGTCCAGTATTTTATTTTACACCCAAAAATATTATTTTCATAATATTTTAATATATTTTAAAAATATTTAATTTTATTTAATGCCAAAAACACCTTTTTTTTTTAATTAGCAAAAATTCTCAAAAAATCCCAGAAAATTCTGAAAAATCCAGTTTAAAAACTTGAAAAATCAGGGGGTTTACAAAGATGTACCAAGATTTTGAGATAACACTACTGGTGGTATGGGATAAAGAGAGAGATTACAAGATTCGTAGCGAGATGTTTGCTCTGTCAGCAAGTCAAGGCTGAACATCATACACTACTAGAAAAAGCGGGAGTAGCGACGTATTTTAGCGACGTCAAAAGAAACGTCGCTAATAATACATAAATTAGCGACTCATTATAAACACGTCGCTAGACGTCGCTAAATGGCGACAGTTAGCGACGTTTAGCGACTTTTAATACGATTTTAAAAGATAAGTCGCTATAAGTTCAATTAAGGTCCCTAAACGTCGCTAATATGTCTAATTTAGCGACGTTTAGCGACGTATATAGCGACATTTAAACTCAAAATATTTAGCAACGTGTTTAGCGACGTCCTTTACGTCGCAAATATTTAATTTAGCGACATTTTTATTGGACGTCGCTAAACGTCGCTAAAATTTGGTTAATTAGGGGTCGGTTTCCTTTTTCCCCGTCAGTTGAAATTTCGATTCGAAAACATATTCCCCCCCTTCCTCAGCTCCGTCGACCGCGACTACTCCGGCAAGGTATACTCTCTCTCTCTCTCTCTCTCTCTCTCTCTCTCTCTCTCTCTCACAGGACACATGTGACATTGACATAAACACGACACACACACTGACACTGACACAGACACAGACACGACACACACACACACTGACACAGACACTGATCTGGACCTAGGGTTAGGGTTAGGGTTAGGTTTTTTGACATGGGGTTAGGGTTAGGGTTAGGGTTAGGTTTTTTGACATGGGATTAGGGTTAGGGTTAGGGTTAGGGTTAGGGTTAGGGTTAGGTTTTTTGACAATGTTCATGCATGTGCGATCATGTAGAGATCAGATTTTAATTTCTTCTTTCAAGTATAAAATAAATAAATAATATGGATCGATGAATAAGAAAGAAAGAACATAAGTGTATTTATTTGCACTTTTGCAATATATATATATATATATATATATATATATATATATATATATATATATATATATATATATATATATATATATATATATATATATATATATATATATACATACATACATACATACTAATTGTTTGATTTTGTGGTTACTATTCATTGGTCCAATGGAGGAGGGGAAAAAATGATGGCTATTATTGAATCCATGTTCATATGTCATGACTACGTACATTGGGTGAACAAATTAGAACTAATTCCTGAATATTCGTACAACAACTGATCATGTGATCAAATTAATTAGAACGCCAATTATTCGACCAGGAAGTGTATGATCTAAGCAACCGTCCTTAATTGTGCCCCAAGAATTTTGAGCTCTAGCTACTTCCTCGTTCCACTCCCAATATATATAGGGGTTAATTGCCGAAAGCAAAGTACTGCGGAGTTATGTATCTCAGTTCCTCACCCTACTGCCAGTTTCAAGAAGTGCCTAATGGTCTAAATAATATGACTATAACAGTTGAATTAGCTAAACGAAACTTACAAATCAGCTTAAATAAATAAAGGATTAATTTCAACACTTACTGAAATCACTAGCTAGCAGTATGAAGAGCCTCTAATGGAGCAAAGATATCATCGCAGCATGCATCATTAAGGACATGCATCTCAAGAAACTTATTGGCTTCGGCTGGAGCCTACTACACTAAAATCCGGACACTGACACAGAAGTGGGTTAAGGTATAGTAGTAAAGTGGTATTAAGATATTATTTGGGTAATGTTATATATATATATATATATATATATATATATATATATATATATATATATATATATATACTGCTTTTCCAATAACGGACACTGACACAGACACAGAAGTTAATTTTGCATGTAATGATTTATATGATACATACTGTCAATTTTGCAGAAGTATCTAGAAATGGATATGAATTACTATCTGCGTCATCGTTCGTGGATGTACAACCGTCATCCTGATGACATGTGCGGTGTGCGGGATGAATTCATTGAGGGTGTACAGCAGTTCCTGCAGTTCGCTAAGGCGTTCCCTCAGTACATGGACGGTACCAAAATTAAGTGTCCATGTGTGAGATGTCGCAACAGGAAATATCATCCAGAAGTGGAAGTTACATATCATTTATACTCGAAGGGCTTTACGCCGAATTACTATCAGTGGACCGCGCACGGAGAACTTGTATCTCTAGCATCAGAGTCGGAGCCCTATGTGGAGCCGTATATGGATGTCCAAGACCACGATGCTTACGACGACGGGTTGGTGAACATGGTTTATGATGCGGCGGGGCCTAGTTTCAATCCTGACAATTATGATGCGGCGGGGCCTAGTTTCAATCCTGACAATTATGATGCGGCAGGACCTAGTTTCAATCCAGACAATTATGATGCAGCTGAGGAGGCACCGAATGCCGATGCTGCAAAGTTTATGGAGTTGCTTGAGAATGCAAGGACTCCACTATATCCTGGTTGTGAGGACCATTCACCGTTGGAGGTGGTTACAAGATTATTGAGCATCAAGTCCGATTTTAACATGTCGCAAGAATGCTATAATCGACTGCTAGATTTGATTATAGAGATCTTGCCCGAGGGTGCAAAGTTGCCTAAAGACTTCTATCGATCTAAGAGGATGGTGAGATCGCTTTGGATGGGATACGAAAAAATCGATGCATGTCGCAATGGGTGCATGTTGTACTACAAAGACGACAAGGATGAAGATGCGTGTAGATTCTGTAGTGCTGATCGCTACAAGGCCACTGTTAGAGGAAAGTCTGTCGGTGCAAGGAAGCCTACCGATTCGATGCACTACTTGCCTTTGACGCCGCGGTTGCAGCGGTTGTTTATGGTTAAGGAGACTGCAGAAAACATGAGTTGGCACAGGCGAAAACAGATCGAAGGAGTATTGGATCATCCATCCGATGGAGAAGCATGGAAGCACTTTGATCGAGAGTATCCACATTTTGCCGAGGAAGCGCGTAATGTCAGATTGGGGCTCTGCTCTGACGGTTTTACCCCATTCGGACTTTCGGGCTCCCAGTATTCGTGTTGGCCTGTGATCGTCACTCCGTACAATCTACCGCCTTGGATGTGCATGAAGACTCCGTATATGTTCCTAACCGTTATTATCCCGGGTCCGAACAATCCGAAGAGGAATATCGATGTGTACTTACAGCCTTTGATAGATGAGTTGAATCAGCTGTGGGAAGTAGGTGCCAACACGTACGATGTTTCTAGAAAGCAGAATTTTCAGATGAGGGCAGCACTTATGTGGACCATCAACGACTTTCCGGCCTATGGAATGTTATCGGGATGGAGCACCCATGGTCGTCTCTCATGTCCGTATTGCATGGACCGTTCTCAGGCTTTCCGTTTGAAACACGGAGGCAAACCGTGCTTCTTCGATTGTCATCGACAATTTTTGCCGAAGGATCATCCGTACCGGAGGAATCGGAATACTTTTCGTGCGGGAGTTGTGGAGAAGGCCAATCCACCTCCAAGGTGGCCCGGATGCACGATATGGGAAGAGATAAAATATTTACCAAGTGCTATCGAAGAGCCTGCTAAGGGGTACAAGTGTGACGGATTTGGTCGCACCCATAACTGGACGAAGAGGAGTATATTCTGGGATCTGCCATATTGGAGCACCAATCTGATCAGACATAACCTTGATGTCATGCATATCGAGAAGAATGTGTTTGATAACATAATTAATACTGTAATGGATGTAAAGGGGAAGACGAAAGATAATCCGAAGGCCAGGTTGGACTTAGAAGACATATGTAGACGTCCTGCATTGCATCTGATAGAGGAGGGGAATGGAAAGTTAAAGCAACCTAAGTCAGTTTTCTCACTGGATAAAGAGGATAAAGGTAGACTTTGTAGGTGGATTCAGGGTCTAAAGTTTCCAGACGGGTACGTGTCGAACTTGAGAAGATGCGTCGACCTCAAGGAGAACAAACTAGTAGGTATGAAGAGCCACGATTGTCATGTATTCATGGAGAGGTTAATTTCGATTGCATTTTGGGAATTCTTACCGCAGGTCGTTTGGGACCCATTGACAGAGCTGAGCATATTCTTCAGAGATCTTTGTTGTACTAAGTTGCTCGTCGATCGTCTAGAAAAGCAAGAGAGGGACATTGCGGTAACACTATGTAAGCTCGAGAAGGTGTTTCCTCCAGGATTCTTCGACTCTATGGAGCATTTGCCAATTCATCTTTCCTATGAGGCACGTGTTGGTGGTCCTGTCGGTTATCGGTGGATGTACCCCTTCGAGCGTCATCTGAATCACCTAAAGAGAAAGGTGAAAAATAAGGCACGGGTTGAAGGATCTATTTGTGAAGCTTATGTTCTCGAGGAGATTACAAACTTTTGCTCGACGTATTTCAAACCGCATGTTGCTACTAATAGGAATAAAGCTCCCAGAAACGACGACGCATATAAGGAATCTAATGATGCAATACTCAAAGTATTCAATGCATCCGGAAAGCCTTCGGGAAAAATGAAGAAGAGATATTTGAATGACGATGAGCTAAGGGCTGCTCAATTGTATATATTACTCAATTGCGACGAGGATGAAGTGGAGAAGCTAGAGGGGTAAGTAATTAATACGTCCACGTTTACATCATCTCAATGTAATAGTATAAGATACTATTATGCTACTAATTAGCAGTTGCATCATTGTTTTTCAGCACATATAATGATGAGTTAAGGTCGGTTAGACCCTACATAACAGACGAAGAAGTAGAACAAGAAATGAGATGCCATTTTCCTTCTTGGTTGAGCGCATATGTAAGATACTTGGTAATTACTTTTTATTTCTGCACTTGTAAAACAAATAACTTACCATCGCTACTTTGGTATTTAGGTCGATCGTCTAATATCATCCGAGACTGAATCTATTAGGACTCTAGCCAAGGGACCAATTACTGCCGTAAAAATATGGCCAAGTTTCTGTGTGAATGGGTTCAGGTTCAAGTCAACAAATGCTCCTATAAGAGACAGCTTTCTGGATCTTGATTCCACGAAAAACAGTGGTTTGTGTATCAAATCTACAAACTACAAAGACGTCAATCCGGGCAATGATTTTTTTGGCATCTTACGAGAGATTGTGGAGTTGACATATAATTATGGCCCAGAACCTGCTAATATCGTGCTATTCAGGTGTGAATGGTTCGATCCGATTCAAGATCAAGGTTGGAAAATTGACAAGCATGGCCTTGTGGATATAAACTACAAGCGTAGATATCAAGGCTACGAACCATTTGTCCTATCAAGTCAGGCTCAGCTCGTGTACTTCACAACTTATCCTAGACGGGGGACAGCGAGGTCGGATTGGTGGGCAGTATGCAAGACTAAAGCTAGAAATACCTTTGACATTGACGAAATAGCTTATCAGGAGGATGATCTACCTCTTGTAACAAATATTGTAGATGTGGACTCAACGGAAGTTACTCATTACACGAGTAATAATGTAGAAGATGTAGAATTATCCGAAGAGGACGAAGTAGATGAAAGTGAAGACGAGGAAGAGGAAGAGCAGGACGAGGAAGGCGAACAAGATGAATTTTCTGAAGATGATTGAAAATATAAAATATTCCATGTAGAATGTAACTATATTTGGACTGTAAAATGCTTTGAGATATGTATCACATTTTGACATTAACGAATATATGTATTATAGTTTGACTGTATAATGCTTTGAGATATGTATCACATTTTGACATTAACGAATATATGTATTATATTTTGACTGTATAATGCTTTGAGATATGTATCACATTTTGACTGTAGAATATAGTATATATTTGTATTTCTCTATATTCATCATATGTTGTTATCAGATATGACAGGACGACGCGGAGGATTCGGCAGGTCCCGAGGTAGACAGAGTGCCACTCCGGTACTGCCTACTGTTGGTTCCGGATCATCGTCGCCCAGTACTCCAGTATATCGAGCAGCCACATCTCCGACTGCGACGACGTTGCGTGGCATCACTCCTGGGACGAGTAGTTCCAGGCGTGATAGTACTCGTGATAGTACTCCCTCGTCCAGCGTTCCTCCTGCTGACGGAACCATGGAGACTGATGAGCATGTAGAGGAGGTCGTGCCGACGTTGTCCCAGCATCAGCAAGATCCTCCATGCGCACCACCGGAGGAGACGAGGACAGAGATTTGGGCCGACGGTACAAAGTAAGTCAATTAGATGGTTTAGTATATATTTGTGTTTCTCTTTATTCATCGTATATTGACTTTTTCAGTAATCTAAATTATTATTTCTGTATAGATATCGTCCATCGTCGGTTCAGAGACGCCTGGGCCAATTTCTGAGGAACAACTACGGTGGCCCTTGGATCAACTACTCTGAGGCTCCGGAGGAGAGGAAGGCGTTCTGGTTTGCGCACTTCCAGGTAAAAGTATATTAAATAAATCCTCTAATTTATACATATTCGTGATGCTAACTTAATGAATTATTTATTATAGCAAACGTATTTTTATCCTCCGCACCGGGCCGAGTTGATCGAGCGGCTCTTTCCTACCGTTGCCGCCAAGCTTATCCGAGATGCTCTGGATGACCAGAAGGCTCGTGATCGTGCTGGAAAACCGATCCAAGGTTGGATCACGCCTGAGCAGTGGACTGCGATGAGGGCTAGATTCGACGATCCGAGCTACAAGGAAAGGTCTAAGAAGGCCAAGGCGGCTAGGCAGAATGCTGCCAAGTGGTGTGGTGGCTCGATTCCGATGACGGAATATTTCCGTCGTTTGGTATGTTTTTTCTTTTAAAATATATTATTTTAATATAAGTACCATAAAATGGTACTTGGAAAAAATATTTAAGTTTAGTAATAAAAAATATATTTTTAACAGGTACAGAGGGGTAAGGATGCAAACATGGTGACCGTCTTCTTGGCCATCCATCGCAAGGACGGAAATCTCATTGATGAGAGGGCCTCACAGACCTATGTAAGTATTACTTTACTTTGTGTTTATTTTAATATAACTTAGGCAATTATTGAGTTTCCAAACTTTTTCTAGGCCGAGTATCTTAGGCTTCGTGAGCGGGCGACTGCTAGTGCACCTACACCTGGAGAGGCTGGTGCTTCGTCGCAGCCCGGTCCATCTCCGTCGGCGGACGACCTGTGGGTGACCGCAGCTGGTGGTCTCCAGAGGGGTACGTACTACGGTACGGGCTCCTATGGCGCCCTGGTTGCGACGCAGTCATCTAGGGCCTCCCCGACAGCTGTGCATTCCACACACCCCTCGCAGTCGCAGCCCTCGCAGTCGTCGGCCAGAGTCCAGGAGGCCGTCCAGGAGGCCGTTGACCGTCAGATTGCGTCTCTCCGTGACGACTTGCTGCGAAGTATGGAGGACCAGTCCCGGTCCCAGCCGCAGGCGGACGATCCGATGCTTATCGCACGATTGGATATGCTCGACCGCAGCATGACGGAGCTACGAGAATTGACAAATGATATTAGAGCCTCCAATGATCGCAACATCATGGAGCTGCAGGCGTCACAGCTATCGATGAGCGAGAAGCTGACGAGGATGCATGCGTCACAGCTATCGATGGGCGAGAACCTGACGAGGATGCAGGATTCAATGGGTGATAGCAGTACGAGGCTGTTATCTACCCTGGATTCTTACAACCAGCGACTCGCAGACTTGGAGCGGGCACGGCCGCCACCGACGTCACTGGTCAGCCTCCTGCAGATCCGTAGTAGTCTAGTTATTTTTATTATTATTTATGAATTATTGGTACTTCAACAATAGACATGATGTATGATGCTTCTTGTGGTCTTGAATTTTTTACTTAATTTAATTGGATTATATAGTTATCCACATTTAATTGGATTGATACTTCTTGTGGTTTTTAATTTAATTGGATTATATAGTTAACTAGATTGAATCATGTTGGTGTGTATGATGAAGATGCTGTAAAACTGCAGGGAATCACCAATATTTGATTCTGGAAATTTTTTTTTATTTTTATTTTTTAAATTAGCGACGTTATTAGCGACGTGTAGCGACGCTTAGCGACGTTAATTTACGTCGCTAATTACGTCGCTAATCAGCGACTCTGTAAAACGTCGCTAAGTTCGTCGCTAATGACGTCGCTAAAGTCGTCTCTAAGCGTCGCCAATTGCTGACATGGCAAGTATAGCCAGGTCATTAAAGACGTCGGTGTAACGTCGCGATTGACGTCGCTAATCAGCGACGTTTAGCGACTTTAATGAACGTCGCTTTTTAGTGACTTGGCGTCGCAAAACGTCGCTAAATTCAGCGACACATTAAAGTCGCTAAAAAACGTCGGTATAGCGACGTTTAGCGACGTTTTTTGTTTTAGCGACTTGGTGTTTTCCGACTGCTTTAGAACGTCGCTAATTACGTCGCTAAACCTAATTAGCGACGATTTATTGTTATTTAGCGACGTTTTTAGACGTCGCTAATTTGACTTTTTCTGGTAGTGATAGGACTGTAGGACAATTGCAACCGCTTCCCATTCCCGAGTGGAAGTAGGAACACATTATCATGGACTTCGTCACAGGATTTTCGAGGAGCCCTAGAGGAAAGGATGCAGTTTGGGTTGTCGTAGACAGACTCACCAAGTCTGCATATTTCTTGCCCTTCAGAGTTGGGCAGTCCACAGAGATATTAGCTGACATGCATATGAGATATGTAGTATGAATACATGAAGTGCCTGTCAGCATTGTATCAGATCGTGATTCCAGATTCATGTCATATTTTTGGCAGAGTATACAGGAGAGTCTAGGAACTCGTCTTAAGTTCAGTACTACATATCATCCACAGACTGATGGCCAGTCAGAGCGAACGATACAGATACTAGAGGATATGTTGAGAGCATGCATGATCGACTTTGGAGGATCTAGGGAGGACCATCTACACGTGGTATAATTCTTCTACAATAACAGCTACCAGACTAGTATACAGATGGCACCTTATGAGGCACTATACGGCAGAAAGTGTAGGTCACCGGTATGTTGGAGTGACATGGGAGAGCGTCAGATACTTGGTCCAGAGTTGGTGACATAGACAGTGGAAAAGGTGAAACAGATTCAGAGCCACCTACGTGCAACACAGGACAGACATAAGCATTGGGCAGATGTGCACCGCAGACCCTTGGAGTTCAAGGAATGTGACTATATATTTTTGAAGATATCGCCTACTTGTGGTACCATCAGATTCGGAGGCAGAGGCAAGCTGAGTCCGAGGTAAATCGGACCTTTTGATATCTTGGAACGAGTTGGCGAAGTAGCTTATCGTCTTACATTACCTCCATCATTAGAAGAAGTGCATGACGTATTTCACGTATCATAGTTGAGGAGGTACATGGCATACCCTAGCCACGTGCTTGATCATTCAGAGATTACAGTCGGGCCCATTTTATCGTATGCCGAGCAGCCAGTGGGAATACTCGATCGCAGTGAGAAGACTTTGAGAGGTCAGACTATTCGACTGGTCAGAGTTGCATGAAAGTGTCAATCACCAGGCGAGTCTACCTGGGAGCGCGAGGATTCCATTCGACAACGTGTCCTGTATCTATTTGAGGACCAAGGTACAAATTTATGTACCGTATTTGATTACCAGTTTGCTTTTAAATTCTCGTAGCTATTATCGTGCTTTACTTTTAATTTCGGGGACAAATTTTTTCTAAGTTGGGAAGGATGTAAACCCCCTCATTTATTTTTATAGATAGACTGGTTATGGGTTAGAAAATTTTGGTTTAGCAGCAGGTATTTAAGGTTTAGAATTAAGATTTACAGATGTCTGATTCTTTAATTAAACCCTTGGTGCGCCTTACCATTGTTGCAATATTCGGAGCCCAACATTAGCCCATAATTTCTAACAGATTGTTGCACCCTTGACTTGACACGCCAACTTAGGCGCTGGACTTTTCTGTCACTAAAAATTATAATCTCTTGTGCTCTAATTTAATTGCATAACTTTCCGTATCCAAAATCTATTATTTAATCCAGTATCGTGTACCTATCACGTTGCCATCAATTTTGAGACACAAACTTAACCCGTATAGCCGGACCAATTAAAGGGTCCAAGACTGATACTAAGCCTACACCTTTTATGACCTTTGTGTCACTCTAAATTGAGACCCCATGTGCCCCCATTTAATTTAAGAGCGCATGATAATTTATTTTAATTAAATTGGGGTACCTACTTTGACTAATCCCAACTTAACCCCAATTTAACCCAATTACTCAATCATTAAGCCCATATAAAACACACAACACCCTCTCACCCTACAAAATACCAAACACCAAATCCTCCACAAATTTCCTACCATTTTATGTGTTTGTGCAAATATCCAAAATTAAGGGACTTATTTACAAATGTTGCATTAGGTATCATCACCCCATTGGTTCAAACCAAATGGAGAAGCCTCCATTCTTTGACTAGTCAACCTCACCCCTCTCTCACTCTCCTTTGTATGAAAAATTCTCCATGTAAAATCCTAGCCATCCATTGTTTGAACCCTCATCCTCACCACACACTCACCATCACACATCTCTATAAAGTGTCTCCTCTCACACACATCTCAAGCAGGCCCTAATCCCAAATCTTGAAAACTCAACCCCCTTTCTCTCTCCTCCCTCTTCCTTACAATCCAGCCGACCTCTCCTTCTTATTTCCCTTTCTCTTCTTCTTCTTCTTCTTCTTCTTCTTCTTCTTTCTTCTTCTTCTTCACCTCTTCTTTAATGCTACACCAGCCCGACCCCGGCCCTGATACTCCGGCCTGTCGACCACCGAGCCCATCGACTCCAGGAGTCGAGCATCGTCCCTCTGCCATCATCCTCACCACCATTGCCGTCTCCTCCGTAGACTATCCTCCGGCCAGCCGAGCATTTCGACGATAGTACTCCACCACCGCCGCGGTCATCTCCAGCGACATCCCGCACCGCCTCCACGCTCAATGTCGAAGCTCCAACCACTACCACCAAGTCAACCTCGCTTGATTCCTCCATCTCCAGTACCACCCCTGCTGCACACCTCGACCTAGCTTCTCTGGCCTCCATTCGATCGACCTCCGCACCTCTCCTCCACCACCGTGTCTACACCTCCACCGTGGCCAAGCCATTCTCCAGCCATCCGCTGTCGATCACCATCACCACTGCCACCACCGCGGTCGGCCTCCATCCTCCGGCCACCCTTCTTCTCCTCCTCATCTGCATCAACATCATCACCATCATCATCATCACCATCAACACCCACACCTCCATGACCTCCCCCTTCGGCGAGACTTACCTCCGATCACCACCACAGCCTGCTCCGGCCAGCAACCACCCTTGTGCCTATGCACGCCGCCGAGGTAGCCTCTTCCCCAGCTCCCCGTTTAAACCTAATATTGTATATTGCATGATAAGTCTATTATTGTGTTTTGTATATTGTTATGTGTAACTTAGTTAGTTGGAGTTAGGGTTTAAGAGGTTTAAGTATGCATGGAATTAGGGTATGATGCTATGTACTATATGCACTTGAAGGTTGTGAATGATAAATAATAAGTTTAGGAATATTACATTTTAATATATGCAAGTGGTGGTTAAACGCTAAGTTGATATTTAGGGTTTATGAATACTAGGTATGATAATTTAGGGTGCTGTTCATTTTAATAAATGCATATTGATTATTATTGGTGAGCAAATTTAAATTATCGAGAAATGATAATATGATATTAAATCATTGATGGACATTGAGGATCAGGTGATTGATTGGGAGATAGTGTGTAATATCAAACCATTAGGTACTCATTGAGGATTGAGAAATAATGTTGAATTAAATTGAGGAGTAGTTTTTAATGTGAAGTGGTAATGATTGTATATAATTAAGGTTTAATAAATAAATAATAATTTATTCAAGGATGATGTTTGAAATATGCGGGAGAACGTCTGTGAAGACCAGAAAAAAAATCTGAGGACTGAACATACTTGAAATACTGAAAACACCACGATAAATATAGTGGGATTGAGTATTTGTTGGTGATATTATATATGTGATTGATAGTAACAGATGTAACGTACCTTTAGTCAACCGTAGTCAACCCTCTAGCTTAGTGTCTTGTGACTGGTAACTAAGATTGAAGCCTATTCTAGAGGTATGTCACTTCTTATTTTAGCCGCGTGATAGTCTATTGATTGAGCTTGTATCTCGTCTCTAGGTACTACAGGACCTGCAGACTTGGATGTTGTACCGGAGCCCCATCTTCATCACCCGGATCCAGGCAAGTGTACCTTGTCACCCTGTATTTTAGTTACCTGATATTTATTGTTTTAGTATATGCATTATGCGCATTTTTGACTAGGATCGTTACTTCACGTCCGGGTGCAGACGTTCGTCAGTAACGTCTGGTAACGAGTGATAGATGTTCGCAACACCTTGATGTACGTACCTGTGTATATAATAACCCTAGGACATATTCAGACACTGTCTTCGTGCCAGATTTCCTGTATCCTGATACTGACATCATGACCGGAGACTGGGACAACCTAGGGTCGCGTTTGTTGATAGTTACTTCTGTATGACGAGACTACTAGATAGAGATTCAGGTTCAG
The DNA here is from genome assembly GCA_036927795.1 of Iris macrosiphon. Lineage (NCBI taxonomy): Eukaryota > Viridiplantae > Streptophyta > Magnoliopsida > Asparagales > Iridaceae > Iris > Iris macrosiphon. Next base: position 47,384,241 of record JAYESA010000018.1, read on the forward strand.
CGCACACTCGTTGACCGCTTGGGAAGGGGAAGACAGTTACTAGACGTTTGGGCTCCTCTACACGCGCTTATATATGTATATGTCCTGATGATGTAGTGTTCCTGTATCCGGAGTAGTAGTATCACCCGTGTGACTCTGTGCTCGGAGCTACGGTACGCCCCGTGTATCTCTGTGTTCGGAGCTATAATTTTATTTTGGACAGCCCACACATCGAACATTGTCTTCAAACTGTGTCTCATTTAGGTGGTTATGCTAGATTATACCGTCGTTGCACTTGTACTTTCTGTTGTACTTTGGTATGCTTATTTTTGTATCTTGTTACGTCCCTCTGAGGACCTGGTCCCCTGCCAGTTTTGCAGTATAGACGATTAGCGAGCATTTGGAGTTGCTAATGGAGTTGCTTGTCTTGCGGGCATTGGTACCAGGTACTCATATCATTTCTACCAGTATTATGGTTACTTTATTCATATTGATGATTCATCTGTTGTTGTAGCCTAGTTTTTGTAGACTCATCTCTTCTTGAGTCTATTCGAATTTGTGTGTTTACTGGGCGGCCGACTGCAGCACATGTAGCTCATTCATGTGTATTTCTGTTCATTGTGGATTGAGGCAGAGATATTTATATTTACTGGATTATTTAGATAGTTACCTTCATTATACAGCTTATGCGTATTCGAGTCGGACCAGAGTCTGGTCGAATGCGTAGCTGGCGTATCGCGTATTCTTGGTCCTAATATTTTGGGACTGGGGCATGACATTGGCGGCGCTTCTTGATCGGAGTTCGGTTTTAGCACAGTGACTTTGGCAACCCACATCCTATAACTTTTCGAGGTCGTGTGGGACTCGACAAGGGACTCGACTTGTCGGCGGAGTACAGGTCAACCGCTTATGCAACTGCGACGTGCGTTGACGATATATCGGGTACCAATTTTGGACATGGCACAACGATACTGATGTCCCAAGTTTTGCGAGTCTTGTAAGGTTTTACGGACCTTATTTGAGAGCTCGTCTTGTCCAGCATGTCTTTGAATGCATGCTGGTCGAAGAGGACGACCAACATCCTCTGAGTCAAACCTAACTTGGTCATGTCGGATTGCATCACCATCTTCTCGTTGGAGTAGAAGCTCTTCCCCAGCAGATTCGTCATTTTTGTCGATATCGCAAAAATAAGGGTTTGAATGAAGGGTATAATATTTTTTATTTATTACAAATTGACAAAGAGTACAAAAGAATCCCTATTACAAGAGGATCTAAGCACAATAAAAGATCTGGACAAGTGTGACGGTGGAGAACGAGCACTACATCGGCTCCTTTACTCTATTGACGATCCGCGACCAAGGAGCTTGACGCGGCTTCGGCGCTTCTTCTTCTCCTTCTTTTTGTGGTGAGGGCATTCATTTTTTACATGTAGATGCGGTTGCCTCTTGCATGTGGAAAATGACTACTATTTATAGCCTTTAGGAAGGAATTATTTAGGAGCATGTACGCGGGCTACATGTTGGCGCATGGCACTACAGGCCCATACTATATTAAGACTACCACATGGCAAATTGAGATCTGGGGTTACTGATGCCCATAATACTCGTGACACGTGTCATGCCCTAATTTTGATGGCTAGGATTGCGCCTTGGGAATACTTCCACTTGGCGCATGGGGATGACTGAAGGAATAGTGGCGCATGGCACTGCTGGCACATACAGACATTAGTCACTTAGTGGCGCATGGCACTGTTGGCACATGGGAACACTAAGATACATAGTGGCGCATGGCACTGCGGGCACATGGGGACACTAAGATACATAGTGGCGCATAGAGCTGGATCACTGAGGCGCATAGTGGCTGGATCACTGAGGCGCATGGATAGAGATTACTGTGTCGGATGGGTAGAGATTTTTCATGCTTCTACATAGCCTAACCCAAAATCTAGCATATTCTGAAATGAGACCAACCGAACTCGGTTATGAGACCGAACTTGGTCTGCCGTAATCAAAAATTTTGCTAGTTGTTAAATTCCTGATTTTGTGGCTCCAACGTTCAAAATTTTAAATATCTGGAGACCAAATTCTGACCGAACTGTCCTAGAATAACCTATAAATAGACATAAAATTCTCTATTTCAAAATATCTCACTAACTCACTCATCTCTTCTCAATCTTTCTATCCATTAGTGAGAAATACTCAGAGCCTTAATCTTCTCCTATCTCCAAGATCAACTCCCCAGCCTTTTAGTGCCAAGTGCGATTTCGGTTAAAAGTTTGTCAGAGTTATAAAAGCTTGGTTTGTCAAGTTTTCTCTTTAGTGTTTGAAGTCTGCATGCCCTTCGCATCAAACGCACGTGTGAAATTTTTTGAACCTTCAGATCAAAGCTCGATGTTGTAAGAAGTCGGCAAGCCTTTGGATCAAAGCTTGTGATTCACTATTGGTGATTATAATGGGTACAACTCTGAGCAAGAGTTCTCGGAATTGGACTGCCCTCCACGAGGGATACCAGTACATATCGCGGTGTTTGCATTTTCTTTCTCTTAACTCTACTGCTTTACATATATGCTTTACTTATATACATTACTATTGTTAGTTGGTAGCTTCCTTTACTTCGTCTCAATTTTAATTAGATAGATTATTCCACTGCACTCTATTCACCCCCCTCTAGAGTTGCCTTACAGTCCCACACCATGTGTTTTTCTAGGCCATTTGGTAGAATTATAAATTTGTGTCTACCAAGTATTTGTGTGGTGTCCCTGTAAGGATATTGGTGTATATTTGGGTTTGTGGTGGTTTCATTGTGTCCACATTGGATACGTAGAGTTTGTATCATGATACGCCATGATACGCATGGTTATGATTGGTGATGTCTATGGTTTGGTGCTTCCCTTATGTCAATTTATATATAGTACTTTAGATCCATCTATTTTAGTTATATTTATGTCATATTATATATATAATTGTGGTGTTTCATATAATTTTGGTGTAGTATCAATGTAGTTTAGTGTTTGGGGGTTGGTACCATGGTGTTTGAGAGGAGTATCACATGAGTATCATAGTGTGATACTTGTGTGTATAATGAGTGTACATTAAGTGTTTGTATTATTGTTGTGTTTAGTGAGGGGTATGGTGTGGTGTGTGCTTAGAGTTTGTGTAAGTGTTCATTAGAAGGTTGATGTTGATGTGTGTGTATTGATAGGAGGGTGTGCTTGGTGTTTGGGCTTGGTGAATTGTGTGCACTTGGAATTGGGAATGTGGTGGAGTTGTGTCAAGCATGGGTGTGCTTGTGTATCATATGATACCAAGTTAGCAACTTAAACATGGGAATTATATGTGCATATGAGAGGGCCGCCTAGATAGATATAGTTGAGTAGTATCTAGTATATTGTGTAGTATCCAGGGAGTGTACTGAGGTGTTGCAGAATCTGTTGTGCACATTTTCTGCGCCAAACTAGTGCAGGTAGTTAGATAATTGTATTCTTTTGTAGCTGCAAGCAGTAGTTTGGGGGAGAGGTCTCAATTCAGGAGAGTAGAAGGGGGTGGGGGTGCGACCTGAAAACAGATAGAGCAGATTGGTATCATGCTTTGGCAGGCAGCAAGTGGAGGTTATTATTCAGCTGCAACATCTGCAGCTTGCAACAGCAAGCTTGAGGTTGCAGTTGATGTATTGCAGCAAGGATCAGCTGCAGTAGCAGCAGGAGAGTAGAGGGGTAATTTGTGTGGTGTTGTGTTAGTGTGTTGGTGAGTGTGTGTAGTGTTTGGGTTGTGCAAATATATAATAGGGTCTGTATGGGTGTTCAGCAGTATAGTGAGCAAGTGTGTTTAAGTGTGTTGATGGTAGGTTGGAGTGGAGTGTCAAGTGGCTCGGGTAAGAGTGTATCAGGCTATGTGTGCAAATATATATATATATATATATATATATATATATATATATATATATATATATGGAGTTGAGATATTATTGCATGGATTGTGATTAGATATAGTGATGACCTAGACGGCGTTCTACCGCTGATGCTGCGACGTAGGCTGAACGTACCACGTACTCATGTCCCAATCATCCGGGTGTGGCTCGTGACAATAGCTCATGAACAATTCCATTCCATGACTCATTTCTCCAATAAAGAAAGAATATATTTCTTTAAAATTTGATTTATCCAAGGTCTATGATCGTTTATCATGGACGTTCATTCAAAATTGTCTCAACGAATTTGGGATTCTAGGCCTTTCAAACATCCTCATAATGCAGTGTATTACCTCTACTTAATTTTTTATTATCATGAACGGTAGGCCTGAAGGTTTCTTCAAACCTAGTAGAGGAATTAGGCAAGGTTGCCCCCTATCCCCTTATATTTTTATCCTATGCACAGAAATACTATCACGTCTCTTTTATATTTTTGAAAGAGATGATCCCTATCATGGGAATAGAATTAATTGTCAAACTCCTTCTGTGTCTCATCTCCTATTTGTTGATGATATTCTGATTTTTGGGCAAGCCAACACCCAATCCATGCATTTTGTTCGTGAGATACTTGAATGGGTGACTCAAGCACTCATTGGAAAATTGGTATGGAGATTTTTGGAGAACCTGAATCAACTCTGGGCACAAATTCTATATTGGATTTACTTGAAGCGGAATTCTTTTTGGACTGTGAAGAAAACTAAAAGAGGCTCCCCAACTTGGATGAGTATGTTAGATTCTCATTGTCTACTGGAGGAAAACATTTGCTAGAAAATTCGTGAGGCTGGATGAATATAAACAACGAACCATGGATCACATCATTGCCTGGGTATAGAGCTATCAGTGACACAACTGTATATAACGGTCCAAAGAAAATTTGTGATCTCATGGACCCAATATTGAGAGTATAGAAAACAAACTTAATTCAATCCTTATTTTCAAATATGGAAGCTACAACCATCAAAAAGATTGACTTAAGGTAAGGTGATGGTCCTGTGACCATCTGTTGGGAGCACAGCGAAAATAGATCCAGGAAAATCAGCGAATACCTCAGAGAAAGTTCACAACCACAAAGACAATGATTTACGTGGTTCGGCCAAGATGCCTACTTCCACGGACGAGAGTGATTCAGTTCCACTATAAAAAATAAAACGAATTACAATTGCTATCAACATTTCTCTCCTTTCTCTCAAGAACTCTCTATAAAAAAAACTCTCTCTCCGATCAGATCATATCAGATCAGATCAGATCAGATCAGATCAGGTATTTAGTGTAGGTTACCAAATAAAGCAAGTTCTTCTAGGGATGCTGCTAAAGCCAGTGTTTGGAGAGGCATTGGAAAATGAACAAGAAAGCACCTCGAATCCAAATGCTCATTCGGCGCATTCTAAATCATGCACTTCCTCTCTGATCAGGTATTCAGTGTAGTAGGTTACCAAATATAGATCCCTTGTGTCCATTCTGTGTCTTTAGGGAGAAGAGGATATGGATCACCTATTCCAGCAACTTGTCTCTCTGATTCATGAATATATCTCACATTTATGTGCATTGGATTTTACCTTCATTCGGAGGTATGGAAATAGAGTCTCTCATAGTTTGTTTAGCTAACTATGCCATAAACAATACTTCTTGCTCTTATTTTGATCACTTCTGGACTGTATTATTCATCTTCTAAGTGAAGAATGTAACTTATCTGATATACTGAAAGAAAAGAAGAGTATTTGATTCTTGATCAGAATAATTCTATATATATATTCAACTTCAACTTGATCTTTAAATAGCCATTTACAACTCTAACAGAATGCATAAAAGTAGCACCCTCTAACCATATTCTAACTAAGTGATAACAAATCAAAAAAAAATCAAAAGCATAGATCAAATAACAAAAATCCTAAAGACTAGGGATTTATCGAAACCCAAATAACAACATCTTCAACCTCCTCAACAGGATTAACTCTAACAAATTATCCCCTAATCTTGTTGCATGAGATTCACCTCTATGACGCTGAGTTTTTGTCTCATCTCAATCAACTTGACTCGCCCAAGCGCCTTGGTAAGAATGTCTGCGAGCTGCTCTTCAGTGTTGATGTACTCGACCTCAACCTTTTCTCTCTCGACACACTCCCGAATGAAATGATACCTTGTATCAATATGTTTGCTTCGGTCATGGAAGACGGGATTCTTGTTGAGGGAGATGGTGGACTTGTTGTCTACCTTGAGCATGACGTTACCGACCTCCTTGCTCTTCAAGTCACCAAGGAGTTTTGCAAGCCAAATGCCTTGGCATACCGCCGTTGTCACGAAAATGTACTCGGCCTCGCAGGATAATAATGCCACGACCCTCTGCTTCTGAGATTTTCAGCTAATGAGGCTACGACCGAGGAAGAATAACACGCCAGTGGTGCTCTTGCGGGTGTCGATGTCACCAGCCATGTCACTGTCGCTGTAGCTGATCAGCCGTGATTCCTCCACCTTCTTTGCGTAGAGACAACCAAAGTGGCATGTGCCGGCGACGTAGCGAAGGATGCGCTTGACGGCAGCAAAGTGTTCGGTGGTCGGATTCTCCATGAACCGACTTACGTAGCCCACCGCGTACGAGATGTCTGGGCGCGTGTGTACCAAGTACCGGAGGCTACCGACGATGCTCCTGTAGGATGTGGCGTCAGTCGGAGGGGCTGAGCTTACATTGCTTACCTTGAACCTCGGTTCCATGGGAACGTGGCACGGATTGCAATCCACCATGCCACTCTTCTCCAAGATTTTGAGCACATATACCTCCTGACTGAGGGTGATGAAGCCATTGGACTGCTGCACCTTGATGCCGAGGTAGAAGGTGAGCAATCCCAAGTCACTCATTTTGAACAAGGCCTTCATCTTCTCCTTGAACTTGGCAATCTCTTGTGGGTCCATCCCGGTGATGATGAGATCGTCGACGTACACACCCACAAGTAGGCGAGATAGAACTTTGCAGCGTGTATACACAGCGTGCTCCTGTGCACTCCGGTGGAAACCAAGTGACAGTAGGCAACTATCAAGCTTGGTGTTCCAAGCCCTCGGTGCTTGCCGCAGCCCGTACAGTGCCTTCTCAAGTTTCAGCACTTTGTGCTCCTGTCCTTCGATATAAAGCCAGGATTTTGGGCGACATACACCTCCTCCTTGAGGTCTCCGTTGAGGAACGTCGTCTTCTCGTCCATATAGTGCAACGCCCACCCCTCATGTGCGACGAGTGCGATCAACAAACGAACAGACTTGAGGCGAACAACCGGCGCGAACAGTTCCTCGAAGTCCACTCCTTGCCTTTGTATATACCCTTTTGCCACGAGCCGCGCTTTGTGCTTGAGGACGGCGTCGTGCTCGTCTTTCTTGAGTTTGTAGACCCACCTCAAACAAATCGGACGGTGGCCGGGTGGGAGGTCTACGAGGTGCCATATACGGTTCTCCTCAATGGAGCTCATCTCCTCGAGCATCGCTTGGCGCCAACATCGGTGTTTCTCGGCTTCAAAGAAAGGGCAGGTTTCTCGTCAACCATGAGGAGCAGTTCGTCGGCATCGAGCTCGCGAACGGTGGTCGTATCAAGCAAGCTCGCTAAGGTCCTGTACCTACACGGCCCATCGTCATCGGCGTCTAGCATAGCCGAGGCGTAGGTGGGTGGCGAGACAAATTTTACTCCACGTTGTACCACCGAGTTGGATGTTTCTGCCATGGATGCCGACGTTAACGGCCATGGACTGGGTACCACTGGTGTTAATGGATCACCATCCTCGTGCAGCGGTGTGCCTGCATGTTCAACATATGGTATGGGGATCATAGTATACTCAACAATAAATGTCTCACCTACGTTGTCTTGCACGCCCCAGTCCCACTTGGCTTCCTCGTCGAAGACAATGTCGCGTGTGACATGCACGCGCTTGTCGACGGGGTCGTATACCCGGTATGCCTTGGTGCCGGGCTCGTAGCCGATGAAGACCATGTGCTTGTTGCGATCTTCTAGCTTTTGTAAGTTTGGCTTGACCACCTTGACGTGTGCGACACAGCCGAAGGTGCGAAGAAAGTGCATGCTTGGCTTGTGTCCGTGCCATGCCTCGTACGGCGTCTTGCCGTCGATGCTCCTTGTCGGTGAGCGATTGAGGATGTAGACAGCTGTCGTGACCGTCTCGTCCCAGAACTTTCCGGGCATATCCTTTGCCTTCAGAAGGCTGCGTGCCATCGCGACGACCATCTGGTTCCGGCGCTCGACGATGTCGTTCTGCTGTGGTGAGTACGACGTTGTGAGTTATCGTTTGATGCATAGGCATGCGCAATACTCGCCAAATTCTACGGATGTGAACTCGCCCCCACGATCAGTATGGAGCATGCGCAGTAAATGTCTCACCTACGTTGTCGTAGTTCGTGTTGCCGCGGCCACGACATCTTGGCTTACCGTGCCCACGACCACAACTTTTGCCACCATCGGAGTAGGCCTCGCCTTCCTTCCTCTGCTTCGTGCGAGCGAGCCACTCCTCTTCGGAGAGGAGAAAGCGGCTACTTGTGTCGCCGGAGTTGCTGCCAAGATCGTACCGCTCCTCGACGGCTAGAAGACGACGGATAAGCTCTTCAATTGACAGCGTCTTGAGATCCACTAAAGTCTTAATGGCGATGGCAACTTGCGTGTACTTGGATGGAACGACATGAGGGAATTTTTTAACTACCTTCTCGTCGTCCATTTCATCGTTGAGTAGTTGCAGGTCGCTGACGAGTCCCGTGAGCCGCATCGCGAAGTCCTCGACGGACTCACCTCTTTGAACTTCATTGATTCGAAGTCGGCGCGCAATTTCTGCGCCTTGGCCTCGCGCACGTGCTCGACCCCCATCCGCATCATCTTCACAACGTCCCATACTTCCTTGGCAGTGTCTTTTACTGCCAGTGTCCGCAGCATCTCTGGCGGCACGACATGGAGTATGACGGACAGGGCCATCCTGTCATCGCGGTAGTCGGCTTTTTCGGGTTCGATCGCCTCCCATAGGCCTTGCGCCTGCATGTTGACTCTCATTAAGAAAGCCCAATCCGCGTAATTGGTCCGTGTCAGCATGGGGTACTTGAAGGTGAATGAGGTCTCCTTCATAGATGTCGGTGTCGTGGGGCTTTGCTTGTCGTTGGTTGCCATAGCTCTGATACCAAATGAAAGAAAAGAAGAGTATTTGATTCTTGATCAGAATAATTATATATATATGTTCAACCTCAACTTGGCTTTTAAATAGCCATTTACAACTCTAAAGGAATGCATAAAAGTAGCACCATCTAACTATTTTCTAACTAAGTGATAACAAATCAAAACAAATCAAAAGCATAGATCAAATAACAAAAATCCTAAAGACTAGGGATTTATTGAAACCCAAATAACAACATCCTCAACAGGATTAACTCTAACATACACTTGTAACAGTTTCTAATTCTATTATACAATAGATCAACTTTCATTCCCAAAAAAAAATCGAGTACATTTGCACATGCATACTTTCAGTAGTAGTGTAAATGACCAGCCGATTTTAACATGCACACTTCTTTCTTATTTCCTGTTTCCATTTAAATACGAATTGTAAATAATAATTCTTCCTTTACATTTTCATTGTATATTTAACGTTGAATTTAAATGTTGGCATAGATTATCAACAGAAAGCGAACAATAATCTATACGTACTACTACAAAACCAGAGAAGTTGTCAAGAGAGCCCCAAATATTTTTGATGAAGAGAGAGAGAGAGAGAGAGAGAGATACAACAAAATTCCTTATTCTAATCCATACACTTTTTCTCATTTATTTAGTTGTTATTTATCCTAATTGATTACAAATGATTTTTTAAACATAAAGATTTTTCAGGTCCATCTCAATCTATTTGCATAAATCGGTTAAAAACTCGATCTTTCCTCTCAAAAGAAGACTAGTCTAAGTAGTGGCTCACATTTCTTTATATATATAATATTAGATAATTAAACAATTAGTAAAATTTATTTATTTTTAAAAAATTTAGTTATGTAAATATATATATACGTCTTAAACCAACCATTTTTCAAGTCTCTCTTTATAACAGTAGTGTGTACTCACAAATCTTCAAAACAATTATATTTCTCATCTAACTTATTTTAGATAATTTCATGATTTTCATAATATATAGAGATCGACGCACGGTTGAGCGTGGGTTTATGCTGGTTACTAAAGAATAGGAAAAGATACTACAGCTTGCATGGAATAACAAATCCATAATGACATTAGCACATTCAGAAAGAAACACACTGAAACAGTTCTTGATGATTTGCTACATTCTAATTCACATTTCTTTAAAATCGAAACCTGCACCAGCCTAGAACTCATCAGCCTTGATGGAATCTCGGGGCATCTCGTATGCATCTTTAGGTCTCAACTTCTTCACTCCGGCAGTCATGAAGCACACCTTGTCGGACTTGCAGCTCTCAACGCCGACATGGGTGACTCTCACCCACACCAGAACCTTGGTCTTCATCCCCTCTATACCAGAGAGCTTCCCTCTTGACAATGTCCCTTTGACTCGAGTGGCGTATTTGAGTACAGAAGAATCCTTGAAGCCAACCTCACAGCTGGAGGGCAGATGAACGACTAACCTCCCCTTCACTTCATCGAACTCGTAGCAGATGACGTTCCTGGGGAAAAGGCCCGGAGGGAGGCCATACTCTCTAAGCAGATCCGGTAGGGATTTCGATGGTTTACCTGAAAACAATAGATTAAATGGGTTAGCTCTCAGTTAGTCTCCCAAGTTAGAAAATACTATGGTTCATATGAAGCAAACATAGATAAGGTGATGCTCCCCGATGTCTCGAACCTATGTTGTATCATTGTCTAACTCAGGTCAAGAAAACTTGCTAACAGACTACATGGGGCCTTCCCAATATAAAAGTTGCATGAAAAATAGACCTGAAAAGCTTCAAACTCGCTATGGAAAACAAGATGTTAACTAATTCACAAAAGAGGAAGATGTCACAACAAATTGAAGAGAAAACCACTGCAGCACCTGAGGATAACAAACACAAACACTACGCAAGAGCCAAGACAGATCAAAGAGTAGCCCCAAGAACTTATCCCTCACAAATCTCAAGTATGAAAAGTAACAAGAAGATTAACATGAGATCGTTCACCACATTTTGATGAGGACTCCCTAAACGGAGCAGATGGATCTTCCCGAAAAAATATCCTTTCTATAAAACGGTCTTAAAGTGCGAGCCCTACGAGCAAATACGGATTACTCCGTCTTGAATCTCCTCCAATTAGCATACAAAAGAGTAGCTCCCTTACCCTCTTATAAAAGTACTAAGAAAACCCAATTTAGAATTAAGAAAACCTTAAATTAGTCCCAATCCAAATCCTGATCATCCAATCCAATTTGACGATCCAAAACTACCGCTGAAATAACTAAATCTGAGCCAAAATTTCGACAATTGGCATACTACCGGTATGCCGACGTTATGCTTAATAAGCACCAATTCCACCAAACAATTGTTGAACGTTTTTACAAATTTGAAGCATATCATCGGTATGCCAACGCACTACTTTTGCTCTGATACAAGTCCTGTTGCAGCCAATGATACTTCCGTCTTCGCCGCTTTGTTGACAATTCAAGGACTCTCCATTCTTAAACCACCCTCAAATAAGGCTACATTTCCAACAAACTTCCCCTTCAGTCTAATGAAAGGTATTACCTTCATGGCTTCTCAATCAGACTCCATACATGTAGAGAATTCCTACTCCTCCTTGCTTATGATCTTGAATACCATGGGTTGCTCTGCATCTCCTTCCATCTCTAGTCTTTCAACCACCATGTCGACACTAGATGTCATGCGTAGCACTTCCCTCATAACTGGGATCTCATCGATATCAATACCAAAGTCCATGACTATAATCTCACCGTAAATCTTGGTTGCATGTTTCTAAGTTCCGTCTTCCAGTAGAATGTGCTTGCATTCCGTAGATATTTCTCAACCTTGGCTGGCCCAACCAAACGGATGGCATGATTCTCCCAAGATTTAATCCCCAGAACATCTTCACCTTCATGTTCGACACTGAAGCTCCCCCCGTACACCTCCATCCTTGAGCAGAACATCATGTATTGTGCACGTCATCGATATTCTACAGCTCCCTCTGAACTGTGTAAATTGAAGTGTACACACCACTTCTTCAGTTAATGAACCCCTTGATCTTCTTCTCGTCTCCGAATTGATGAAACAGACGTATTTCTGTTGAGTTTTAGCACACTACTTGTTACCAAAACCGAATCCGTAGAATAACTCCCTCCTAGAGACAAACCAATTGTCATGGGACAGGGACACTGACCCTCAAACTTTGATGCACTCTCATTGGTCACTTTGTCCTGACGAATTGAATCCTCTAAATTTCTCAAATCATCTTGAAGACACTCCCCGTCAAGTTCGAAAGGATCCACAAACCCCTGTTGAATATCACTCGAGCTATCATCTGATGCATGTGACCTACATGTACAACTCATCGGCTTGAGCTTGTATATAGCACAATATATATCTCCTCGAGCCAGTAGTCGGGAACCCTTTGTAATTTTCAGTCCTTTTCCTCAAACATATTGCGACAACTACCATTCGCCAACTTTCCTACTGATACCAGATTGTAGCACAAATTCAGTACATGACAAATTCCCTTGAAAACAAGCTTCTTGCCAAACTCCATTGTCATGTCAACGTCACCAATGTCCACAACTGCAGTAGTTCTCTTGTTGTCCATCTTCACACATCTGAACTTGCCGCTCCGATACGTCACAAATATCCTCCTCTATTTAGTGGGCCTTATAAGACGTCTATGTGGCCAAGACCCAGTTGTCATCATGACACGTGCCACAAGGTTCCATCAATTAGATCACTGCGCTAATAAGATCTCCTATCGTTGAAAGGTCCCACGTGATCGGCCTTACTTTTAGCATTCTTATCTTTGGGCTTCTTGAAGTTCCGCTTAAAATAACCTACCTTGCTACTGTAATGACAGTCATTCCTGCGATCTACCTTCACAAGATCCTCGACTATAACCCGAGGCTCCTCTTTCCGTAGGAAGCAACCATGGCGGACTCATGTTGCAATTCATGTTGCTTACGTCGGACATCCTTCAACATGCTGCTTTGACCAACTCCATCACCAACTCCAGTATGGGCAGAGTTACTGACACCACCAATGTCTTCTAATTTTTCGATAGATAACTCAAAAATAATAGGGCCTTAACCTCATCCTCAATTACCATCTTAATCGTCGATAGTTGATTGGATCGTTGCACCAGAGTAGATCCTCCATCATTGGCTTCCAAATTACCTAGTTTCTTACTATGAGGGTAATCATGTATGTGTTCATCATATCCGTATACATGGTTGCACCTTCTCCCTCCCGAACCTGAAAGCTCTCATACTACTTTGAAGAAGAAAAAAAAGGAATAGGACTCACCTGAAGATAATGAACCACAAATATTATGCAAGAGGCAACACAGATCAAACACAAACGTATACGTAGTGACCAGGTTACTTCAAACAAATCACAATCCATATATTCACAGATATAAGATTAATTACAATATATTAATAGATTCTTTTTTTTCCCCAATAGCCTATCTCTCACAAATCTCAAGTATGAAAAGAACAAGCAGTTTAACATGAGATCCCTGACCACACCCTGTTGACGACTTCCTGAACAAAACAGACGGATCTTCCCGAATAGATCTCCTTCCTAATAGATCTCTTTGCTCCAAATATGGATTCCTGGTAGATTTGCTAGACTTTCTTTGAATTTCCTCCAATTACTGTACAAAAAGAGTAGCCCTCTTAGCCTCTTATAAAAGGGTTAAGAAAACCTAATTTAGGATTAGGAAATCCCTAAATTAGTCCCAACCCAAATCTTGGTCATCCAATTCTCTGAAGGCCCAAAACAACTACCGATATAACCAAATCTGGGCCAAAATTCCGACAACCAATATACCAATCGATATGTCGGCGGTATGCTTAGTGAGCACCAATTGTTCTATAAAGATGTTGGACGTTTTTGACGTTTGAAGCATACTGCCAGTATGTCCGCGCCACTGCATTTGATATAAGCTCGGTCGTAGCCACTGATACTCCCGTCTTCGCCACCTCTTCCATCGACGCTTCAAGGACTCTTCAGACTTCAACTACCCTCGAACAACCACCCTCAAATGATTACATATATCGTCGGTTAACATTGCAGGAAGGAAACAAGCAAAAAAATGAAATGTAATGCTACAGAGAGCATATGTTTCTTTTCCCTACCAATATAAAAGGGCCTTTTCAGAAAGGATTATTATCAAATTAAGAGCATCTAAAACACATGTTCACTTTTTTCATACATCTAATATCTTCTAAAGTTCTACTGATATCACATAGATTGCCATAAAGCTGACTCTTTACTCTTGCAATTAAAACAGCTTGTTTCCTTCTAATCAATGCATTTATCTGTTTTTAAGGTGAAACTATGAATATCCACTTGTAAAGTAAGCACATAAGTGAGGTAATACTGCCAAAATAAGTGGGTAGTACTACATATGTAGTCATTGACACTTCACTTGATCATTGTGTGATATGAAGGATAGAAAATTGCATTTTATGTGCCTATAAACAGACTCGCATCATTCAGAATTGTCTTATATAAACACAGCATACAAAGATCTTGGAATTAGAACATCAACTCGCAATAAAATATGACATGTCATGATGTCCGTGTCACCCTTCTGTAGCGTGTTGTATCGCATTGTATGTGTGCAACGTAAATCAAGAAATAAGATGATTACGTAATTTTCATGTTTACAATTAAAGCTCGTTAAAGTTCATTTTGAATAATTACAGTCATGTTTACTGAACAATATACTGTACAGCTATGTTTCAAGGACATTAATACGACACAAAGTGATACAAAAATGACGACATGGACATGAAACCTATTTTGACATGTCCTAGTGTGTTATGGAGTTGTGTCCAATACATGTCCAATACAACGCTAGAGGAATACAGGACAGGTGTTTGGAGTGTCCTTGCTTCCTAGCTGTGTATAAAAGTCTGATAATGTCATCAAATTTCAAATGCCAAAATGTCCATTGTCAAACACAAAAGGGGACAAATACTGGTTAAACCTAAAAGATTAAAGGGTAGAATTTTACTGGACTTTGGTCAATCAGCAGACCATTTCCATATACAAAGCATTAGAAAGGAAACTGATCAAGAAAGGCGGTGACTTTATCACAAGACTTGTGGTGCCAAGAGCAGGCTAGTCAATGTACTTGGTATTACTTCAAATGGGAATATTTTTATGGTAATTGGACACACAAAAGAAAATTCCTGTGTTTAATGTTTATTTGCAGATGCATGAAATGACAAATAAGTTTGTAGAGAACACAAAGGGTTGAAAGTTTCCACCTGGTGTGAAGACCAAAATAGAGAATATTGATTGCCACTTTATCGATGTAGAACCCCAATCCCCATTCTGTTGATACTCACCTACTTGGTTTCAATTTTATCTTATGATATAAATATCATATCTGGAATTTTTCTTACAGCAAAGGACAGCATAGAAACTTAAACATGACAACAGTTCTAGTTTTATAACTGCTATTTATCAACATGCTACTTGAAAAGGGGGGAAATGCAACCCAATCCATGTCAAAATATATTAACAAAACTATTGCCACCTCATAAAGGAAGGTGACATCGAGATATAAAGATGAAAAGTTAAGATATCATAAACAGCACTTCATCTGACTTTAAACATGAAGGGAAAAGCTGAAAAGTGATAACCATATTTTGATTTTTTTTATGTAAATACTCGTATTACCACATTTTGACTTTGACGGAAGACATATAGTAAAATTATGGAGACCAACAAGCCTAAACCATTTTGTTGAAAGACCTTCCACAAAAAGGTAGTCCCTGTAATGTTTATATCTGTCTACAGAAAGAAACTTCACCTTCCACAGCTTCCATACATTATTAGTTATTTCATGGTGTGCAGTAGGTAAGTTAAAGACTAAACTTTGGGGTGTGCAGTAGGTAAGACAAACTTGTAGTTTACAATTAGGACATTGTGTTGTGGTATGACTATGTAGGGTTCAAATCTTTTATTTTTACTTGATGTAATCTTTTGGACTTTGTTCACCAGTGAAGTTTAATGTTGTTTCAATGATATTTGTAATACTAATACCTAGAAATAGAATCTCTCTCTCTCTCTCTCTCTCTCTCTCTCTCTCTCTCGCGCGCGCGCGCGCGAGAGAGAGAGAGAGAGAGAGAGAGAGAGAGAGAGAGACTTGACTTTTTGTCTCTTTCTTGTATTATTTAATGTGGATGGACTTTGACCTGGGCCTAGACCTTTGCATTTATTCCGTTAAATTTATGGGTTGAGTTCAAATTTGTGGCGGAAAAAGACTGCTAGCTCAGAATTAGGTGGCATAAGGCGCTCGAGGCGAGCTTCTCATATAGCTAGGCAGTGCCATGGATAGATTATATGACGAAATACTACTTGCTTTTAAGGAATTACTGAACAATTTAAGTAACATGATATGGAACATACAAGGATGACATGGAACTATTTAATTATGCACTGATGAAAATTAATTTAGAAAGGAGGGAGAAACTGAGGTTTCTGAGAAGCAACTTGAACCGATTAAATGGAGCAGCTTAGTTTAATTAGTCTTCGTAATGAATGACTTGTACACAATTCCAATTCAAGACAAACCCGACCAGAAGTCTTATGATTCTTAACAATAATATAACTATTGCTTTCATTCGTATTGCAGTAGTCATATTTCTAAATTCAATAATGCACTAGTAACTAGTAAGTAATAAGGATAAGCACACAACAATAATGTCATTGCATTTAAAATAATGGAAAATAAGCATATATACCACTAATAGTTTGTTAGAAAATAAGCTTATGAGAACAATTCAAACCTTTCAGCTTGTCGAAGATCCATTTGGCCTTCTCCTCCACGGTGCTCGAGAAACGCTGCCATTTATAAGCAACACATCAATAAAAAATTGACTAATATTCATTATTTATGCCCTCAACTGAAAATATGATTTTGTAAACTCCCCACAATTCAATCTTCGCGTAAAGAAGATAAGAAACATAAGACTCTTAGGTAATATGGTATCAATTGCCCAAAATCAAAACCTTAAAACTAAATTAGTAACATTTGGATTGTCATTTTTTACTATTCAGATTAGATCAAAATTTCACAAGAAATTGAATGGTTTAATGATCTAATTTGAACGGTCAAAAAAAGACAATACAACGGTTGCTATTTCGGAATATATATATATATATATATATATATATATATATATATATATATATATATATATATACACACACACACATTGCACAAAATCAATTTCTTAGGAAATCAAATGATAAATTTGGACCAACCACCATCAAGAATGTATATAAAACATTGAATAGAATTTGAAATCGTTAAAACTTTACCAAAAAATGCATCAAAACCTTGACAAAACATACATTCCTGCCTAAAATTGGGAGGGAAAAAAAATCAAAGAAATTATAATTAAAAAATATGCCTGAAGGGTCAGGTTAAGTCCAGATATTGAGCTCATGGGTGAAGAATCTTAAATAAACACCTCATGGGTAAAGATTCTAAAAAATTCAATATAAATAAATGGATCAGATTATATTAATGGCTTTGTCTGAATTTTGCATAAACATCTCATGGATGAAGAATCTAAAATAAATTGTACCAAATCCTTAAAAAAAAAAAAAAACTAAAATATAGTATGACGACTGTATTATTAAGAAAACAGTGAAACGATCTGGTTAAATCTTAAAGTTGAGCAAATTTTCAGAAGAAACAAATTTTACAGAAAACATTGAGAGAAGGCATTGTCTAAATTTTAAATAATTTGAAAATACCATAATTTCATTAAAAAAAAAGGTCAAATATAATAATTTAAAATTACCATAATTTCATAAAATAACAGAAAAAACAAAGTCGTATAAAGAAATGGGAAGTTTTTAATTCATGGGCATTATCCAAATTTTGCAAAAAGAAAAAAAGAAAAAAAAGTTTGATTGGTAAAAAACAGAACTTTCAACAAATTCCTTCAAAAAAGAACCTTAAAGATCAAATCTTTTGAAAGGTCAAAGAAAAAATAATTAAAACATACCATATTTTCATATAAAAATTTACATGAATAAATGGATGGGACTAACTTGATGGCCATTGTCCAAATTGTTGCATAAAATTTACATTAAAAAAAAGGAAAAGGAAAGAAAATTTACAGAGAGGTCTTTGGTGACGGAGGAGATCTCGTCCTTGGCCTTCCTTGATAATGCGAAGCTCCCAACTCTCGTCAATGCCTTCTCCATTTGGAAAAGGAAGGAGAGAGAGAGAGTAGTGTATGTGTGTGTTTTTGTATTGTTTGTTTGAAAAAAAAAAGAAAAGAAGGCGTGAATGCGGCGCACCACTCGAAAAGTGGTAAATGTACTTTTACTTTTTTGTGTGTGAAGTCCCTTAATAGGGAATTTATAAGGGCACTACAAAATTTATTTAGGGCTAGTCCATTAAAAATTTATCAAAAATTACAAATTTGTCATCCTAAAAGTTATTTGGCGCTAGTCTAAATTTTATATCAACATATATATATCAAAAATTACAAGTTTGCCATCAGCAATTCACTCGGGACTGTTATAATCAGGACTGTCAAAATTTTGACAGTCCTACCACTTGGAAGGACTGTCAAAATTTTGACAGTCCTACAAATTGTTAGGACTGTCATAATTTTGACAGTCCCACAAGCTATGTGGACTGTCATAATTTTGACAGTCCTAATTTTAACTCACTGAAAATTTTATATAAAACTAGGACTGTAAGGATTTTGACAGTCCCACAAACAATGAGGACTGTCAAAATTTTGACAGTCCCACAAGCTATGTGGACTGTCAAAATTTTGACAGTCCTAATTTTAACCCACTAAAATTTTTATATAAAACTAGGACTGACAGGATTTTCACAGTCCCACAAACAATGAGGACTGTCAAAATTTTGACAATCCTCATTTTAATTATCAGGATTTTTTTTTTTAGTTTATTTCTATTTAGTTAGTTTTGGATTTTTATTTTTTTTATTTAGTTTAACATCCAAAATAAAATATGTTATCATTGAACCCAAAAAAAAAATCTACCGTACGAATATTACGTCTGCCGTCGATCAGACTTCGAACGGCCATAACTATTTGTTTTCAAATCGTTTTTCGTCACACAATAGGTCGATTTGTATGTTTTCGACGAGAGTAACACAATTCGTGTAGAGAGAATTTTCATCCGAAGTGAGACGTACATATTACAGGCAAAAATATAAAATATAAAACTTTAAATTATCATAACTTTTGACTGAGAGATCGAAAGAATCTCCAGTTTGTGCCAAAATGACCGTATGAAAAAGTACTTCGGGATAAACCGTTCACCATTTGACGGACTTCCCAAATTTTTAGAATCGTAAAAAAACGATGTTTCGAACTCCAAATTTTACTTTTGGTATTTTTTTTTACAAAATATTTAATGTACCAATAATAAATTTACTATTTTAAATAACAGAATACTTTAACAAATTTTAAGGATAAAAATTTGGAATATTTTAAAATTTTGATACATACCGACAACATAGTTAATTTATTTTAATTTTTTGTTAATTTTGAAATTTTGATACAGTAAATTTACTGTTAATTTATTTTAATTTTATTTCGTTAAAATATATTTTCTTAAATAAAACATAAAATTAACAAAATAAATTGGCCCTCCCACCAATTAACAAAATAAATTAACAGAAAATAAATTTTAGGACTGTCAAAATTTTGACAGTCCTACCAATTGGAAGGACTGTCAAAATTTTGACAGTCCTAAAAATTCAACATATATTTTTAGGACTGTCAAAATTTTGACAGTCCTTCCAATTGGTAGGACTATCAAAAGTTTGACAGTCCTAAAAATATATGTTAAATTTTTAGGACTGTCAAAATTTTGACAGTAGTTCCAATTGGTAGGACTGTCAAAATTTTGGCA